>OU744336.1:180645760-181006208 GCA_916610165.2 Gymnosoma rotundatum
TCGTAACATATGTATGACTTTTAATAGCATTTCTCCATTTCGAATTAACGCCATCTATTGATCTAAAGTTCTAACCCCCTCTTCCATATAAAAAAACATTGAAATAACCCTGATGCAAAATAGAAGATTAGGTTCGGACAGAAAATAATGTTTTCGCCACTACAGGTTGTCTCGATATTAAATTCATTACTTTCGCAGTAAACGCTAAATGTCAAACTTCATTTATAAAAAATATGTATAATTTTTTTCACGGCGAAATAATACCAGGTGGCAAATGTCAAACACCTTATAAAAAAATATACATATTTTGTATATATAGAGTTTGACATTTAGCGTTTACGGCGAAATTAATGAATTCGCCATTGCGGCCACCTGGGGGCATATTCTGAATTGTGATGCGAAAGTCAATGCGATGGGAAAATGCGAACAATCGCTATTCTGTATTGCGATATTCGCAAAGTTTTTTTAATCGCACTTCAAATGCGAAAAGTTGGCAAGTACTGGCAATGTATATATATAAAAAGAAACTTTTCTTCACTTTTTAAGACATTTTTTACTACAAATTTG
Source organism: Gymnosoma rotundatum (assembly GCA_916610165.2). Lineage (NCBI taxonomy): Eukaryota > Metazoa > Arthropoda > Insecta > Diptera > Tachinidae > Gymnosoma > Gymnosoma rotundatum. The sequence goes on from OU744336.1 coordinate 180,646,328, forward strand.
TTAAAATTTTTAAAGAAAAAATTATTCAGGAAAGAAGTCAGTCAGGTTGCTTGGCAGCTCTACTTTTTAAATTTGCAACACAGTTTCATTCAAGGCGAATCAATTATCAGGTGGCAGCGTTAGAGAATTTATTATTTTTTGCTGATAGAAACGAATGTCAAACTTCATATAAAAAAATGGTAAACAGATTTTTTATATATGGAGTTTGACAGTAGTGTACACGGCGAAAATTAATGAATTCGCCTACGCTGCCACCTGGTAATTGATTTGCCTTGGTTTCATTGTTTCGCAACAAAAATTAAAATTACCAATTCAAGCTGAAATTGTTCCGAAGTGAGTTTACTCTTTTTCTCTCTCTCTCTCTCTCAAAAAAAAAAAAAAAAATCACGTAAAACTACATATAAAAAAAATGTTTGGCAACAAAAATTTTGTTCGTAAACAGTGGGTGAATCCAGATTAAGGCAAATTAATAATTAAAATATATTAATTCGCCTTGTACAAGGCGAATCAATTATCAGGTGGCAGCGTTAGAAAATTTATTATTTTTTGCTGGTGAAACGAATGTCAAACTTCATATAAAAAAAATGGTAAACAGATTTTTTATATATGGAGTTTGACAGTAGTGTACACGGCGAAAATTAATGAATTCGCCTACGCTGCCACCGGGTAATTGATTCGCCTTGGCCTTGTAACTATACATTGAACCAAAGTATATTTATATTAAGCAAGGCGAATTGAATACTAGGTAATCGCATGAGGACAAAAACAAAAAACGCATGTATTTTGTTTGTTTAGTTTACGGACGCAGCTTTAAATTAAAAAAAGGTTGCCTACGGGGTGTAGAATTTAAATTTAAGCAGAAAATCTTTAGTAAGCGAAGCTAAAACTAAGAGCTGTCCATAAAACTTTCATATACAAATTTTATAAAAGTAATCAAAATTCTACTAATAATTTATAATATTTTACACATTTCTAATTACAACGCTGTAAAGGTTTTACATTTTTCAAAATATTAGTATAAATTTTTAAATAATTGAGTATATAACGTACCCTCTAATATGACGTCCGCTAATCTTTTTCTGTATTTCGATATATTAAAGTTTACTTTCGAAAATACCCGGTCAACGTTTGCAGATGAACAAGGGAGACATATAAAATTTTATGGACCGTTTCTTCCTCTTCCTTATCACAACAACTTTTATATACAGTAGCTCCAAGCGAAACTCGTACACTTTAGACTTATTTTTAAACTATCTTATAACATTAAGTAAGAAGCTCTTAACAAATAGAACTGTATTTATTATATTAGTTCATTTTATAACAAATTTAACAAAACATAAAAACTTGAAATTATTATTCAATAAAAAATTTTTTTTAATAAAAACATAAAATAATAGTAATTTCTGTGACAAAGCCAAACTCGTACACCATACTTTAATCAAATATTATTTTGTTGGTTTTATAAAATAATATTTGGTGTGCATGCCTTTATTTTTTATTACCATTTTTAATCTATATGGCATACTACGCACAAGGTTTTCGCAAAAACTTGGTTCAATTTTGCCCCATTCGTCCTAAAGAGCTCTTTTCAAGTCATCCTTAGAACTTATTGTATGACTACGAATTTTACGATCGAGATAGCTTCACAAATTCACGATTAGGTTTATGTCTGGACTCTTGGCTGGTGTATCCATAACATGTGGACAAATATAAAGTAGCCATGATCGCACATTATAAGCCTTATTCTTAGGGTCGTTGTCTTGGTAAAAATAAAAGTTTTCACCAAGACAAAGTTTCTGCTTACAAACTGGCAAACTTTCTTTTAAAATGTTCAGATACATATGCTGATCCGTGGTACCATCGATAAAGTATAAAACACCGGGCCCAGATGCAGAATATTATCCCCAAACCATTAATGACCCACCACCATGCTTAACTGTTGGTTTCATGTTTTAGGTAAGCAACTCCTCATTGGATTTTCGCCATACATAAGGTCTTCCATCTGAACCAAACAAGTTGAATTTACTTTCATCTGTGAATAATACCTGCTTCCAAAATGAAAAATTCTTTGTTTCATGTTCCTTGGCGAATCGTAAACTTATCTTTTGATTTCTCTTATTAATCAGAGGTTTAACTCTTGTCCTTCTACCATTGAAATTAGCCCTTTTTAATATGTTTCTTATGGTCTGTGGGCAAAATTTTTTTCCTCAGTCTTTTTCAACAATTTCTACGAGTTTCAGAGCACTTAAAAATGGGTTGACGTTAAATATATTGCTCGTCTCCAGCAGAGAAAATTTTGTTATTCACACTTTTCTTCTTGTTCGCAATCCTCTCTTCCATTTTATACCTTTTTATAATATATTGCACTGTTGATCGGCTTCTATCAACTATCTCAGATATTTCTCGCAGTGATTTATTATTATTATGATGTTGAATTATTAATTTTCTTACTTCAAAAGAAGTTTTCCTCTCTGTCCACCCATTTTGTTCTCTTTTGTAAATCTTTCAAACAAAAACTCAAATAAGTGATAATAAAAAGGTGATAATGAGGAAAGTCCCTATTTTTAAATTATTTTTACGAAATATCCCTAAGTTGCAAATCAAAAGAATGTTACCAAATTAAATAAGACTGTACGAGTTTGGCTTTGGCGTGGAAAGCTGCCACTTTTTAAAATATTTATCTGCATTTTAATTAATAAAGATAAAAATTTTTATTTATATTTTCAATATTTCGCCACACCGTTGGGTGGCATCATCAGGAAACAAAAAATATTAATAATAAAATTTTTTTGGAAAAACAAAATTAAAATGAAATTATTAATATTTTTTGTTTCCTGTTTCCTGATGATGCCACCCAACAGTGTGGCGAAATATTGAAAATATAAATAAAAATTTTATTATTTATAAATCCAACAACTTTTACAGAAGTCATGGTATGGAAGATTGAGTCTGCTGGCATGGGTACCGACAAGACAGTGCCCTGTCAGCTGTCCTCGGGGAAACTTCAGCAGATTTGCAGATCTTCTATTACCATAGTTCCAGATAAGAATGTATCCCATCTCATCTAGAGATGTCCGGCATTCGCGGACTAATGTGGATGTCGTGTAGATACCCGATAAGGAATTTATCGCAGCGTTGCTGTCAGTACACTGATAGAAAAAATCATCGTTGGTTTGATGACGCTATAACATCAAAATTCAAACATCAATGTTATGAAAGATGTCATCAATAAGGTATAAAATGGCATCAATGCAATGACAGACATCATCATAGAATTTTGTCATATTTTAGATGTCATCTAAGTTATGACTACAATGTCCTCAACTTGATGCAATATTTCGTATACGATTATTTCGTAAAATATATATTTAAGAAAAAAGTAAATAGAGTTTTTATAATTCCAGTTAGCATTTTAATTGCAACTTGGTTATTTTTTTTCATAATGTTTATTTTTAAAAGCGTTTTTATGAATTTAAATAATAAAATCACATTGATGTAAGTTCATCATCATTATTATGACCAAACAAATATATAACTAAATATGCACGGCCTTTTGAAAACAATGTTTAAAAAGCAAAAGCATATATACAACGAAGATGATGACACCCCGTCGTTATATTGATGACACATAATTATGATTAAAATCATCAAATTTGGAGCCAACGTAAAAAATAATGAGAGCAAACTGCTAAACACAGAGAATTTTCTCATATTCATAGGGAGTGATGTTAATATGTCATCAGCTTGATGAACTTTTAGCATCATATTGTTGACACAATTTTTTATGTATATTTTATAACTTTTTATTTTAATTATAATATAACATAAAAATTACCGAAAATTATACCAACAGTATAAAAATTGAAGTTCTTAAGTTTTCTGTTTTGTGAAGTATATACATACATGTTGTAAATAAAAAATTATATGTATCTTTAGAAAAACACGTGGATTTGAAACTTTTATTGCTTCCGTATTACATCGATGACAGATTGCTGCTTCGATGATATTCTGGCATTAAGTTTATATTATATATATATATATATATATATATTGTATTGTATTGATGATATTTTTCATTAAATCGAGAAGTTTCGTCATTACATTGATGACATGTTTTAATTGAATACAAAAGTTTCGTCGTTGCATTAATGATATTTTTTCATTAAATCGAAATATTTCGTCATTGCGCTAATGACATTTTTTATTCATTCGAAATATTTAGTCTTCGCATTGATGATATTCTTTCATTAAACCAAAAAGTTTTGTCATCATTTTGATGTCATTTTACCATTTAATTGATATCGGTTTTTCATTCCGTTTACGTCAGCGTGTCATTGAATTGATGACAAAATTGTGATCCTTGGCATTGATGACAAAATAAGCAAATAATGACATGGTTGACATCACAACAATGACAAGTGTCACGGGGTCAAAAACGAAGACATTTGTCATTGAATTGATGTTAAATTACTTTAGCGTTATGATGATTTTTTTATCAGTGTACACATTTAGACATCCTCTCCATATATCCTGTGGTATCGCCCTTCTAATGGCTGAGATTTAAGCCTGAATCACGCTACTTTGGTCCTGTAGCCTAAACTTTATCCTGATCTGAAATCTAGAAAAAAAAAGACACCTCCTCCGACCCTAGTCTCTGACTTTGACCCGTCTGCATAGACATCAATCACATCTCTCCGATGATCCATGTGTATCATGTTTGACGTTCTCGCTATTAATACTACAAAAAATCAATATTGTCGGAAACAGTCGAGGTGCATCCCAAGATGACCGCATGGCCAAAGTCGCTGCTCCCATGCCATAACAGTTGTTTGGCCATGAGGTCGGCCAGTAACCAGTGCAGCAGCGCAAAGAGGGCCTTCGATGGAGTGGTGCGTATTGCACCGGTGAACATCAAGGCCGAAGTATACAGAATCCTGTTCAGTATACTGCAGTTTGTCCGCTTGCCCAGTGCAGGCCACCAAACGAGAACATTAGTATGGGTTTAACCACAGTGTTGAAAAGCCAGTACACCGTTCCGGCGTTGATACCCCAGTTTCTGCCTATAGCCTTTCTGCATACATAAAAAGCCACTAAGCCCCTGTCCGCACGAAATCGTGCATTAGTGTTCCATTCCAGTTTGGAGTCCAGGATGATGCCTAGATCTTTTGCCCTGTCATATAGGTCCGGTCCGGATTAATTGTTGTTCTTAGATGAAGGTCAATTATCGTTTCCAATGTTTTCAAAAGGAAAGAGATAGACTAACGGGTTTAAAGGCCTTCGGCGCAGTATGCGTAGTCTTCCCTCGCTTGGGAATGAAGACCACGGAGCAAAACGTCCACGGTTCCGGGATATACGACCATGCTATACATGATGTGTACACCCGAATCAACAATTTTATGCTCGCATTGTGCTGAATATCAGGCGGTATAATGCCATCGGGACCCGCTGATTTATCGGATCAAAACTATTCAGAGCCCACATAAGTCTTTCCCTATTTATAGGAAAAAGAAGTGATGCTTACCAAGTTTTTAAATCTATTCACTGAGAATGTGTAAGCCGCCTAGTTACCCGATCTCTTAGCCTCATTGAATAGCCTAAGGGAAGCTTTACGTGCCTTTATGATAACCAAATTCTACCAAGGTGGTTTGCTCTTACCTCGGCAGAACGTTCAAACGCATTAGTTAATGCGTTCACTGCAATTTCAATGTCCTGCCGATTTCCTCTTATTGGTGGACTTGAAAGAAAACCTGAAAGGAGGGACCGTTGCCGCTCCCAGTCGGTTTTTCTTCTATTTCGTCGGGACATGACCCCATATACCTGAATACAAACTTACTATCCACTCTAGACATTTTTTAGATATTGGGCTCTTGGAGCATGTAGCATTTTCTAAATTTTTAAAATATTTATTAAAGTCTATGTGGCGGAGTTTCCTAAATTCGTCATCTAAATCTTGTATCTTGTCTTTAATTAAATTTGGAAAAAAAAGTCAGCCGTATAAAGTAGAGAAAGAAAAATGGAAGCATTGTTGGTTATTGTTGTTTTTGCGTAAACTTTGGTTTTTGGGTTTACATTATTGTTTGGATAAAAATCTTTAGTTTATTTATATTTTTGTGAGAAGTTTCCTGACGAGCTAAGTAAGCGGTAGAGAAGTGGCCATCGAGACGTGCTTTCACCCTCAATTATCAATATCGGTGATTTATAATTTATATCGGGATAATATAAAAAATAGCACAACAAATATTTTGAAAATTAATAAATTTGGAAAATGTTTTATTGGACCTGCTAGTCAAGAACCTTTTTTGTTAAAAACGTTTTGTGGGTTAATATAAGAAAGATTTTTTAAGGTTTCGTCGTTAAAGTCAAATCCATTAGCAGGAGCAATAAAATTTTTTGTTTTAGAGTAAAAATTTACAATAAAATTGCTTCACATAGGTAAATATGTTTAATAAATTTTAACAAGAAGTTGCAATATTAGGTGTCAGCCAACTAAACCAAACAAATTTTATTTTTGGGAAAAAGATCTTCAAATCTTATTTTGAATAAAAACTCTTAAAAAAAATTTTATATAGCAAAAAATTATGAATTCGCTTACGCTGCTTTCTAGTAATTGATTCGTCTTGGTTGTTCGATTTGACGGCTCATGAAGGCGTAGAGTAAGGCAAATCAAATACCAGGTGGCAGCGTAAGCGAATTCATTTATTTTCACTGCAAACATTACTATCAAACTCTATATTTAAAAAATATTCACAAGTTTTTTTATATATAAAAACAAATGCATATAAAAAATATTACCATTAATTAATTCGCTTACGCTTGCCTTTTTAGCAACTGCTGTAACTGCCAATCGCATCAATACTAGGTGGTCGCGATGGCGATATTTTTACGAAAAATTTAAAATTAAATATTTGAATCTTTTTTTCATCGTTAGGCTGCACTAAATATGTCTCTAAAATAATTCTAAAAACAGTAGAATTTCAAGCATTTGCTTTCTGTACTTTTTGTTTTTTAAACAAATCGCTTTCTCTGCATTTGTCAGAATTATATTCGAGTCGCTTTTTAAACTCACAACTGTTAATCAGTTTTAAGTCATCATTATAAGTCTTAAAAGACTCACTTTGGTGATTTTTGTAAAAAAAATCTCCAAATGCTAACTGGGATAATAAACAAAAAATATAATACAAATACATTCATATAAATTTTCACGATAAAAAATGCTACAAACAATTAGATACATTCTAATATTTACTATTTTTTATGCAATAAGTGACGAAAATTTTTTTTCAATTTAATTTTATGTTTGAAAAAACTTATTATTAATATTTTTATTTCCTGTGGCGAAATATCGAAAAAATAAAAAACAAAAAATAATAAATAATATTTTTATTTTAAAAACTGGAAAATAAAGTTAATTATAAAGATCAAAGAAACAATAATATTAAAAAAAATTAAGTACTGCATATATGTATATAATTTACATAAAAATGTTATCGGTTCTCAATGGGTTAAGCATTTTTAAAAATTCTTGTATTTCCTTAAAGATCTCTTCAAAAGCTTTAAAATGATACCCATATCGATATTTTAAAAAATTTGAAATTTCAGATGCCCGTAACTCGGAATAAATGGGCAACCGCCAATTTCTTCACTTATGTTTTTTAATTCTCTATCGCCCCATATATTTTTATTTTTTTTTTTGATTGAAGCTACTTCTACACTCAATCGCCTTTGCTGTGCATAAGAATTTATATACTTTACGGGGTCGGATCCTGTAGAATTTACAAACAGAATGACAAACTTAGATATACCCTTTTTCCACTTTTTGTGATGAACGCACATAATTGAATCAAACAAATATGTAATTAAATGTACATTTTGATAAAAGAACTTGGTTTAGAATCATTAAAACTTACGAGTGACAATAAAGAAGACCTTAAATTGATACTTGTGGGTATTACAAATACTCAGCGAGTGGATTTTAGGAGGGGCTAGTTCTAGGTACATATCAGCTGGATATTGCTGAGCTACAAGTGTTAGCTATTTTAAAATTAATATTCCAAAAACGAAACCGTCAATAAAAATAAAATTCTTTTATAATCCATCGTGTAAAAAAAATACAATTGCATTTATATATTGAATTTTTAAAAACTATATTAATTCTATAAAGTTTTTACTATTAATGTTTATTTGACCTTTATAATTAAATTTTATTTTTTTTTCATATTTTGATATACAGTTGGGTGGCATCTTTAGGAAACAGGAAACAAAAATAGCTACATTTATGTATGTACTGGTTCTGTATTACAAGCGATCAACTCGTCTGATAATTTTTTATAGAAATGACACAAACAAATTTTTTTCAGGCAAGTTAATATAACTATCTTGTAGAGGAAACAAAAAGCTTGTTTCGCAGAACTTGTAATTAGAGGTAAAAATTAATTGCAAAACAAGAAGTTTATACAGTACTTTTGTGATCACTGCATGACAGATTAACTAAACTAAGTCATCTCTGCTTACAACACACTCGAATAAGACCATGTTAGCATTCTAACAGACTTGATATTGACGCAGAGTTTTGACTTCATTAATGTGTTAAGTATCTTCCAAACTTTACCTGTAAAAAAACGAAGTAGCTTTTTATCATCAAATTTAAGTATATTTTAATGCTTTTCAGCAGGATTGCACGCGAAATAGCCACTAAGATTCAAGGGATTAGGTTTCCTTAATTTTAAAGCCTATCAAGACTCGCAGTCTTTATTTTTTTTTTAAAGTTTATTAAATTAATTTAAATTCATACAAACACACATACACATATATTCAAGTACTGCAACCCTCCAAGCATCTTCTATCGAAAAAGTCACTACATCGTTACTTAATGGCTTTGAAATGTGTAGCAAACAATATCAAATTTTGATATAAATAGTATCCCCAGTCGGTGAGAAACGTATCACTACAGTAATACAACTATTAGGAAACTATTTAGCGTCTCTAAGAAAGATAAAATTTAAGTATTCTGCTGATATTCTGATATTGATACAATTCACAATTTGTAGTGGTATAGAATTATAAATTTCCTCACCCGCAACACGTAATCAGAAAGAAAGAAACGTTTGATTAAAATTTAAAGAGTTTGGGAAACTATGATACAAAATACGATATTGAGATTAAGAAAACAAAAAATATTTTTTGTTTAAATTTATAAATAACTAATTTTCTAACATAAATCTGCTTATAGCTACAAATAGCTTTTCGTTTTATTTTTTATCAATTTATGTTTTTGTAACTTGTCTTCACATTCTTTTTAAATTACACGTATTAAACATAAACGAACACTGCACAAGTCGAACAAAATGACATAAAAGTTTTTGTTTATCGGTGTCGGTAACATTAAATAATTCACACATAGTAGAGTCGAAGTTGTGATCTGTAAGAGATCAAAATTTGATACCTATGAAATTGGTTTCAAGCAATCACTTATCATCTGGTAGTTGAAAAAAATGACTTTTAAAATAAATAATTTAATTGTTTTGTATCATTTCATTACCATTGAAATTTCTTTGTTTAAAATAATGAGGATGAAAAAATTTAACTACCATTTAATGCTAGTGATTTTAACCTAATTCTAATTGTTTTTAATAATGGTTATAAAATTTTAATAAAATCGTTTCATTATTAATTACAATTGAATCAAAAATAATTGTTTTCTATGAAACACAATTATATTTAAAAATACTAATACATTATTATTTTTAAGTGAGATATGTAGGTGTAAAACTTGATGTCTGAGATCTAAAGTCACCTAACACCACAAGTAGCAGATCTTTTAACTTAAGCGAAAACAAAAATAGGTTCCCATGATGTCTCATTTGTCCTGAGAAAGTTAAAATATAAATATTTCATCAAATTTTTGTGATCTAAACATTACGATTCAATGGTAATAAAATCGTCAATTAATTAGCCCATCTAATTAATTACTCCCATGTATGATTAATATAACGGATCTCGTTGCCCAATTAACTTTTAACAGAGACGGAATAGTGTTTGTTAGAAGATCTTAATTCGACAATAATCTATTTTGTTTTTGTAAAATTTAGTTTTTAATCTAAAAAAGTAACGAAGAAGTCAATGTTCAACAAAATGCTTGCAGGGAAGCATATGAAGCATTTTAATGGAGTACGAGGTAAAATTTATTTCAAGTATGAATTAGCCGATATTTACGTCGTGCTAACAGATCTTTGAAGTTAAGAGAATAAATAAATAAAAGCAGCATTGAGTTCGTCAAAGTGAGTGAGCGTCACTTTTTTCTTTATGTTATTAAGTTGTAAATAAATGAGCATGTGTTGAATTGTTTAGAGGTATTATCATTTATTTCAATTTTTATTTTATTTGCTACTTCATAAAGATCCGCCAAAACATTTTCAGAAACCAGACATCTAGCTGATTGCTTTTAGTCGACTTATAAGTGCGTTAGAGTTTAAACGTTATCGGCTCAATAAAATTTGGTGTTGGTGAGAATTCCAAAATTGCTTTTCAGTCTTTAATTGAATATTATTTACAAAATAATAAATAAAATATATTTTAAAATAAAATTGAGAATTTAGTTACTTGTTAGTCATTTATTGTTTTTTTTTTTTTTTTTTGCAATTTTGCAATTAAAACTGGTTTATTTTAACAAAAATTCCCAATTTAAAATTACTAAATCAAATAAAAACATTGAAATAAGAATAAGTTGAAGTTAAAATTTTAAGGTCATTGAATTAAAAACTGAATGTTCTTTTTTTTAATATGTATACAATAACTTTAACAGATATACATCCATACATACATTCATACATATATACTTATGTGTGTATGTGTATGAAATTTTAATTATAATTTAAAAACAAAAACAAAAATATTCGTTACATTTTAATATAGATAAAGAAACTCCTCACTAATACGAAACAGACAGAAACAAAAAGCCAAATCTACAAATTATGGCAATCGACTATGTTTTAGAAGATTTAATGGGCAAATTAGGTAAGAAACAATACAAGATAGCAGTTATCATACTCGTATTAACACAAACTCTCGCACACAACTACCAACCCATCAACTACAATTGTAGTTAGGAAAATGTTCTCTCTTTAAAGAATGGGTTGTTTCTGGAGCTGAACATTTACGGGTGATAATATGCACGCGGATTAAATTCTCTTGAGGAATGTTGCTTGTTTCTTATCATCTTCATTCTCATTATAAACTAATCATTAATAAATAATCTTTATGTGTTATCAGCTCCTGTTTTATTATTTTGCTGGTAAAAACATACATACACACACAAACATTTGATTTATTCATACTCGTATTGAGCATATTTACTCATTTAATTTTTAAATTCATATTTTTATTTTAGTATCACTGCATGAAGTTCAGAATAAAAATGTTATAAAATCATTAATCATTTAAAGATTTGGGTAATAAAAAATTAATTCGTTGCAATTCATGTTTTTAATAGTGTGGAATTAAAAGCTCTATTTAATGATTGTGAAAAATGCAAATATCTTTCAAGATATAAGATCCCTTTTTTTATTTTATACCAAGCATAAGGGATGAAATGTGACTTTAATAAAAAAAAAATAATACAATGCGATCGCAGGCAGAATAAATATCCCAAAAATTATGCTGACAATTAAGTAACTCAATCTTCAGACTGATTGATTCAATGCTTACTTAGAGCTTTTCTATAAAAATAGTCAAATACTGGAAATCGTAACAGATTAAAATGTTAAAAATTGTGATTACGTTATTTTCCTTTTAATAGAAAATACATTTCTGTTTGGCGTTTTTTGTTTTAGTTACATTTATCTTTAAACATTCTGAAGAATTATTTCACCAATAAGAGTGATGGTAACAAATCATTAAGATGTGAAAATGTAATTATTATTATTCTTACATTTTTATCCAGCACAAAAGTGACAGCGCTAGTGAACATATCGAGATAAAACAAGTAAAAGTGCCATTTTCGATTATGCCGAATCTTATATGCCCTTCTCTATCTATATAAATCTAGTTTAGTGAAGTAACTCCAATGAAAAAAGCGAATACTCGGGTAACAGAGAATTAAAAAATAAAAAGTTCGGTACTTCATATATGTAATTTTACATAAAAATGACATCGGCTTTTAATTGGTTAATCATTTTTTAAAAATTTTAGTACTTCCTTAAAGATCTCTTCAACAGCTTTAAAATGATACCCTTATTGATGCCTAAAAATTTGAAAATTTCAGAGCCCCGTAACTCGGAAAATATAGGCGAGCGCAATTTTTTTCACTTGATGTGTTACTTTAGTGTTTTGCCTGCTGCCTCGAAGGACATTTACATGAGGATTTATAAAAGTACCTCATTCGGCACTATATCTGATATATTGACATATTTGTGACATCACTTTTTGTGGTTAAGTTTATAAAAATAGAGATCCAATTTTAGTTGTCAGTAATAAGTAAAATATAATTAAAGATTCATAAAATTTACAAGTTTTAATAGTAATACGAGTAGTTTCATTAATAAGGTAAAATTTTATATAACCATCAATATAAAAGTAATTAGTTAAAACAAAAAAATGTCATTATATTCAAAAGAAAAACAAATTTAAGAAATTGAAATTAGTAACTTGGCTAACTCCTTTTCAAATAAAGTTGCGTTGCATATTTTCTGTATATTATTGGGTAAGGAGTTTCAATGACTGGTTGTATTAATCAGAAACTGTCTCTGAGATAATAAACTTTTGTATTTCTGTTGAATTATGTTCCTACCACGTTAAAACTTAGCAAATATAATACGGCGATATAAAAAAGCGGTTGTTGTGATATTATGATTTTGTGCAGAAAAGTGTGACATCTGTATTTTAGAAGATCCACAAATATCATTTTGAAAATCATGTTTGAATAGGAGGAAATATGATCACGCTGACGCTTTTAGAATATATAACGTGCAACATTTTTATAAACAACTTTCAGCTTACGTAGAGGTCCCTACAGTCACAATGATATCATTTTGCCACAAGCATACGTATAGCAAATGGCGTTGAGTCTTTTATTATCCACAAAGTACCGGGATTGCCATAAACTCTTCATCGTTATTAGGCCAATTATTAAGAATAGGACACAAAGAATTATAAGAGGTAGTTATTAAGCAAAAAAGATCTTCTATAAATATAAGTTTTATGTTCACAGATTTAGCTTTTGTTTAGATTTTACGAAATGGTTCTACCAAGTGTGATTCAATTCATTATTTTAGAGTCTCGTGGTATTTTACTATATGAAGGGCTTACAGAGTTGTATGAGCTCAAAAACTGTGTTTTTCCTATTTCCCTTGATTATTAATGCGAGATTTTTAAAGGGGGGCTTAGACGGTACGACTTTACGTACGTAAAATACAAGAGAAAATAATATAAAATTCGATCCGTGTTTTAAAAGTGAAAGTAAAAATCCTATGACAGATTTTTTTGCGTTTACACAATTGGTATGGGTAAAAAACTCAAAACTAGAATAGCGGTTTGCAGTAAAATGCATCCCTGATCTAATGATTCGTAGTTGTCTTTTGAAACTTTCCAAAAAAAAAAAAAAAACAAAGTGAGCCATACTACTGTCAAATTTTTTTTATTTGTATTTACTCTCAATTTATGCAGATTCATTGCGTATTTTGTTTAGACGATCCCACTGGTAATATTCTGCACAAAAATTTGACATATCCTAAGACTTCTGTGGCCTACAAAAATTTTGAAAATGCAAACTTTATTTTTTTATTTACGTAATTAAAAATAGTGAATAAGTAAACAGGAACTTTATTTGGAATTAATTGTTTTAGACTAAATTTGGGGTAAAAACTACTTATAAATAATGTAACTGATAGACATATGTTTTTCCTACAGTATTCCATTGTGTTATTTTGAAGAAAGCAAGCACAGTTTACAGTTATAAAATAATGAAGATTAAAATTTTTTTTCCGTAAGACACGAATAATCGATCACCCTAAATTCGAATCGAAACTAAAATATTGTGAGTGTTACCCATTAAAATGTCATGCTAAAACAATATTCGATAAACGTGAAAGGATAAAAGAAATAGTAAACTTTTAAAATATATTGAGTTCCCAATTCGGTGACATTCAATGACATGAGTGGTTAACGGAGAAGACCACTGCTGTCTTAAATCACTTTTTGACAACACATGCAAGCAAATGACAATTTTGTTTGGAGACAAGCCTAGACAATAAATTAAGTTAATTTGATCAAGGATATGAGTTTTTATATCATGACACAAAATTAATATTGAATTGTAAATGCTTGCAACCACATACATAGAATGCATATACATATGTAAATACATTGTACAATATATGTATGTATGTAAATTTGTGTTATTATGTTAATTGGTTTTGAAATGGCACTACATTCCAAAAACAAAAAAAAAAGTGTACGCATTTATATATTTTTATTTGTGTTACACTTATTTGAATAATTAATTTTGTTCTATGCAAATTGAATTCAATTGAAAGGTTTTTATTCAATTCGATTGATCTACATTCAACTTAAATTCAATTGAAAATAAATAACTTCGATCACAACACATTCGAATACATCTCGTTGCACAAATTGAGGCAACAATAATGAGAAGAAACTTTTCAATTAAACAAAAGTTCCATTAATACGATTAGAGTGCTTAAAATCAATCTTTTTGTAATAACTTGTAAATTCATTAGGAAAATGTGTTTTAAAAATTGTTTATTCTAGAAATAATAATAATTTTTTAAGAGTTAAATATTTACAAAGCATTTTTTCCCAGTATTAGCATTTGTCGATAAAATGATAGTGTTACTAACTGTTATGAATTATCTCAAACGTTGTACATCAGCACCATATTGGTCTGTATAATATCAACAACTTTTTAAAGTGTCGTCAAATGTCTAATTAATAAAAAAAAATTAATTGTCAATTAAGCAACAAAGACAATGGCCTCGTTTGGTCAAAATTTTAACTGAATTAAAATAAAATCAAACATACTAACGCATGTGTATATAATGTATACATACATATCATATAAGATGTTAATACATATGCATGTATATATATGTACATATATGTACATATATTGCACATACAAACGTAAATACTGAAACCTCCTGTACTTTTTTAATAAAAAAAAGTAGAATATCTGAAATTAAAAGTCAATAAATTTTAAAATAAAAAGCTGTTTAGCGCGAACTCCCTAAATTTTATTTTTTAACCACTCTGTGTCGATCAGGGCATCTCCTCCTGCGTGGAGGAGATCGCACATTGCTCGATCGATAAACTAATTTCACTTTGAACACTGTATCATGACCTGCAGCACCCTTTTGTCCCTCTATGGTCGTAATAATTCATTAGAATCTATATTTTGCCAATCAACTTAAGGCGTAAGTGAACTTTCATTTAAATATCTTTTATTGATGTTAGAATTTTTTCCGTGTTCAAAGCATTTGCATAGATCTCATCTATTTTTATATCAATTGCGCCTTTTTAGTTAATTGTTGTACTATTTAACTTTGTTAAAATTATCGAAAGCGTACTAAATGATCTTTCCTTTGAAACTTGTGTTGCTGTTACTGCAAGTGCAACCTGAGCAATATTTTTGAGGTCTTCGTCAAAATTTGTGTTTTTCTAATACTTTAAGGCATTCTATATTTTTTAATTCATACTAAACTAAAACACACACACATATATTATTCGCTTACACCTCTGGTACTTACTTAAACTGTATGTATTAAAACAAAGACTTAAAGATAATTTTCGGAAGAAATGATAATTCATATAATAAAACTTTAACGGTCATTTGTGTACATGAAATATTTTTTCAAAATTTTGATGTTGTTGTAGATAGTAATCGATATGGAACACAAAACACCTATTTTGGAATTTTTGTCTGCCTGTGTTTGCAACATGTAAAAACTACGGGATTGATTTGAAAAACATTTTGTGAGGAGGTCCCTTAGAACCTTGATTCCAATATAGAAAGAGAGAAAAGTAGAGATACAAAATAGAGATACAAGTGCGAAAGCAACCAATTTTACCGGTATAATGGTACTAAAAACAGTTGTCGGTAGTTTTTATTTTTGTAGATGGAAAATTTTTAACGCTATCTACAGAACTTTGGAATAAATATTTCAAACACATTTTTCTAAATTTTAATTCTAAGAAAATTAGAAATGACACGCAGACGAAGTCGTAGGCACTGATAGCCGCGTTTTAAGATTGCTATAAATGCACATTTATAATATTGTTTTTTTTTACTAATAAATTCAAACGAACCACTGACAATGACATTTTTATGTAAAATTATATAAAATACTAAAATTTTATTTTTTTATTTTTATACCCTTCAGCACAAGAAGTGGAAAAAGGGTATATAATTAAGTTTGTCATTCCATTTGTAATTTCTACAATATAAATTTTTGACCCCATAAGGGTATAGCGAAGTCGATTGAGCGACGTCCGCCTGTCCGTCCGTGTTAGTATTTTGCCCGCTGCCAGGGCCTTCCTCTAATTTGTCCATATTATTTGGAACAATGAAGTAATCCAATCAAAAAGCAAATATATGGGGCGATAAAGAATTAAAAAATAAGAAAAAGACACAAAGTGAAACAATTGGCGCTCGACCATATTTTCCGAGATACGGGCCTCTTAAATTAAAAAATTTTTTAAAATATGAATATGGGTATCATTTAAAAGCTTTTGATGAGTCTTAAAGA
This sequence comes from Gymnosoma rotundatum, assembly GCA_916610165.2. Classification (NCBI taxonomy): domain Eukaryota; kingdom Metazoa; phylum Arthropoda; class Insecta; order Diptera; family Tachinidae; genus Gymnosoma; species Gymnosoma rotundatum. Next base: position 180,663,085 of record OU744336.1, read on the forward strand.
AAATACCAAAAATTTTTTAAAAATGTTTAACCCATTAAGAGCCCATGTAATTTTTATGTAAAATTATATATATGCAGTATCAAATTTTTTTTTAATCTCTGTCACCCCAATATTTGCTTTTTTGATTGGAGTTACTTCACTAAACTAGATTTATATAGATGGTGAAGGGTATATAAGATTTGGCATAGCCTTACTTGTTATGTATGTTTTTGCATAAGGATTACAGCTTTCAGCATAATTCAAAATTATAACTGCCGTATTCATAGAAAATCAAAATAGATTTGAAATATATTTTAGGACAAATTTATATGAAAAATTTGTCATAAACCACATTTCAAAGTAATTTTATTTTCTATGAATACGACAGTAAATGTTTGATTCACAGTTTTAATATAATTTATTTTATTCCACAATATAAACTCGTTCATTGCATTTTTCATTATTTTTATTGATAATAAAAATAAAAGTGAAAATATATTATTTGGAATAAGAAATGGAATGTATTACTGCGGGGAAAGCATATCCATATGGCAATTTCGCTACAGGTCATGTAGTTCTTTAAGATTGGGGTAGAAACCATTGAGAAGTTGCGGATTTTTTTTATAGTTTTAAATAATAATAATATTTCATGAGAATATTTTGAATCAAGGAATCAGGCACATTAATATATCTTAAGTAAATATAATTTTTCCATTTTTTAATTATTTATAAGAAATTGAATGAATTGCAAAAGAGCTTGTAAATTGAACAACATTTTGCGATGAGATTAATAAATTGATTAATTTTTTACAACGTCCTAGAATTATTCTATATTTTACTATTTTTATTCGTTATTTTTTTTTTTTGCTTTTTTATTTTTTCGTGACTAAAATGAAGTAACATAACAGAAAGAGTTGTAAATTATGTTTTGTTTATTTATGTATGTATTTTATTTTTAATTCCACACTGGCAACTAATATATTGGGGGCTTATATTTAAAAAGTGCTACCTGCAAAGTAACAATTTTACCTGAGAGCGTAACTGTTAGAGTCAGAACTAAACTTTATTTTACGCTATTATTTGAAAAACAAAGTCTAAATTCTACAAACATTAATTTCTGATATTCGCAATTATATTAAATAAAAACTCTTTACATTATCAGTCATTTTACAAATTTGTTTGTGTGTCAATCGCGACTTAACCGCGGAACAGATTAATAAAATTTGATACATCTATTTTAAAAACTTGGAACGAATTCTAAACTAAACAGATAAACCGTTTTGAATGAAATTTGAATTTTAGATCGATCCTTTTCTTAACGAAACAATAGGCGAAACCTGTCTTAGAAAGACAAACATTGAGAGGAGAAAGTCGAGATAATGAAGCATTTTGATAAGACTGAACGGATCTATAAGTGAGAAAGCTGGAAACGAGTGATTTAAATTAAAAATCAGGTGGTACTGTATCCGTACATGCTATTTTTCGCAAGTTCCCAGCCAATTTTTTTTAAATTTTTGTCTTCGACAAGTTAGTCGGATTAGTTGGCACTGTTTCCAAGGTTTTAAATGTTTCATCCCTAAAAAATTACTCTTTCGATTTTTTAAATTGGGTCTACTGTGATTAGATTAGGACCTGGGTAATAATAATTTGAAAGGTATTTGCAACTACACAACCTTCAATCACTATTAGTTTTATTTCTTTTAATAACATTTTCTTGCATATGAAAAGTAGCAACCTTAAGAATAATAATAATTATAATAAAATTAAGCCATAAAATAAAGTCAAGGCCATTTACCAAAAAAAAAACTAAATTAACCGTGCGTACAAATAAATATGTATTCAAACTTTTCAATTTAAAAAAAAATTAATTAGTTTACATTTGGATATTGAGTGATTTTTGTGGTTGTTCGATATTTGCTCTAAAAACCAGATACAAATTGAATTCGTAGACCCAGCAAACTTAAAAAGATAAACATGTTTGGTTTGATACTAAAACAGAATTAACTAAAAATGATAAGAAGAAAAACAATAAACACACACATACATACATACATACATATATACAACGCTAATAAGTAGTTAGCAAAAGTTAAAACATAGAAAACTGATACCGGATGAATAAAAAGCAACGAAAAGAAAAGTTCTAGATAGCGGCAGAACGATTTTCATATTTCTGATTTTTATAGATGAAGCTTAAAGCTAAACACTCAAAACAGAAAGGAGAGCTTAAATTATGCGAGGAGAGTAATTGAATATTTTCATGATGATTTTGTCATATTTTTGATGATTTTTAGCCCAAAATATGTTTTGATGAAAACAAAAGTCTATTTCTACACAACGAAGAAGTCTACTCGTATGTGGGTGTTTTTGTTAAGCAACAAATTACTAGCTCAAAGCTCACTGCGAATGAAAAAAATTAATTTATTGAAAATTTTGTGGCATTTTACATTGAGTTATGTAAACAAATATTAAAACAATTTGATTTTAACCATACGTTTTTAAAAGAGCTCTCATGTCTTTGAAAATTATACATAGAAAAATTAATTCTCTGACAATTTTCCAAATTTAATTAGTAAAAAGGATATTCAAAATTTAGATATCTAATTTAAAAAAAACTCTGTTTTATAAAAGTCAGTTATCATTTTACAACACTAAATAATCTTAGCAGTGAGGAATTTTGGTCAAAACTTTGAAAAATAACTCGTGCTGACAACATTCCAGCTTTTCCGGTGTTGTCAAAATTGGTTCAAAACTTAATAAGTCTTCCCATTTCTTCAGCAAATGTCGATTGAATATTTTCAATAGTCAATTTTAACAAAACTAAATATAGAAATAGATTAGAAAACAGCACTCTCGAAGGTATCTTATACGCAAAAGATTACTTAGCAATAAGAAACTGTTCCTGCTTTAATTTAAAAATTAACCAAGATATTTTTAAAAATATGAAACCCTGTAATAGCTCTTCGTAAAACTTTTTACACTTTAAACAATAATAACTTAAATATATACAATGTATGTTAATATATATACTTTAATTATAATTTTCAAATAAAATTTCGTATTTCGTATAAAATTAAAAAAATAAAATTTTTGTAACCAAATGTTATTTAGAATTAATTAAAATTCATTGTTTTCCTTTTAACTTTTGTTATATTTTTGGTTTTTTTTTTAATATAAAACTTAATTTATTTATTTAAAATGTGAAAATAATTTTAAAAAACAAATACAGCAAATAGACATTTTTAAATATAATACAAATAACTTTAGAAATGAACTAAATATGATTTTAGAATACAACGAAATGTGGAATGTTAATGTCATAGTAGAAAATTTTGATAACTGTATGCAACAAACAATAACAAAATTTACATCAAAAAAACAAATAAAAGAAAGAAGTAACATAATATGGTTTAACAATGAACTAAGAAATTTAAAAATGGAAAAAGTAAGATCATATCAAAGAGCAGTGATGGAAAACTCAAATGTGACATGGGATAATTACAAAAATATAAGAAATAAGTACAAAACTAAAATTGAAAATGAAAAAAACAGATATATAAATAATAAAATTGCCTTTTCAAATGACCAGAAAGAAATGTGGACTGTGATAAAAGAACTTGTCTTAAGAAAACCCAGAAATGTGATACGAACTGTGATATTTAATCAAATAGAATATAAGGAAAATTTAGATATAGCCGAAAAATTTAATAATTACTTTGTTGATAGTATTAAGGAGATAAGGGATTTAATTGAATATGTGCAATACGAAGATGGTATACCTGTGATGAACACTACATTTAAGTTTCGTGCAATATCTTTGTTAGAGCTAAAAAATATGTGCAAAAGTATGAACAATAAAGCAGACTACATGAAAATGAAAAGAAACATTATTCTGGATACATGGAACATAACTGGAAATATTTTGCTGGATATAATTAATAAATCTATGGCAACAGGAGTTTTTCCTACAAAATGGAAAGAAACAATGGTAACACCAGTTGCAAAAATTAAAAACACAACTAAATGCGAAGAATTTCGTCCTATAAATAGCTTAAAATTATGTGAAAAAATTTTGGAAAACGTGGTAAAAAATCAAGTAGTGCAATATATAGAAAATCATAATTTGCTTTCTAAGCACCAATCTGGATTTAGAAAGAAACATTCTTGCGAAACAACAGTTAATTACTTAATAAACAGACTTAAAATAATTAAGAAAAACAGTAAAGTACTAGCTATATTTCTAGATTTTAAGCGTGCTTTCGAGACGATAGATCGAAATATACTAATTCAGAAGTTACATAAGTATGGTATCCGGAATAATGAATTACAATGGTTCAAATCATATCTAACAAATAGAACTTTGTTATGAAAATATAAAAAACGACATGAAGAAAGTAAATGAATGGTTAAATATCAATAAATTGAAATTAAATGAATCTAAAACTAAACTAATGGAAATTAATATGATTACAAATAGATCAATTAAAATAAATGACATTACAATAGGAAAAGTAAATAGCATAAAATATCTCGGCTTTATTATTGACAAGGACCTAAAATTTAATGAGCACATTGAATATATATGTAAAAAAATTGGAAAGAAAATTGGGTTTTTTAAACGAGTGAGAAATAAAATATCAATTATAACGGCTATTAATATATATAATACGATAATTAAACCGCATTTCGAATACGGTTCAACAATTATATACTCCAGCGGCACGGATCAACAATTCACAAGGCTACAAAAATTACAGAATAAAGCTATGCGCGCAATTTTAAAATGTAACCGTTATACCCCAATTGAATATATGCTGAATACATTAAAATGGTTAAATGTTAAGCAGAGACTACTACTTAACACAATGATATTCATCCATAAACTAAGAATGGGAGCCGTACCTGACTATTTAATAGAACAGACGAGATATGTGGGAGAAGTTCAACCATATTATCTCAGAAATGCAACAGACTTCAGATTACAACAAGCACACACCAATGCGATGCAAAGAACATTATTTTACAAGGGATTGCGAATGTACAACATGATGCCAAATGAAATTAAAAATGAAGAAAATGTAAAATTGTTTAGGAAAAATGTAGTTTATATTATTAAACAGAATTTTGTTTGGATTTCATAGATTATCATAATGTAACAAAAATATAATTTGTAAATTCGTAAAGTATTTCAAATACTACTTAATAATAATAAAAAAAAAAAAAAAAAAAAAAAAAATATGATTGTATTACTCTTTAACGTATTTATTAATCGTAATAAATAATTAATACTTCGGAAGTAGTAGTTAACTAAATTTTTCAATAAAAATTGCAGTTACTAATTTGTGGCTTATATTTTGCCATTACATGTTATTTTCAAGATCTAACTATGAAGTAAATACCAGGGATGCAAGAAGTAACGGTAAAGAAAATGCATTACACATTTTCTGTGAAAAAAAAATTTTTAAATGCAAACTCGAACCAAAATAAATACTTTGACGAAGGTTGTAGCGAACCAGAAATTTTATTCCCTTCTGCTTGTATCGTAACTTTTGTGGTTCTCTTTAAGAACTTGAGCCCAACTGAGGAATGCTTGTATATAATGCTTTAGCTAAAAATCATTTTTCATTGTTGTTTTTTGTAGAAAAAAATCATCATTTTTCATTGTTATATAAAAAGTATTGTATTGTTATACAAAAATAGCGAATATGTATATTTTAAAACTAAAAAGTTTTTTGTTTTAGGGGAATTTGGACGCTATCAAGCGTTTCAATTCTTTCTGCAAGTATTGTCTGCCCTGACAGCTGGGCTACATATGTTGTCACTGGTTACAGTACAAGCAGTGCCCGAGCATCGTTGCTTTATTGAAGGTTATGACAACACAAGTTTTTCTTACGTCCCATGGAACTCCTCGAGAATTCTTAATGCTATACCCAAAAAAGAAAACGGTGAATTGGACTCGTGCCATATGTACGATGACAAAAATAACACTGTGTCTTGTGCATCGTTCGTTTACGATAGAACCTACTATGAAAGTTCACGTACGATAGATTGGAATTTTGTCTGCGACAAACGTTGGATGGGCAGCATTGTTCAGACTGTATTTATGTTGGGAGTTTTTACTGGCGCTGTGGTACTTGGAGGTTTGGCAGATAAAGTGGGACGTAAAACTGTCTTTTGTTGGTCGGCTTTATTACAACTTATAATAGGCGTAGCTGTAGCTTTCATTCCAGAATATTTTTCTTTTATGCTGGCTCGATATCTGTTAGGTATATTTGGGTCGGCTGGTGCTTATATTTGTGGTTTTGTACTTACCATGGAACTTGTTGGACCCAGCAAGCGCACAGCATGCGGTATAACATTTCAGGTTGTGAACTTATAGAAAATTGAAAGCAAAAACATTGTTTATAATGTAATTTTTTTTTTTGGTTTCTGTTTTTAGGCAGTATTTGCCGGCGGAATTATGTTGGTTGCTGGATGGGGCGCGTTAATTAAAGATCGGCAATCTCTGCAAATTGTTTATGGATTACATGGAATTTTATTTCTGGGCCATTGGTGGCTATTGGATGAATCACCACGTTGGCTGTGGATGCAGGGGCGCGCAGATGAGGCTGTAGACATTGTGGCCAAGGGTCTACGAATAAATGGATCTGGCATTCCGGTCGACAAGCAATATTTTATACAAAAGGCAAAGAGTCAACAAGTTATTGAGGAAAAGGCTAGCAACGGATTGGGTGATCTGTTTAAAACTCCGAATTTATGTATGAAAACATTAAATGTGTGTCTGTGCTGGTTTGCAAATTCACTAGTGTACTACGGTCTATCTTTGAGCGCTGGAAAACTTTACGGCAATCCCTATTTAATTCTCTTTATCATGGGCTTGGTTGAGTTTCCAAGCTATTTGGTTATTGTTTTAGTTTTAGATCGTTTAGGAAGACGGCCAATTACTAGTACGCTTATGCTGGCCGGTGGTATTTGTTGCATGGTAGCTGCCTTTATTGAACAGGGCTCCACAATTTCAACGAGCATTGTAATGATGGGGAAACTATTTATCGCCGGTTCGTTTGCTGTGATTTACAACTACTCGGCCGAATTGTTTCCAACAGTAGTTCGAAACTCAGCAATGGGCTTGGGATCAATGTGCGCTCGTTTATCTGGTGCATTAACGCCACTCATTACACTCTTGGACTCCTTTGATCCTAAAATTCCTGCCGTAGTATTTGGTCTAATTGCTTTAATTTCAGGCTTTTGGGTGATGTTTTTGCCAGAGACAATGAATCAACCAATGCCAGAATCCATCGAAGATGGCGAAAACTTTGGCATTGGCGATACTTGGTTTAATCAGTGTGCTGGCAGAAAGCAAAGAAGGCATAACAACATTTATCCAGACGATCCAGATCAAATGGTACCGTTAAAACCCATTCAAAAATAGTTGTTTTAACAATTATACACTCATCTTGATTTTAACCAAACGGCATTAATTAAAGTCGATTTTGTCAAAGCACAACGGGAAAACATATATAAAAGTATTTATGTGCATTCCAGTTGTTAAGTATTTTGTTTTATTTTTCAATAAAATTCAACTGTATTCAGTAGAAATTTTTTGTTTTTAAATTCATTGATAACATCTCTTTTATGTACTTATTTTATTTTGCATTCATTACCATTCAAATTTCAGTGGCATTATTTGAATTAATTACAATGCCAAAAAATTTATCTATCATTTCATGCTAAGGATTTTATCGAATTATAATTCTTTTTACAAGTGGTAATGGAATTGTTTCATGACTATTATTACAATTGGATAAAAAATAATTGTTTTTATGAAACATATAAAGAAAGAAATTTAAACCGTCTCGTAGATCGATCTATGTTTCAGCCTTTTAATAACTTAATGTCTGAGATCTGAAGTCAATTAAAATCATACTTGCGATTTTTTCATTACCATTAAAATATTGATATTGTTTAAAAAAAATAAACTACTATTTAATTGTTTACATGAAAAATAAATTTTGATAGCATGATCATACCAACAAAATGCATTAAATAAATAAACCTTGACCTTGATAATAGTAATGCTTTCAAATATTGTCATTATTTATCATTCAATGTTAATGAAATTGTAATTAATTAGTCCATCTAATTAATTATTTCCATGGAAGATGTAAGTTATAAAAATGTCTAAGAGAAACAAAAAGAAAAAAGGATTCATATTCATTGTGTAACATCTTACATCATGGTCGCTTCGATCCTTCAAATCAAACTTTGTAAAATAATGTGAACGCATATTAAATTGGTTCATATTCCTATGTTTTTATTTATTTAGATCTCCGTTAAACATTTTGCGGTACATACATTCATACATACATATTAATTTCAACTTAACTGTATACAGGTAATTCTGTGATTCTATAGAATTTTTTTTTTGCTAGTGATAAGAAAAAATAAATAAATAAGATAACTTTTTTTCATTTACACATTTTAAATTCTTTTCACTACAGCAATAATGTGGATGATGTATGTATGTGCAAATAAATAAAAAAATATACGTTTGTATTCTTTGAAATAATAATAGCTAAATTTTGGCAATTCTTAACAAATAGTCTTATCCTACATACATGCATATATATGGTATGTAAGTGTTAAACACAAGTTATCTAAAAAATTTAATGTTTTTTTAAGTGAATAGATGAAAAATTTTAGAAATGCGCGTATGTAAATAAAATAAAGCCATATAAAAAAAGAGTAAACATAATTAAGCATTTACATACAGATATTAAAATTATATTTATAATATAAAAAATATACAATTAGAATTTTTCTGCGTGTATGTGTATATAATCCACGACTTTCAGTTAATATTAGTTCATGCTAAATTGAATAACTTTTTTTTAGAATAATACCTTAAACACACTAAAAAATATTAATATTTTATACTTAATCACAATATTATTCGCATGTTTCAAGTCTTAAAGACTTCAATCGATTGTACGCGTGAAAAAATTGGATCAACGACAACAGTAAAATGTGGAAACATTTAACAGCATTTAATATCGAAATAATTTTTCATCAAGTGAGTGAGTAAGTGTTAAGTTTTTTTTCGACTCTGTCATTATCATAAATATCGATGATATGCGTTCAAATCAACCACGTTATATTAAAAAGAGTAGAAAGTAATAAAATTGTTCGTTAGACCAATTGTGTTAATGCGAATTTTACATAAAAACGACGAAAACATAATTTTTATTTTAACTACATAACAATTTTAATCTTACATTAAACACTGACATCTTTTGTTTTTTTTTAATTAATTTAGTAAAATATAGCTTTAGTTTTAAAACAAACAACAGCCTACATATAACAAAAAGGATGAAAAAGCTACAAGTTTTTTTTAAACATATTAAGCCCAAATCAGACTTCATATAGACTTTATTATTATGGTTCCCTTTTTAATTTTTTGCTTATGTTCTTTCAGGGCATTTTGTTGCAACTATTGGCAATTTTGAACTGGTGCTAATTACATCTGCAGCAGGTTCTGGCAACCTTGCCGTGTGCACAATGATTCCCGGCTGGTCCCCACTTTGCGGATGCAGCTCATGAGATTCCCCTGGAGTAAGACTAGCCAAAGCAGCTAATAGATCATGATTAACTAATGGTTCATTCTCTTCTCTTGGCTCCCAGCCGGCTGGAGGTGAAGCTGGTGGCGATATTAGGAATTGCTTAACCGGAGCCGGTGGTTGAAGATTTTTGTTAGATACAGGTGTAACTGGTTGTGCAAAATAGCACGTTATTACAGTTTTCTTATTGAACTCATATTGGTGCAATTTAATACGAGCATTCGCAGCCGCAATAGCATTATCGTAGTTAACTCTCAAGCGTTTAAAACTGCGAAGCCATTGAAATGTTACCTTTTCGCTAAACACACGAAATAACTCTTCCATTTCTTGTTTTAACTGAGCGCTAGAAAATACCTCAGAATGTATGTTAGTTACGATAATTGATGTGGGCAAGTCATCAAATGAATCTGGATCAATTTCAGGTTCCAATGTGCTATCAATATCTCCGTCTGCCAACGTCGGGTGCTGACTTGGTAAGCCATCAGCTGGGTTTATATATATATCGTGATCTGGTGATACTTTATCTATACTTTCGGAACCACTGCTATTTCCAGCAGAATTGCTTTTGTTATGAACTATTTGTTTAACTGTTGTATTATCATTTTTTAGGGTATTTGAAAGAGGCGAAGACATAGTGAAAGCTGGAAAATTATGTTTTAAATTATATTGTTTTCTGTTTTTGGTAAAAAATTAACAAAACATATTATGTCTCTAATGTTTCATGTTTTGAATATTAATTAATTTCTGCCTACAGCGTCTAAGGCCTTTATATTTAAATGTTTAAATTAATTAAATATTTAATTCAGAATTAGGGTGATACAAATCAAAGGTATATAAATTTTTTTTGTAATTAAAAATTTAGTATTAAAAACCAATAGAAAAATGTTGATTTTTGTGAGTAGTGCGATTCCTGAAAATGGTCATTCTGTACGGATGTGCGGAACAGTTAGAATATCATTACAAAAACTTCATACACCCTGATTCAACCTATCATAGTAATGCTTAGTAGTGAAACTACCCTTAAACGACCTAACATAATACACTGGTTTTCTTGCTTCGGGGTTCTGTTGTTTTCTTATTGCCCAAAATGGATTCAAAATACCTTTAGGAAAGCAAGGTATAAAAGTTATTTCATTTAGAACCTTATTTATTATTTTTTCTTAATAAAAACGAACAATCAAAAAATTCTGAAACATCTAGTGAGACTTGACGTTTCTACGACAATTGAATCTTCGCTCTGGAACGAGGCGAGCTGTACTCAGCCAAAATTTTTAACTCAGCAATAGCTGTATTAACCGGATAGTTTTTTCCAGACAAAACTCCCGACATCAATAATTGAATCTCGAAATTTGTAAATTGCCTGAAATAGTTTTCGAAATATATGTATGTAGATGAAAAAAATGTTGAATTTAATGCTCCGTCAATAATTCTTCTTGTTATATTTACTACCTAAACTTAGTAGAGGATATTACTATTTCAATATAAATCCATTCAAAAATAAATCCATACGTCTACAATTATTAACAATATACTAAAAAGTTGATTGAAATGGGTTTAAGGACTTAAATTCGTAGTGCCTATTTGTGACTGCACTTCTAAAATTACGAACAATTTCTTACGAGTGTATTGCAAATAGGTAATATTTTTATTTTGTTTTCTATTTCATGTTTATTATATAAGCGTCATAAAACTATTCTATTATTAATAAAAAACTCATCAATTTAGTTACATGTATTTATTAATAAATAAATAACAAAAGGTTTTCCACAATACCTACAACACAATTTCTATCCCGGATGAAGAACAATATAATACAAAACAACTTTGTAATCTTTTACTTGGAAATAAAGTTGAAAATGTCTTTAAATAACTGTTATTCCCTTTAGTTATACAATATTTAAACAAAGTCAAAGTAAAATCTTTTTTATTTTTCCTGTTTAACTTATTTCTATGTAGTTTGTTTTAGTTTTTCTGATTTCCTTAAAAGACCCAGTTTTATCAACTGAGGTCTCTGGTGTTGCCAATGTTATATTAATAAAGAAGAATATTATTTGGAAATAGAATCTGCTGTCGCATAACATAGTGCATAACATTGAGATGTACTTTGGCATAATATGTGAAAAAAACGCAGTCCTAAAATCTGAGGGACTAGCATTAACTTAATCCAATTCTTTTCTTTTTCTATTGCAGTTAATTATCAAAAGTATTTTATATATTCAATTTTAATGTTTTATTGAATTTTTAAATATCAAACTAATTCGAGATCGGATGTTAAAAAGGCTTTTTCTGGAATTGAATTTGACGTTTATTAATATAATTATATCAGATAAAACTATTAAAAAGGAGTTGAGCCTGAGATTAAATAAACATTTACAAAAATAAATAGCTAAAATAAAAAACCTGAGTTTAAATATCTTTCAATAAATATAACTAATACAGTGGCCAATTTTTACGAATTATAGGGGTTTTTGATTTAGCGGGGTATCGATTTAACGGATCTAATATAAAATATATAAGAATTTACGGGGTTTTTCAATTTATTTACTAAAACGATAAAATACTCGGTGGCCGCAACCAAGGCAGATTTATTTTACTAAGTAGTGTCGTCCGCCCAGCTGGTTTGTAGTTGGAAATGTCAAAAGTTGTTTGTTGTTTCCTTTGTTTCTTTATCTTTTATTTCTCTTTGTGTTTTTGACGTTTCCAACGCACAAAACAACAATAAAAAGGCTTGTTGTTTTTGTCAATGCTGAATTGGTTTTAGAGCCGCTACTACCTAGTAAAATGAATGTGCCAAGCAGATTTATTTTACTAGGTAGTGTCGTCCGCTCAGCTGATTTGTAGTTGGAACTATCAAAAGTTGTTTGTACTTTACTTTGTTTGTTTACGAATTTCAAAAAACACTAACAACAAGCATTTGCAAAACAAAGAAAGCACTAGTATATAGAGCAAGCAAGCATTTGTATTTACAGCAATTATCTTCTATTTCCCTTTATGCTTTTGACATTTCCAACGCACAAAACAACAATAAAAAGTCATGTTGTTTTTGCAATGTTGTATTTGTTGTAGAGCCGCTGCTACCTAGTAAAATAAATCTGCCTTGAAATGTGCCTTGGCCGCAACTATAATCTGTTCTTTGTGGCAGGGCTCCCAGCTTTTTTCGAGTCGTATAACCAATTATATAAGATTTATCCCCATAATTCCTCAAAAAGCAATTGTAACTATCTCCAAAAATCCCCACTACAAATGATACTATTTCGGGCGTATTCATATAATATTAAAATAGATTTCAATTGTATTTTAGGAAAAATTTGTATTGAAAATTCAATTTAACTATTAACATACATTTTATAATACATATTTTATTTAAACAAGTTATATGTTTATATAATATACAAGCAGTGCCCCCGACTTCGTCAGCGTGTCATTTTTAATTTTCTTAAAATTCAAGTATAGGAAAACACGTTTCTTAATATTAATTGCAGAGTTCTTTAAACAGTTTTAAAATGTTCTTTTTTTTCTTTGAAATGCCATGTTTTACGAAAAAAGTATCCTATATTAAAATCAATGTTCTAAGGGACCTTCTCACAAAATTATTCAAATCTATCCAGCAGTCTTTACGTGACGTGAACACAGGCTGATAGATGGACAGATGGACAAAACCTTGAAATAGGTGTTTTGCACTGCATATCGATGACATCAACAAAATAATTTACAAAAAATATTTTATGTACAGAAATGATCCTGTTACAATTTTATTATGTACATATATTATTAAGTTTAGTTGATTAACAAAATCGAAAACTTCTGAAACAAAATGTTCTATCACGTTGGCTAAATCAATTTTTTGTTACATATTTTTGGAGTTAAACATTTGAAGCACTTCTTAAGATGGAACAAGAGTTGTACAACAATTTGTATTATTTTTCAAATGTATATAAATTCTCAATAAAAATTCGGGTATTGCATTTTATATTTTATTTCGGTTTTCACTGAGTTCATTGCTGAAAAAGGCAAAATCATTTTTTTAAATTTACGGAGAGAGCAGTGATAATATTTAACAACGTTGTTTGTTCCTATACTAGGAAACGTATACGTAGTAAACAATTAAAATTTATTTAATAATAATAAAATTACAAAAACCAAGAACATAGTTTTTAATAAATCCACAAAAAACTTCTCTAATTCCCCAAAACGCAAAAAATACTCCATTTTAAAAATTAAATTCACGATTTGGGGATAAATTCCCTAGTTTGACAACACTGCTTTGTGCTCTAAACTGCAGCCAACTTCATGACAATAAAGAGAATCCAGATCACAAAAAGTATTTGTACTTGCTTATTTCGTGGTATTGTTATTAAAAGTATTTTTGAATAAAATATAACTGATATAATTAATTGGTTAATTATGGCAAATGTAGAATCTATGATTGTCGAAGAAAAACCACAAATAAAACAAATTGATCGAGAAAAGGTAAGTTCGGTTGTCTTTTAAGTGAATAGTTTAACCAATTTTCACTTTTCTTCGTAGACTTGCCCTTTGCTGCTAAGAGTATTTTGTTCGACAGGAAGACACCACTCGGTATCGGAATATATGTATAACAACGTTCCTTCAAACGAGCTACAAATTTACACCTGGATGGATGCTTCATTACATGAACTAACTTCTCTTGTGCGCGATGTAAATCCGGATACTCGTAAGAAAGACACATACTTCGATTTTGCCATAGTCTATCCCAATTATCGTAATAATCATTTCCAAATACGAGAAATTGGCGTAACTTGTACCGGACAAAAGGGAGCCGATGACAATAAAACATTAGCTCAGGCAAAGTTTTGCATCGGCGATTTTCTTGATATCTCCATAACTCCTCCAAACCGTTTACCGCCTATCAGACGCCAAAGACCATACTAAAAGTCTAATTTTTATTTTTTTTAAATTTATATTAAGTTCATCCTATCATTAAAAAATAAAATTTTAAGAAAATGTATTTTTTTCAGTTAGTTATTTATTTCAAAAAGAAACAATGAGTGTCAAGAATACAAAAAGAAAATTTGTTTTCAGCGACTTATGCTTAATTGATTAGGAGCTGGAAAAACTATACTGCAGAATCGTATGCCACCGCTCATATAAATGAATATTTAGTTTCTATAATTTACTCCCGGTCTTTTTGATTTCTTTTTCCCTAGTTGTGACATATCGATTTCTATTCCATTTGGTAGAACAGCTCGATTTTCTTCGTAGTTAATAAAACCGTTGTCCTGTATTTCTTCATTCTCATTGCGCTTGTTTGGATCACATTTTATACCAGTTTCATAATGGTATTCACGTTTTTGGCCATCAGGATCAACATAGCCATAAGTACCTCTGAAACAAAAGACAAATCAATGAATAAAAAGATTAAAAAGAAATATAATAACTAATTCGTTGCAAATACAAACTTTGTTATACAATCAGTGCCAATGAGTTCTTCCTTGAAAGAGCCGTCATCATTTTCATAGCCCCATGTGATACTGCCATCTTCATTCTCTTCCCGCCATTTCCGTATAGTTTGTGCTACGGGGCGTTGACGCCTAGTGTTTTGTTGGTTGTCTCTTTCTTGTAATACTATTTGATTTTGTTCTACTGCTGGACGAGTTGGTATGGGTCTCGGTCTGGGGCGCGATTGTACTGCAACGGGTTGGGGAACAAATTGTGGTCTTGTTTCTCTTAGCTCAGTAGGCTTGTTTCGAATGACATTGACGCGTTCGCGTTGCGGTTGTGATGGTGACTGCACAGGTGATTGCTGCTGTGGTGCTTGCGGTCTGTCCTGGCTGAATCTAGGACTATTGATAATATTAGACCCGATTCCGAAATCACTGAAAACTTGTTTAGAGCTTGGAGTAGTTGGTGGCGATGGACGTTCGGGAAATCTGGTAGAGAAAGGATTATTACTTATCAATGTATCCTCATTGGTTAAAAGATGAGATATTGGTGCTTCATGTAAAACATTTTGTTCGTTGTTGAGGAAGGCTGCTGCAGTTTGCTGAAATTGTGCTTGCTGTGCCTGAGCCAACTGTTGTTCTCTTAAAAGTTGGGGCAAATACACATCGGGCACTTCGTCTTCTCCGGATTCAGTAACTGGCTTTGATTCTTCGATGACTCGAGGAGATATGTTGTTTTGGGCGTAATTTTGTGATTTCGCTACTAATGGCCTCCTTACACGGGTAACTGGTCTTGCTGCAGGTGCAGGCGCTGCTCCAGGAATTGCTAGCCGCTGTGGAGGGAATTGAGCATTGACTAGACATACTGTTGTAAGTAAAGTGGTAACCAATATAGTCTGTAAGTAATTAAAATAAAAGTTTAATTTTTGGTAATAAAATTTCAGACCAAACAAACCAAATAATCGCTAATTCGACAAAAATCGAAAACTTAATATCATACTAATTGAAAATTAACAATAAATCTATTTATATACTGAGGATAATTGTAAAAAATGATCAAATATGAAGAATATATTTTGTAGGATCAGAATGAACCATTACGCAGGCGCTTAAGCAGAGCTGGATAATATTATCAATGGATTTCAACAAAATCAAAAAAAATGTAACATATTTTTTAATACATATATAAAAAAATTAAAAACGTATACTCGTATATGTATGTATATGAGTGAATCAAACATTAATTATTTTGTGTTGTTTAATTATCGATGGTAATTTAGTAATATTAAATTAAATTTTTATTCCATAATTAAAAAAGGATGAATAGTGACTCGGGTTAGAGGCAACTAATTTAGGCAAAAGTCATACCCTAAAACCGATTAAAAACTTAATGAAAATTAATAATGAAATAATGAAATCATTAATACCGTAGTATGCAAAAACAATAGTGCAGTTATTAGAATATTTATGATTTTAAATAATAAATACTTATCTTAAGCGAGAGAGAGAGAGAGAGAGAGAGACAGTCTATTGCATTTAAATGATTATTTGACATTCAAGTAGGAATAAACGGTTACCTCTGTCGCAATTTGCGAAGGAGTATTAAAATTAATAAATTTCGATTGCTTAACACAGATGTACTTAAAGTAAAAATCACTCTAATGAATCAAAGCCTTTAATTTTATTTTTAATTTCAGATTGTTCAACATCGGCCACCGAACAGTCCATAGCATAAAGAAGCTGCATCTTGAATATCACAGGTTATCAAAAGATGTTTAAGTGTTTAAATCAGGGACCGAAAATAACTTTTATTTTTGAATTTTTAATTAAAAAAAGCAACCTCAAGGAAATGTCGGAGAATGAAACCATACCATTTTGCAAGTCTTGGACCAAATTGTCAGAAAACGCGATGCTTTTAAAAAATCTGATTTTTATTTTTTCAGGCAAAAACAACAGTTATTTTTTGATTTTAATTTGTTTGAGCAAAAATAACAGTTTTATTTAACATTTAATTTTTTTTAGCAAAAATAACAGTTATTTTTGACTCCATTTTTTAACTTCAGTTTTATAAATATGAAATTTATAACTTTTAAATCAAGGAAAAAATTTAAAATTTTGCTGTTTCTTTTAGTTGCTACCTATCCCTTTTATACTGCATGTGTCGTATTATAAATTATTTAGTCATGGTAATAATAACTCGGATACGGTTTCTCCGACCTGGATGAATAAAAAACTAGATTATCGGGGATAAGACTTCAAGTCGTTCCAATGTAATTTTTTAACCTGCTAAACAATTTCTAAACTATTTAAAAGCTAGCGGCGAAAAAATAATCACTTGTAAAATATTAAACACAAATTTTTATTATAATTTAATAATCACTACAACGGCAACGTCGCACATAGGGATATTTTGTCAATCTAGCCGGACATTAGTTAGGTCAAAAATTAATTTTGAGAAATGTAAAAATAAAGCAAAGTACGCAGCTGGATAGATAACAAAATTATGTATAGTGAATCGTATAGTAAATTTTCAAGGCATTTGCTTGAGATTTGTCGTTTTAGAACACTCTTAAAATTAGGAAAGTTAGATAAATCGCATACGTTTTTTGAGAATTTTGAAAATCTTGCAATATATTTTCTAGTGATTAAGCGAAAAAAGATTTTGTATTGATTTTTTTCCTGTGAAAGGCTACTGCTACTTATATTAATTTTTAGAAAAAAATAGTTTTACATTTTTGTGAAAAAAAAAATTCGTTCGAAATTAAAAAAAGGAGTTTTTTTGTGAATTTTTTTTGTAAAAAGATAAAAGTGAATAGCTTCTTTAGAGTGATCTACGTCGCGATCCTAAAAATGTGTTATATCACTATAAAATTTGCGATCTCTACTTTTATATTGAAAAAAAAAAAACGTTGCGCGTTTTGCGCCTTACCCACTATTTGCTAGTAAAAGACCCACTCCAAAAAACGTTATTACCTCTCTTTAACGCTTCCACCTGTACTTAATGCTGAAGAGGATTCAGAATCGGAGAAGATCTTTGAAGAATTAGACGAAGAAGGACCATGGCACTCATTATCATCTTAGTGCAAAGGAGAAGTTTTTTTTAAAATAAATTAATTGTAACTAACTTAAATAAAATTTACCATTACAATCATAAATAATTTGTATTATGAATAAATTATTTTCAAATAAATAAAATGCTACAGAGTAACAAATTACAAAAATAACACTTGATAAAATTCTTGGGAGGCGGGGACTGGTATGGCATTGGAAAATTAACATTCTTAGGAAATTTCCCAAAAAAAAAAAAAAAAAAAAATAAATTTTTCACAGGGACGTTTTTGGGGTTGGTTTTAAGGCGTATGTAATCTATTTCATTTAATAATTACATTCGTTTTTCAAAAATATTTTATTTCGCCGCCCACAAAAAGAGGCGGGCCAAAAAGGAAATTTTAGAATCTCTTGAGTCCAACTTTAAGTTTTTAAACATTTATTGACATTAAAAGTTGTAATTGCTAAACAAAATTACTTAAAAATAAAAAACATGCATTTTTCAGAGGTACGATTAGTTCTACTAAGGGGAACTTTTTTCTTGTTTTCTAGCTTCAACAGTCTATGACCATAACATTTTTCCTGCCAAGTTTCATTAATCTAGCTGCACTCTGTAAATTTTTAGAACCATTATAAGCTAAAAAAAAGTAATCTGCGGCTAGATTGGCAAAATTCCCCTTTGTGCGTCGTTCAATAAACAATGGTGGCAAATGTGTTAGTACAGGTTACAGGAGAAAACCGAATCACTTGGTCCCTTTGTGCTGCCTGAAAAGGGTTGTGCAAACACCAAACCGCCCCGAAGACCAGATAAACGAGCTTATCGTGCAACATCACAGAACGATAAATCTGCAAGACTATGCAGTGTAGGAATGCCGAGAAGAGCCGCTTTATTTCTAGAATGAGCTGGACAATGGCAGAGTCGTGGTATGAAGATTCAATTTCCTAGTATGGGTTCCGATAACACAGTGTCCTGTCAGCACAGCCACCATTGTGCCCAGCTGTCCTCGGGAAAACTTCAGCAGATTCGCAGATATCCTACTATCATACTAAGGCCATAATATCCTTCAAATTTTGCAGGTGCTCTCGTTAGACCATCTGGTCTGCGCGGCCCCAAAAAATTCCAGCTGACGTATAGCCCTATAGCAGTTTAACGGGACTCCCACCATTAGATATATCTCCCGTTCTCTCAGCCGAGTTCCAGATCTAGCGAGTTCGTCCGCAACTATGTTCCCGGGTATGCGCGAGTGTGCCGCCATCCAAAATGTGTTAGTGCAAAATTTTGTATGTATTAGTTGTGAGCATAGTTTTTATCCAACGATAAAAGCTCCAACAAATAAGGAGGTACCAACAGGTATTGTGCAATTTATGTTTTAAAGCGTAAGAAAATCTTTATTCGCAAGTAAAACTTAAAAAAGAAAACGAATTCTAAAGTATATTCGCTTTTAAAAACTAAAAACTTGTTTAAACTATAATAAAGATCCGTCTAGAGATTGATCAATAATGAAAAAACATACATGTTTTGTACATTTATGAATCAATGCATGTATGTATGTATGCACATTATTATTCGCTGCAGTGGTAGTGACAAATAACATGTTCTCTCTAGTGATCGATGGATGAATGGATAATATTAAGTCATACATTGTCGGTTTAGTTTTTAGGAATTGTAAATATGTAGAAATAATAAGTTTTTTTGTGTGTATAATGCAATTAATGGTAACAAATTCACAAAACAAAAAAAAAAAAAATGAAATAATAAAATAGTGAGAGTGTAATAAATTTAATTGAGAGTTTGTTATCTTTTGGTCATTGAGTCATAAAAGTACATGAATTAGTTCACTAATGTGTGTATGTATGTACGTATGTATATAAGTAGTTCACATGATTATATAAGAAAGTTTTTTTTTAACATTATTGTTTTAATGCTCCAAAAAGACTGAATATATTTTGCATATGTACATTCATACATACATATATACATACATTCATTGTACACGTTATGAGCGGATAAAATATTTAATTTTTGTTTGCAACATTTCTTTTCACTGTCGGGGAATAAAATCAAGAAATACCTGCCAAATAAAAACAAGTTTTCTTAATTGCTGCAAATAATGTCTGACTATTATTAAGGAAATAAAAGTTCATACGATAATTACTCTCACATTTTTCCAATGTCAAATTACATTTAAACTACAAACTGGACTACCATTTCGAGCCACTAAAGTGGAACAAAATGTTAGGAACGTTCCGATTTATAAGGATTTGTTGTTATAAAAATATTTCTAATACATACTAATGATTGTAGTTATTGTATTGAAAAATTGTAATCTTAATAACGCCCAAAAATATTTTATGTATTCAAACTAAACTAACTGTTGTTGCACTTGGTTGGTTACGCCATAAAAAATATGAATGTACGTATGTATTGACTTTGTTGGTGTTGGTCGATATTATACAATTTGGCTAGATCATGAAACTAGTTTATTGGCACTGGTATAGTTTTTACTTAAAAATATTTTGCTACGAAAAGCATTATTTTTATTAGGAATTTGTTTTAGTTATTCAGGTGAAAAATGTGTGTTGAATAACTGCAAACAAGGAACTTGATTTTACTTGTATTAAAAAAAAAACTGTATCAACTCGTATTCTCAAAATTGAAGCAAGAATCTCTAAATACCTGCAACAAATAGATTTATAGGTATTGCAAATGTATGTATGTACGTTTGTACGATTGCTAATCATACACACTCCTCTCCCATGCAGCGACAACTGTCAAAACTGCATATAAAATAAAAACAACTAATAATAAATTTGGCTTTTGAATAAAACAGGGTATAAGTCTTTTTTTTGACGAGTTATAAATTGAAAAAGCGAAAAAAACTTATTTTTTCAATGTCTCCTTCCTCTTTAAGACCAGGAAAATTCGGTTCGAACAGAAAAGTTTAGTGATTCGTAAAAAACACGCACATGATATACAATGCGAAATCATATCTGCCACAAAGATACTCTATATCATGTAGAAGTTACAGATATTAAATCCAGCAAATGCCGTAAAATTTAAGGGGCAAAATGTGATAAAACTGGTTCAACGCAAACAATGTTCAGTATTACAATCAAACGAACATGAATTTATTTCTTATTCGAATCGTATTACATAATGCCCCTTCAGTTATTTAGAATTCCAATTAACTGCTCGATAGATAAAACTTGACTCCAGTCGATTGACAGAAACCTGAAAGTTTTGTGACTGCATCTCCTAAGCACTGGCATTTTTCTAAATGTAACTGCAGCCAAGTGAGAGTAAAATGTATAGTCCATGATAATAATTATAATAAAATAATAATACACCCTTTAACGGTTCTAACGCCTTTTTGCGTTTGATGACTGTAATCCTAAAAAGAGAAGAAGAATATTAAACACTTCTGCTAATATTTTTTGACTTTTTTAGACTCGCAGAAACCATTTAGTACTTAGAAAGCAGATGTTTGCATTATATTTCAGATACGCTGACTTCCAAAATGTATTAATACAAAGTTTGTATACAGTTTTGCTGCAGTATTTGGATCTTGTTCATATACAAAGTTGAGAAACAAAACATCAACTTAAAAACTAAT
Source organism: Gymnosoma rotundatum (assembly GCA_916610165.2). Lineage (NCBI taxonomy): Eukaryota > Metazoa > Arthropoda > Insecta > Diptera > Tachinidae > Gymnosoma > Gymnosoma rotundatum. The sequence goes on from OU744336.1 coordinate 180,684,760, forward strand.
GCGTTAGTTGCTCGTTTTCAACGTTTCTTATACTTGCCTCCAACATTTTGAAATTTTATGCATTGTAAACATTTTGTGCCACGGCATTATGAACACAATACATTGTTCAAATACAAAGCAACTGACGTTTTGAAAGTCAGCCTTAGTGTATTCTTAAGGTGACTTAGATTTTCTAGGTGTCGTGAAATAATAAAGGTATTTATTTGCAAAACAAATTGACTTGAAACAATTGAAACACATTAAAAAATATTAAACATTTGTTTATCTTGATCATTTTTTATATAATAATTCGCAAGGTCTTTTTTCTTAACTATAATAATTTTTGGCGAAATATTAAAATAATAATAAAAATTAATAATTTTTATAAACAAAGACCTCGTGCCTAAAAATAGAACTATTAAATAATAAAAAGATCAATAAACCACAATAAATACTTTTTTATGTTTTGATTTTTTATGGTGGTTTTTATTACCCAAAGTTAAACCGATGTATTTAAAATAATGAATAAGTTAATGGAAATTTTCACCGGACATTTTGGTCTTAGAGACCATCAATTCACATTTATCACACCTCATAAATTACTTTAAGTCTGTCGTGGCCTAAGAGCTCGCAGGGTGGAATTCTTCGGAGACTTTTTGCCGGCTGGGAATGCAACGTTTTAATAATTATTTACATGATTTGCAGTACCTTATAAAATTTCTTTCGAAAGCAAAGGCTTAAGATAAAAAAATGTTAATAAGAAATTTAATAAAAATTATTTTCTAAACTTTTTGAAATAAAATTTGTTACAAAATAAAATTGTATTGTATCTTAAAAAAATGTTGATAATTTGTAATAAATTATAATATTAATGAAAATGTAATCAATCAGCTTAACTCCAAAGTTAAGGAATTTGTAATATAATAAGACATTTCTTGTTAGATTACCCAAAAAAAAAAAAAAAAAAAATAAATCAAAAATAATTGTAAAAATCGCGTTTGGCTAACTTTAAGATAGAAATGACATTTTTAGGTAGACAAATTATTAACTTTATACTTATTAATAAAATTTTATTTGTTGTTGTTATCAAATAGCGTATTATTTTCAATGTGTTTAAAAATTTAATATCTTGTTTTCCTTGATTATAAGTAATGAAAACTTTAAACAATATTGTATTAAATGTTTATCAAATATATGAATTAGTAAGAAAATACAAAATAATGATAAAATATTAGATAATAAAACAAAATCTAAAAGGCAAATTTGTCTAAAAACTTTTTATGAATTAACAATAATTTGTAAATGTAACTGAGTGCAGCTGCGTATTAAATAAATAAACTATTGACAGAAAAACTATGTAACTAAAAAAACTTTTAAGACATAATTACACCATTATAAAAGAATTTGAAATCTAAGCCGCCATAAATCTGAACAAAAAAAAAAAAAAACGAAATGAGAACATTAAGACGATTGTTTGAATTCTTTGCACGAGTATGAGATTATAATAAATCCATTTCTTTGCAGAACAAAGACATTTGTCGTCGCAAATGAATGAATAACAATTATCATGTGGGTATGTACATATTTATGTACGTACTTACAGTGTCGGTAAAAATACTCTGGGTAAATACCGAATCATAACCTTTTAAACATTAAAAAAGCAAAGGTTTTTGAAACTGAAAAGGCTTCCAAAGAAGCATCCTTATTTTTAAAACATATCGTTTTTTATTGAAAAAAATTGAATATTATCAAGTTATAAATTTTTAGTCGGGCTTGGGTTCATTTATCTTTTATAACTAGTTTAGTTTAGCAGAGAAAGCAATTTATTGAGATGATTAATAAGAAAATAATAGAAAAAGCTTTAGCATGTGTTTAATTTCATCTAAACAACTTATTAGACTAAAGTTAAAATAATATTTTTAATTTTTAATGCTGTTCTACGTCTTGAGCACTAACCAGGAGGATAGAATATTTCATTCAAAGGTAGAATAATAAAAATGTATAAAAAAGGGAAGGCGGAGAATTTAGGTAAATAAGCAAAATTGAATGCATTTAACATTTGCTTTGCGTAGAAGTTAAATAATTATCTTGGTGCAAATGAAATATAAAGCAATACAGGATAAGTGATTACATTAACGTCTGTACCTGGCAGTAAGCCCTTATCAGACAGTGGTCAAAGCACTATTCTGTGCAATTTTAAGACCATGGCTTGCAGGACCTTGAATCAGTCTGTTCTACGCCAGACCCGCAGAGATAGACAAATTAATCACAACCACCACGTGTACCCCGAAGGGACCTCACCAATAACCGGCTACAGAGATGGGCGGCTCTCTGTATGGGCTACCGGCTCCCGTGGTGCCAGTTTTTTTTAGGCTATTATTTTATCACACGTTTTATTATTAATAAAGGAGACTGGTAAAAATTTCCGACAGTACCCAACTGTCTATCCAGCTTCAGTGCATGCACACCGGGGGACTGGTTCCCCCTATATCCCCGAGGACCCTCGTCTGTACCGTGGTTAGATCAGCACAGACTCTTGGTGCTCCCGGAGGGATAAAGCAATCCAAATCTGTTGGCAGAACTCTAGAATTTAGATTAGCTGCAAACTTCTACTTTATAATGCGATTCTAAAACTTATATAGTGTTATGGGGCGCTGCCTCCGCTTTAAATTTAGAAAAAAATTAAAGACGCCTAAAAAAATTCAGCGACTGATCATTGCAGCTCTCTGATATATAAATAATTAAAATTCGAAACACGACAAAGTCCTAAGCGTGCCAGTTGTTAAAGCCGAAATCGTAGTCCCAACATATTAAACGATTTAGGTTACACTCGACTAAGAAGGAAATTCTAGGGAAATAAAGAAAAATAAATGCGAATAATGCTGATGACGAATGTAAATAACATTCCGCTAGTGTCTAATATTCCCACATAATAATTCTTCCAATTCTTCAGAGTTGTAGCTGATTATTTCGTTTATTTCCTTTGTTTTAATGGGCAAAGAATATTTATGTCTTTGGGTTTTTAATAAATCAGCTGTGCATTTTTTCATTTCGCCAATAGTTAAAGTGAACAACTCTTTTTCTTTAAAGAAGTAGCGGATAAGATATTTTTGTATTGTATTTTGATCAATACTGTAAATACAAATGAACATATGTTTTGTAAGAGCTAATTAATGTATTTTTTATTTTACCTTTAATACGATTCAGAATTATAGAAGCTTAAAAACTGAATATGATTTTTAATAAGTGAATGTCAGCATCAAGTTGTATGTTTTTAAATCGCTATTTTCATTAAAATTTTTAAATATTGTTTTATAGATTGTTACTTTTACACTTATTTAATGTCGAAACAATTTCATTGCATCATATCGTTCAATTAAAATTAGTTCAGATTCTTTAATTTATTAGATACAAACCCAATTGGTTGATTTACGTAATCAAAGGATTTTTAAACATTTTGTTTTTCTTAAACAAAGTCAAAAAGCTTTAGTTTATGACTTTAATTTTTTGTCTATCGTTAACTACCAGAAAGTTGAGGATATGCAATTCTATCTTCTGTCTATTGCTTTTGCTAATGTGTTCATCTGTAAAAAGCAGTTTAAGCGTAAGCATGAAGTAGTGAAACGAGTATGGAGGAGAATAATAATAATAAAAAAATAATAATATTTTGTTACACCCATTTTTGAAAAGTAATTTAAAACGATTTGTCTGTATATCTTTTAGAGCATTAAGTTTTATGTGAAGACAATATTTTAACCTTGGACTAAAATTAATGAATAACAAATCCAAGTAATTACTTTTTTTAATTACTTTATTTCTTTTACAATTTCAATTAAAATAGTTTATTATTTGTAAAAGTAACTCTTGTTCCCAAAAATGAATAAGAATCCAGTTAATCAACATTTCATTAAGACAATTAAAAAGATACAATTGAAGTTAACGCCTTAGACACACTTACGTCTCCATCGTTTTCGAAACTTTTATGTGTTCAATAATTGGCTTTTTGTCAAAAGACAAAAAGCTTACTTACCGCTGTTAATTGTTGCATTTTCGTTATAATTTTCTAATCCAATGTTTTTGTTAATAGTTTTTTTTTTATTTCTTTTACACACTGTAATTCGTCTGGCATAAATTTCTTACAAATAAAGCGAACCAAAAAGTTAATTTGCGCGTTTCCTCTTAATAAATCGTTAAATGAAATATTGGCAATAGCCGCGATCACTGCTGTTTAAACGAATGTTGTAATAACCGTTACTAACAAACTTCAACAAAGAAATGTTTTAAATTTAGGAAAACTTTGTGGTTTTATATCACCAACACCAAAGTAATGGCCATTTGCATTAATTGTTGTTGTTTTTTTTTTTTCTTACTTTAAGACACAAAAGCTTTTTAAACTTTTTGTAATAACATTCTTTGGCCACCCTGTTTGATAAAATGAAACTTATGAATCAATAGCATAATAACATACAAAGAAACAATTCTTGGTGAAAAACTTGCAAACACTATTTTAAATAGAAAACTCACATAAAGTGTGAAAGTTGATTAAGTTGTTTCTCTCATCTTTTTCCTTTCGAAATTGCAGAGCTTATGCAAAGATCATGCTTAGAATTTTAATTGTTTGAATGAATGTTGGGCTTTTACCTGAATATTGATTAATGAACGCTTTTGTGCACAACTTTTTCTGCTTTCTTGACTTTACAAATGTTGTTTTTGTTGTTTAAATCACAAATTTAAAATGTTTGGTTTATGCTTTAAAAAAGCTTTTCAACGTACGACTAATTTATTAGCAGGGTGGCCACATCAACAAGAAATTATTCAAATGTCAAAACAAGATGTTTATTATACTTTCAGGTTTCATTTAGAATATTTTATCAAAAGTAAAATTAATGTGTGACATTAAATTGATCGAACACGAACAACTGTTCTGAGTACTATAATTGTACATGTAAATTAAGAGAATTTGTATTATATACGCCATCCCCACTTTTCTAATTCTACTTATTTTTCTTACAGTTACGCACGTTATTTTCATGTTTTAACGACTGCAGATCGTTATATTTCGGCCATACCCAAAGAATACAATAGAGCCACGGCTATTGTTTCGATTCTGTAGGTTCATTAGATAGAGTTTGCTTTGTGATTAAAATTTGACTAAAATTATTTTGGAACACATCTTTATTTTTTTATTTTAGGGATCACTCATATGTTGAATATTTCTGTTTTTTGTGGCATGTGTAGTGCCATGCAGTCATTTACTTCTTAAATACTGAACAGATTTAAATGAGATAAAGACAGTGCATTAAAGCTTGACAATATCTACAAATATGTATGTGAAAGAATAAAGAAAATCAGTTGACATACAGAGGAGAAAAAGGATTCCGAAGTTATTTATTATTCTTTAATTTTCTTCAAAAATGTTTGGATTTTATTATTTTTTTTTTTAATTTATTAAAAAAGGCTAAACCGTGATAACATTTTTTTCAAAAACGCTTAATAAAATTTTCTTAATACTCAGTTGAACCAAGACTAAAAATGTGTAATTTAGCTGCAAAAAGACAAAATGGTCACACCGTTTATGTAAAACAAAAAACAAAAACCAAACCAAAAAACACACTCAAAAAATTTTAACATTAACCCTAGAGTTAATGTCGACGTCGTTAACGGCGTCAAATGTCAAAAAAAAAGTTGAATCGTATGAAATTGAATGAGAGCAGTTAATCTCAACGCGTTGAAACGCCGTAAAAGTTCAATCTGTTTCAACTTTTTCGGCGTTGAAACGCCGTCAACGACGTCGACATTAACTCTAGGGTAACTGTTTGACGTTTATTTAGGAAGTTTTCAGTAAAGTTAAAAATAAATGAAAATGTGGTTGTTTTAGGAAGAAAATTTTTATTTAACTTTTTTCGTCTGTTGTTAGAAAAACAAACGACAAAAAAATACTGATTTTCGGTGCAGTCAAAATTATCAATTAATTTTTGCCTTGTTTCAGTAAAAATGAAATTCTTAATTAAAAAAACAGTTCGTCAGTAGAAAATTACTAATTTACAATAGCTTTAAAATATAAAATAAAAAACATAAACTGTTGGAAAATATGTCAGTTATAAAAAATATATTTAGAACAAAATAATTTATGAAAGAAAAACATCAAAAAAATATTGGTAAGTTTCTTACATAGTATTTAAAATTTGCATTATGTTTTAAAAAATAATGTTCCCTTTTTGCAGGTATTCTCTTCTAAATTCTGTAGTCTTTAGGCAGGCAGCCGTGTTGCCACAGCCCACTTGGGTCCATTGGTTGATCTTAAACAAAGGTATGTCATTTAAATTTTTGAATTACAAATATATCGCTCATTTAGTAATACAACGTTATAACCCAAAAAATAAAATTTTTTATAACGTGAAGATCATATCGCTTTTTAAAACATCGTCATATTTCGTTTTGTGTCTGTATATACATTTGAAAAGACGATCTTTTTAAAATGTATCGACCTTTTACAAGATTTTTTGTTTGAGTTAAAGCGTTCTATTTCTAAATGAGCGATATGTACTTTAATTATTGGTTGCAAAAACATAAACAATTTTGTAAAAGTACATTATTTTTTCAGCATAGAACTATCCTGAAATCCTTGGACTTTCAAGGAAGAACAACAATTTAAGCAAATAAAAACAAGAAGAATTTGTGTATCAAAATAGTATAAATAATCAATAAATAAATTAATTCTTTTGACTTTCAAAATAAATAAGAAAGCTGTAGTTTTTATTGTTTTGGTAGGTTACTTTTAGAGAGTTGGAATAAAATAAAAGCAGTTTATTTTACTGTTTTAGTAGATTAAATTTTTTAAATTAAAATAAATACAGAAACAGTTATTATTAATGCTTTGGTAGGTTAAATTTTGTTAGTTGAAATAAATGAAAAAACAGTAGTTTTTACTTTTCTGGTAGGTTGTTTTTTCGTGCGTTGGAATAAAAGAAAAATTACTTGTTTTTACATATTTTGTTAGTTATAAAATCAACATTCAATAACAATTGAAAATTACATTTAATTTAAATGAAATGTAAGTGGACCGTTTTTTAAATGAAAAAGTAGTTGTTTAAAGTGTTTTTTCATTTAAATTTACCTACATAATATTTTGAGTGCACTAACTAAATGTCTTGAGCTTTTGGCAAACTTTATAAACTGTTATTTTAAAATTTGTTTTAAACATTATTTGTAACTTTGCAATGTAAAATAAAAGCTTTTGTAAAGAAAAATTTGCAAAAATTAATATTTATTTAATAATAAATTTAATATTTATTTATTTTTTTAATATTCAGAAATTTTGCTTTGCAGTCACTTATGGAGCAGAGTTAAGATTTTTTTTGGACCCTTGTTAGTTATTAAATTATAAAAAAGCGTTATAAGCTTTTGTGCAAAATAACATTCCACAATCGAATAAATGATGGATGATAAATGATATAAATAAGCCATTTTTAAAGGACATTTTTTTGTAGGGTTTATCAAGGAATTTAAGGGCGTTCTAAATTAAAAAAAAAAAAATAAAAATAGACTACAGCACTGTTTTGAAAGGTCTGGGGATTTCCATATCAAAACTAGAGCTCAAGTAATCCTCTTATTTGCCATGTCATTTTTTAAATCGATCAGTTCATTAGTTTAGATATTACTGTTTTTTTCAAAATTATTTTAATTCTGCTTCACTTTGGAGTGAAGTCCAAATGCATGTGTATTGACAAGTATTGTAAAGAGATAAAAAAAAATTACTTTCGTGTTAGAGTTCCATTGTTTTAAAATTTAATTTCTACCTTTGAGTAGACGATCCTTTTCTTTTTTTAAGTAATTTTTTAAGTTTTGGTAAATTATAAATTTAATTACTTTACTTTATTCGTGCTTGATTCCTTCAAATATAATTATTTCATGATATTCTCATGAAATATTTATTATTTTAAACTAAACTACAAAATGAAATGTATTACTGCGGGGAAAGCATATCCATATGGCCATTTCACTACTGCTCAAATAGCTCATCAGTGGATTTTACCCAAATTTTGTATAGAAAAACAGAAAGTCTTATATCAATGGAATTCTCATTTAATCAATTTGGCTTTTGATATAAGACTTTCTGTTTTTCTATACAAAATTTGGGTAAAATCCACTGATGAGCTATTTGAGCAGTAGTGAAATGGCCATATGGATATGCTTTCCCCGCAGTAATACATTTCATTTTGTAGTTTAGTTTAAAATAATAAATATTTCATGAGAATATCATGAAATAATTATATTTGAAGGAATCAAGCACGAATAAAGTAAAGTAATTAAATTTTAAAAGATTCCGAATAATAAATTTTTCATTTTGGTAAATTATAAATTGTATAATTAAAAATCATTTTAATAATTCTATTGTTATATTTTTATTCTGACCTTTTCTGAGGCTGTTCTTCAAGTTATACATATTTCTTAAAAAAAAAATGCAAAAGTTAAAAATTACAAGAAAGATTGTTTATATTTTATTAGTTTAAGATATCATGGTTTTGAATACGTTTAGTAATACTTTTTTTTATTTATATCTAGTTTACTTAAGTATAGATGTATATACATGCATACATACATACACATGTATGTAATGTTTAAGTTATTTTTCACTTTTTTATATTTATTTTTAGAAAGAAGTTCTTAGAAATTCGGATAAAGAAAACATTACAAAGATTTTGTGTTTTAATAGCATTAAATAAAAAAAAAGGAAAAATGGGATAAAAAACTTAAAAGGACTTACACAAATTTGTACAATGTTCAAGTTCTATTTAACTTAGTTTGATTCTTTATCATTTAAGCCATTTGGTCTTTCAGAAAAAAGTGTTAAAGAAGAGCGAGTGCTCTTGAAAATAGGCAAAGAAAGTGTGATAATATTAAAGTTAAACCTTTCAAATTCAACATACTTAATCACAGATACTTTTCAATTTGTATACAACAATAAAGGCATACGTATCGTTTAAAATTAGTATTTAACATTTTTCATCAGTGACAAAGCTATTGCGCCAATTATGCCACACACCCCCATTATGCTCATTGGCAACAATGGATCAATATCCTCCTGTAAGTGAAAAAAGGCACAAATAGATTTAATCTTTAATTATATTTTATAAAAATGATTGAGTTTGACTTACTAAAAGCCACATGTAAGGTACAAGTATTAAGGCAACACCGGCTGCCAAATTGCCCATTCCAACACCAAAATTACGCACAACTGTTGGATACTGCATTGCTGTGTATGTCGGTATAATGGCATTGTTCGCACCAATAACGCATTTCGCTAAAGGCAAAGTTATTATGAATTTCAATTTATAAATGATTATTTGCCGATGATAAGACTTACCAATCATAGCTAAAGCAATAATATAAATATTATACTCATCGCCTTTGGGTACAATATTTGTTGCCAAACAGCAAATGCCCGGTATCAACATGTACGTTATCAAGTTCAATCGTATTCCCAATTTCAACACAACAAAGACACTCAAGCAAATTGAAACAACTTCAACTGTTCCCGCAATTGCCTAAAATGTAATGAAAAAGATGAGTATAAATGTGTATGTATGTGTGTATTATGTATTTATGTGTTATAATATGAATTTTTGTTGTAGACCACGAAATACTTGTATTGATGTTTAAATTTTTGAATTTTCTTTAAAACCTGCAGTGGGCAAAAGCTGTCCCCTATAGAGAGTATGATTTTACCAAAGATAGTATTCATAGATTTCTAATTCCTTATCTCAATACTAGAGTCAATATACTAAAATTTTCCTTATGCTTTTGCTCATACTTTTTTACTTATTCTGTATTTGGAGTTATCTGACCAGCTTTTCATATAACAGACACAACAAAAAAAATAACTATATTGTGAAATTTTAAAATTTGTGGGTAATAATACTAATGGTGCTGATGTTCTTTTTTATTTCCCAGTTTTTGAATTAAATGTAAATTCTAAATTTATTCAAATAGTTTGTAGAACATATGTCGACAGTCGTTCCATTTCAATTGAATTATTTTTGTACAAAAACAAACAACGCATTTATTTGGCTAGTAGTAGTATCACCGATTTTGTTTAAAGATAACTAATACGCTTTCAAAAAAAAATTTTTTTTTTAAATTTGAATTTAAAAATTGCAGGGGTACATAATTACATAAATAGTCTCTTTAGGAACTGTACCTTCGTATAGTATGTGATAAATCCTGAACAGGATATTTTATATATTTGAAAACACGTGGCATTTTTGTAAAAGTTGAAAAAAACGTGCGCGTTGCATCTTTGATTATAACTTCACTTTTTTGAAAAAGAAAAACTTGCTCGAACACACTTGTTCCCCCTTCAAGATAAAGTAATAAATTCCAGCTCTTTGTCCTATTTAACCGACTTCAAAAAAAGAAGGAAGTTATCAATTTGACTGAATGTTGCTTTAACAACAAGTAAAAAATGAATTTCGAAATAAACGGGTGCCCCAATAGTTGATGTAATTTGGTATATGTGGCCGAATTTTTGAACCGTCATAGACCGGCAGCTGAAACTCACAAGGGACCTGTATTGCTAAGTCTGCTATAACAGGAAGCAGTTTATAATTTGAATTAAGAAATTAATTTAATTAATGTAATTTAACCGCATTTTTTGAACCGTTATATACAAACATCAGAAAATTTGACAGAATGTCGACTGCTTTATCTGATATAATAAGAAGTATACAAAATTTAAATTATTTATTAAAGGGTTTTACAATAGTTGATATAATCTGATGTATATGGCCAAACTATTGAACCCTTATAGACAGACGCACAGAGGAGTATTTGACCCAAAAAGCTAGCCAAAAAGGCAAAAATTAATTTGATGAAATCCTAAGAACAAATTACGCAGATCGATAGGGAACAAAATTCTAGATCATATCGTGCATTTTAAAGGGTGTAAAGTAAGATTTGTAGTTGTGGGACACTGTTAAAGTCAGGAAAGTGATGAAAATTGCATGCGTTTTTATTGAATTTTTTCGATTTCAAGATATTTATATGATATTTTTTTGTGGCTGAACGAATAGAGGTATTACATTACATCAGCAGTTATTTTCAATATTTAAAAAGAAAAAATTATCACAAATATTTATTTTTAAAATTTTAATTATAAAAAAAACTATGCATTTAAATATTTAAATTCTTACCAAAAACGAAAAAGGAAAAGCTTTTTGAAAGTGAAGGTAGCTGTTGTACAAATAATGTTATATACCACAATAAAATATGAAATCTCTAATTTAAGAAAAAAGAAAAAAAGTTTGCGCAAGTTTGCGCCATTATTTTTGGTGATTTTTTGAAAATTTTACCTTTTTTCTATTGTTGCTCATAAGGCACTTTTTCTTATACTTTATTGTCGTCATAAACTTTTGTGTTTTTCGAATTATTGATGTGAAATAATATTTAATCACTTTTAACAACTACCAACATGATGGATTACCTGAATTTAAAGAGGAATTTCTTAGAATTCAGTTCTTACTTTATAAATTCAAATTTACTAACTGTAAGTCAACCCACGAATACACACTTATTAAACTGTTTTTGTTTACCAGCGGTCTATGTAACACTTCATCGTCTTCAGGACACTTTATTTCTTCTGAAAAAAATTACATTTAAAAACGGTGCAGGTATACAGAAAATGCACCCAAGTATCAGGTTATTAACTAAGTAACGGAAAAATGCACTTTGAAAAATATACGTATATGGCTTATTGCGCAAAATTCTTATTATTAGAGTTTTGCAACTTTGAGAGATAACATGGAAAAAATTTACACAAGATTTGAGTTTTTCCAAATAGTACAGGAATCTAATGCTAGAACCATTGACGAGAAGTTGCAGTTTTTAGCTAGTAAATTGTGTGTGATTTCAGAATGCCAAGGAGATGGAGATATACAAGCAGTAAAGCAGTGTGTTATAAATTTCAAAAATTGTTTCAAAAGATATTGGGGCTTAGCACAACGAAAAGAGGACCGATTTTTAAGCACGTATGCTAAATGGCTGGAAAACGAAGAAATTCGTCAGCAATTAACAACAGAGGAGATTACATTTACTGCATCAATGAGCAAGATGCGGCTAAATTAATAATGGATATAACACGATCTCCAAGAAAAGCAACAATTTACAAGCGATCGTTAACAAGTTCTGTAGTCAACACAGTTAATAAGTTTTCAGCGGAGGGTGCTTCAGCATTGCTTATAAATGCTGAGCTCACGAAAAACCAATATGAAATTTTATACAATGCCAACAAAAATGTATACTCGTATCCATTGTATTTAATAATATAAAATATATATTAGAAGTGAACATGTTGTTGCTTATTTGGTTGTTTATTGCTGATAGGAAGCCAAGGTACGAGACCAATTTTTATAAATATTTAATATATTATATTATAAATTTAAGAAGGGAGATATTGTAACATCCATAAAAAGCTATGTTTAATTTCCCTGTATCTACACAACTACAATAGTTCGACTATCTAATTTTATTTTGACTTGCTCTTAGAATAAAGTACAGTTGCAAATCAAAATTTGGCGGAATGCGAGGGGGAGAACGGCACACGTAATAATAAATAATTTTTCTACACAACAAATATATAAAAAAAATTCTCTTCAAAATGAAAAAAAAAATATACAAAGTTCTAAATGAAGGTTGGGTGGATGAGACGGTTGAAATTTACAAAGAACCTGATTGCTAAATCTATTACAACAGCAAGTATATAATTTGAATTTGGAAATTAAAGGGTGCCCCTATATTTGCTGTAATATACATTAATATTGCCCAACTATTGAACAGTTGAACAAGTATAAAGGGTGTCCCAATAGTCAATGCAATATAATGTATGTGGGCATACTCTTGAACCGTTATAGGCAGATAGATGAAAACTGTTTTGAAGTCGGTTTTTTTTGCAAGAATTATTTGTTATTAATTTCTTTATAGGACCTGATTCTTATGAAAGTTTAGCGTGAACATTTAATGTAATGTTTTTGCATTTCTTATATTTAGGCACGTTGTTGTTTAAAATGTCGTACATATAATTGCTATACTTTAAAGCAATAAACCTTTAATTCCTCTACGGTTTCACCTCCTCTTTAGCCTTGTGACCGATCATGAAAATCAGAAAAAAAAATCAAATGTTTTTAGCGAAATCTCTGTCTCTCTCTCACTAAACACTTTCTCATTCATAAAATTGTGCTTTTTATAAGTAAAATTTAATTAAAATAATAAAAAAAAAAACGTTGAAACGTTAAACTCGTCAAACGAAAAGATCAAAAAAAATCAGCCGATCATTTTTTTGAAATGAAATTTTTTTTTTATTTAAATTTCGCCGCTTTAACAAGAGTGAATATAAGATAGCCTTTACGTAAAAAGTGCATTGGTATTTGTATTACAGTACTCTTTGTATTTTGAGTGGCAAAGACTACTGTGGAAGGAGAACAAAACTTACCGTGTTTACATAAATATTGCCACCCAGGTTGCTCATGTGTAAAGTTAAACCAAAGTAAATGATTATCAGCGTCAACCAAACGACAAGAGTCAAACATGTTGTGCGCCAATATGTTTTACTAAACACGACTACCAAAGGACTTGCATTACTGTTTATTACTTCACTTGAGTTTATTGTTATTGCTGCTGTTGTTGTTGTTGTTGTAGCAATTGGACTTTTTTCAATTGTTCCTTTCCTTGGAACAACAGCTTCCAAGGATTTTTTATAATTTGCGGGCAAAGTTGTGCCATTCATGCCTGCTGCCCTTTCTACAATGGCAAATAATTCATCTAGTCGACCTTTAGCCAAAAGCCATCTTGGAGATTCAGGCACGCAATACCTGTAAATGTATTAAAAAAGAAAAACAAATTAAGAAACAGGAGTATAAATGATAATTATTTTAATTGATGTCATCCATTACTACTAACCATATGAACAAAATAGCAAACCATGGCAACGATATCACTAACTGCATTGTACGCCAATCTCGTATAAAGTACGCAATTCCTGCTGTTAGTACGTATGTAACAGCGACCGGTAAAATATTTAAAATACCAATAATTGTACGCCATTTGCCGGAGACCAATTCGACCACAAGCACGAAACTAACAACCGCCACAGTCATTGAAGCGAATCCAATTATAGCACGTAGTGTCATATACATGGCCAAAGAAGAAGAGAAAGCCATCAGAGTACCTACACACATGCAAATATTTTCAAATGCAACAATCGTTTTATTTAAATTCACAACTTAAAGTGAGATAACGAAAAAGACATTAAATAAATTATTGAACATTAAACTACTTTTTCATCATGATGACGATTTATCGCTACAAAACTCACTTTTTCAAAGAACTTTTTGAAAAAAATTAAATCTGAGATGGACAGCTGCACCATAGATTACGATTATCTGCTTCTAATATTAAAAAAAATCTCTAGAGAAATTCTGACGTATTTATTCTATGATTGAATTTGAATAAAAAATTCTTTAGACATGATGAATGCCGCTTACAGTCTTGACCAAAAGCTGGTACCGTTGCGATGCTTGACAAGTCGTTCCCCGATACACACTGTTTACGAAACAACTATTTTTAACAGTCTTTAAAAAAAAAGTGGAGGTTATCAATCGTCTGAATGTTGCTTTTTTTTAATGATTTGTGCCTCCAGAACTTAGTCATTTGTGGATCGATTTTGAAAATTGTGTGCTTACAGATTGGTCAGTTCATAATCTTAAAAATTTCAGGGTGTCCCCAAACAACATACATGGTTTTTACACAAAGGGCGCCACTTTAAATTGAAAAGAAACTGTGTATCACTGTAGATCCCAATAGCAGAAAGTAATACAAAAATAAATCTAAAAATTAAAGGGTATGTCCATAGGTGACGTAAATTAACCTATTGGGGCCTATATTTAGAACCGTTATAGATAAACGATTGAAAATTAGACAGCATGTCGATTACTATGACTGTTATAGTAACAAGTGTAAATATTTAAATTTATAAATTAAAGGGTGCCCCAATAGTTTATTAATTTTATGTTCATAGTCAAACTGTTGAACCGTTATAGACTAAGAAGTATAAATATTTAATATCATAAATTAAAGGGTGTTACGAGTATAATAGTTACGAGTATAGACAGACAGTTAAATTGACATAAAGGTTATATGTATTGCTAAATACTTACAAAGAACCTGATTGCTAAGTCTCTTCTACAACAGCAATTATATAATTTGGATTTGGAAATTAAAGGGTGCTCCCATAATTGATGTAATTTAATGTATGTAGCAAAGCTTTTGAATTGTTATAGCCAGTAGCTAAATTTAGCTTCTACAACAGCAATTATATAATTTGAATTTTGAAATTTTAGGGTGTTTCCATAATTAATAAATTTAACCTTCTTATATGAAATGTTTCATACAAAAACTTCATAATTAGATAGAACTTTGTCTGGTATGATAAGAAGTAAAAATATTTAAAATTAAAGGGTGTTACAATAGATGATAAAATTTGACAGACAGACAGGCGGTTGAAATTCACTAAGAATCTGATGGTTAAGTCCGCTACAATAGCAAATATAAAAATTGAAATTTGAAATTAATGGGGACACCCATATAGTGTTGGTAATTTGATGCGTATTGCCAAATTGTTTTAGATAGACTTTTGAAATTTAGAGTGGCTATAGTGCTAAGTCCGCTATAACGACAAGTATAAAATTTGGATTTCGAAACTAAAGGGTATCCCTATATTTATTGTAATTTGATTCAGGTGGCAAAAGTTTGAAATCGTTATAGACAGATGACTGAAATCTGGTTTTAAGTCAGATTTTTTTGCAAGAATTCTTACTCTATTAACTGATTTTAGAGTTTCTTCTTCTTATGGTCCTCAAAATTCGTTTTCACACACTCTCACGACGACATTTTGTTTTTGATTATAAACGCTTATGCTCTCTTGTGCATGACACATTTATAACATTCAATACAGAAAGTTTTGTTTTTTAAAAGATTTTAATTAACAATTTGATTTGCGAGTTTATCGCCAGATATCACTGATAATTATTTTAAGCAAAAATTAAAAACAAACTAAAAACTAAGAAATGTATTGAAAAGTGAGCCGAAAGTAATGTTAGGAAAAGTGCTTTTTCTTATTTAACTTTTAAATTCTAAATATCGCATCTGGAATTTTTTAGGGACTGATCCTGAACCTATTTCTTGTTTGTTTTTCAAATACTGCTTTAAATATTTAGTTTTATCATTAAAAAAGAAATCTGCTTACCGAATGTAGTTTGAATTAAGGCAAAGCCCATTAAGGTGTGTTTGCGTCCAAAACGATCGGATATCCAACCACTTGAAACACTGCCTACAGCAGCTCCAGCTAGAAAGCACATTTCCACAACACTCAAAAGCTTACGTCTCGAGCAGACCAAACCAAATTCCTGAACCAAAGTTTTTGATTCATTTTCGTCATCGTAAAATTCAAATTCCTTGCAAGACGTGTAGTTAAGATTTGCTAAAGGAGTGTTTAGATAATTCAATAGGGAATCCAAACTATTCATTTCACTGTAATCGATATCTAAAATTGAGCATGAATTGGATGTGTGTGTTAAATTTTTCCATGTTGTAGCGTCCATGTTGTTCATTTGTTGTGGCCTGGCGCACCAAAACTCTTTGTCGACTGTCTGAAATTATAGATTTTTTTATACATATAAGAAACATATTTACACACATGCAAACATAAATACATACACACATACATACATCCTACATAAAGTACAGTTTAAGTTAATTATATACAAACAATATATTGAAGCAATTTAATACGAAAATTTCGAGAGAAGCAAAGCAAATGCATTCTTCACACACAACTTGAACTTGATTTCAATTTTTAACAAATAGAAACTAGGAAAAGGTAAAAATTACTTTAGTGGTTGTCCTAATTTAATATTAAATAACATCGACTTAATTCATGATCCACATACGCAGTGTTGTGCAAAAGGCCGCTTAATAAACAAATGTTTACTGTTCATTGTTTCAACAAACATTATAATATTCTAGAAGCAATTAATAATTTTTGAAAAATTACTGACTGAGTGACTGTCTAACTAATGAAGCCTAAAGTTTGTTAAAGAATATTTTAGCAATTGAAGTTCTTATAAAACGTGTTTTAAAACACACAACTCAATTTGTTTTAGCTCAATAAACTTCCGTTGCAGTGGTTTAACAATTAAAAAAAAAAAAAAACAAAAAATAAAATACAAAACCTTAAACCTGTACAAAAACAACTTCTGTTATTTGCTTTTAATTAATTAATTCAATATTTTTTTCTTTCAAAGTTCTTAAAAAAACAACAAAATTTAAAAAACACACAAATTTACGATCAGTCGGTTTAGAAGCGCTAAAAACAGCAACAAATATTTAATCGATCAGATTAAAAAAAAAAATTACGTACATGAAATACAAATGAAAATAAATGCACGGTCGATATACATTGAAATATTGATAAAATTGCACACCAGCTCATCTGCCATGATCCAATGTGACCCAATATTAGTTCGAATAATTTATTTTGTCTCCTTTCAAACTCTTCGATTAAAGAGTAGTTTTGATTATCATCGCCTATTTGAAGTAAATCCGTTTCATTATAATCAGCAATTTCACTTTCCAATATGGCTGATTGCATTGCCATTTTGGCTTCGTTACAAATAAAAAAAGGACCAGATGTTCTCGTTGTTAAATTAAAACTAAAACTGTGTTCTAAATTCTACCTTTAAACGGTTTTATAATAACGAAACTCATTTATTTGCGACTTTCATTTTAAGTTTTTATTCAACACAAACATTTTTAATAAAATATTTTTGTGCACTTTATTTAGGAAAAATTTTAATATTGAATATTATTCACTCAAATGTTTTATTTAAGGAATTTTATTTTTAACTTAAACTTTTCTTATATTTTTTGAGTGCATTTTAGAAAGATCTGGTAGTCACAAAAAGCTTTTAAGCAGATAACACAATGCAACTAAATTATACAAAATTTTTGTCCTCCGATAATCCCCGTTTCCTAAAAAAGGGGTTGGAAAAATAATTCCGTCCTTGCAACTTTTGTCTTTATAAATTTATTAAAAAATTCTAATTCTTAAACTCGAATCGTTCTTAATCATAAATGCCTTTCTTAAATGTTCAATAGTTTTGCAATTATTTCAAAAGAAAAATTATAAAATGTATATTTTTGTGTCCATTTCTGGAGTTAAGCGAAGTTGTCATTGACGTAATTTACAAAATTTCAAACTCGAGCTGCATTAATCAGCAATTAATTTTCATTTGATTGTAATCTTTTGTTAAAATCCTACTAATTACAAGAAGATAAATAACTTTTTTTTTAGTTTTGATTTGTATCTTAAGGTCGTATAAAGCTCAAATAACAGGGATTTGTCAAAAATAAATTAGCACGAGTTCTTTAACGATTATTTGAAGCAAAACCATACCGATTATTCGCATTAGTTTTTTAGTTCTTCCGAAATTAAAAAAAAAACTCTGTTGTGTTAAAGTAACAAATTTTTGAACATGAAAATTGTGCAAAAATAAGCTGGATAAAGTTTGACAGACTAATAATCCACCAATAATTCCTAAAGTCTCGTGAGGATTATTTAAAATTTAACGTTGACAGTATTTACTAATATTGGTCACATAGTTTTCCTTTAACTCCAGTCAATTCTAAGAATTCAATTTTAAGAAGATAGTCTTCATAAATATTCTTGAATAAACTTTGGTACCGTTTTATTTCTGTTATGAAGAGAAATACGACAGAGTCACAAGCTCGATTTAAGAAATATTTACTACAGAATGGCAACAAGAAGCAAGATCAAAATGAACAAGAATCATATGGATCCAGCTTATAGCTCGCAAGGACTAAGGTCCTGAATGTTGGTGAGGCTGCGGGAGAGAGCCACGATGGCTGTCGCTTTAACCCAAATAGCAAGGAAGACTTTTGCTCCTATGTCTATTATAGTCGTGTACTCGTTCAGTTTTTCATGCGGAATGCTGTCAAACTCGATACATAAAAAAATTTGTATGAAAAAGTCATGAAAAAAATGTTGCAGAAACAGTATTTTGTTTTTTGTGGTAAACAAATGAAATGTTTCGGCAACATGCTATCAAAGCTGTTAAATAAATCAAGTTGGCTATTTCATGAGGAATTTTTTAAACAACAGTTGATCACGTGTATATCTTTTGCTTACATTTTTAAAACAATGTACTACATTGTAGTAATAGAACGTCAAAATCTTCCAAATCGCGAGATAGACACCACATTTTAAATGTAAAATTTTCCACATGAAATAATCAATGTTGCTCAACAACTTTCATAAATTCGAACAGAGTACCAGGCAAGGCATATTTATTTTAAAAGGTAGTGTCGTCCGTCCAGCTGATTGTTGTTGGAAAATTCAAAAGTTGTTTGTATGTCACTACGTTTGTTTACGAATAGCAAAGAACACTAACAAACAAGCATTTGCAAAACATTTTTATTGAGAGCAATTATCTTTTACTTCTCTTTCTGTTTTTGACATTTCCAACGCACAAAACAACAAAAAAAAGCCATGTTGATTTTGCCAATGTTGTATTTGTTGTAGAGCAGCTACTACGTAGTAAGATAAATGTGGCTTATAACATGTGAGTTTAGACAGTCTCTAGCAAGTTTGTCTGAAATTAAATTAAATTAATTGCATCTATTTTATTTAAGAAAACTAAAAAGTAAGAAATATGAAAATATTATTCGTGAATTACTTAAAGAGCTTTAATTTTAATTAATAGAAATTTAATACAAATCAACCGAGAATTCACTGGACGTGCAACTAGATGCTAAAGATTACATTTGGAGCCGTTATGTAATTAAAATCATACCGAAAATGAAATATTTCCACATTTTTCGGGTTCTGCTTTTCACATCCACATAATTTTATTTGGAAAAATTTTGTGAATTACACATCATACCCATTTATATCAAAATATTTAAACAGTTGGTGAATTTTATATGTTGTACTGCTGTTGCATAGTGTAATAAATGGCAACAAGGTTAAATAAGCTGTTAAGCTGGCACAAATTTAAACATTTTTGATACACAAAGAAAAAACAACAACGGACTTTGTAATCGAAACTCAAGTCACAGGTTTTTATTTTGAAAATAACTTTAGTTAGCATAAATATATAAACAAAATAAAAAATTATCATTCATTTAACTCGTTTTCGGACAGTTAAATTTAATTTAAAATGTTTTTATTTCACATTCTTTCTTGTACGAGGGCTGCTATATATATTTCTGGCCTGGCAACACTGAGTGCTGCCAAGTGCAATCTGACATTTCCATTGGAAAGTTTGTCATTTCTAAGCATCATCGAATTCAAAACGTTTTGACGTACGACCATTATTTGTGTTGTTTACAGTGACTTGAAAAAATGAATATAGAAAAAAATGGAATTAACTCGTGAACATTTTCGTTCCATCATTTTTCACAACTTTCGACGTGGATTATCACGACAAGAGTGCATTGATGAACTTAAATCTTTGTATAGCGATGAAGCACCATCTTATAGCACTGTGAAAAATTGGTATAATGAATTTAATCATGGCCGACACTCGCTCAAAGGCGAATTCCGTGAAGGTCGTTCAAAAACGGCTGTTGTGCCAGAGAACATTGATGCCGTGCGTGAACTCATAATGCAAGATCGACATGCGACATACCGAGAGATAGAGACATCCTTGGACATTTCTTTCACCAGCATACATTCGATACTGCATGAACACCTGGCCGTAAAAAAGGTTTGTTCTCGTTGGATCCCGCACAATTTGAAACTGGCTCAAAAAAACGCTCGTGTCGATTGGTGCAAAGAAATGTTGCAAAAATACGATTGCGGTGCTTCAAAAGACGTTTATAAGATCGTCACAGCTGTCGAATCATGGATCTATGGGTATGAGCCCGAAACGAAACAACAATCGACCGTGTGGGTCTTCAAAGACGAGCAAAATCCAACGAAAGTTGTTCGTGGAAAAAGCACTTCGAAGCAAATGGTCGCCTGTTTCTTCGGCAAAACTGGTCATCTGGCGACTGTTCCGCTTGAGCAACGTAGGACGGTCACTTCTGAGTGGTACACTACAATTTGTTTGCCTGAAGTCATCGGAGAAATTCGAAAAACCGACAAGAGAAGACGAATCATTTTTAACCATGACAATGCGAGCTCTCACACATCGGCTTAAACCAGAGCGTTTTTGACCGGCCAAAACGTCGAATTAATGGGTCATCCGCCGTACAGCCCTGACATCAAGAAAAAAATGCGTGGTCAACGATTTTCGTCGCCAGAAGAAGCTGTTGAAGTGTTCAAAAACCATGTTTTAGAGGTGTCTCAATCGGAGTGGAAAAAGTGCTTCGACAACTTGTTTAAGCGCATGCAAAAGTGTATAAATCATGCTGGAGAATACTTTGAAAAACAATCAAACTATTTTTGATTATAAATATTCGCATTTTTAATATTAGGCCAGAAATATATAGAGCAGCACTCGTAATATCCTGTTTGTAAAAATAATATATAAAAACTGGTTTTCATACAGTTTCAACGATCCTTTAAAAAATATTTCTAAAACTCAGTCTAAGCCAATTTAAATTAAGTTCCATTAGGACCAACAATTTCGAAATTGACTTGTTCTGTATGTTTGTATATCAATGATAACAGTAACAAGATACGTGTTATTAGCATCTTGTATTTTAATTACAATCTTTTGGGCATAAACACTTTTTAATTTACAATAATTAAAAAAAAAGAAAGACAAAAGATAGTAAAAATGATAATAGCTATAAGTATAACAACACAAAATCGGCAACAAAGTAAAAATAAATCATTAAAGTTCGTTATGCTAAAAAAAAAGAAATAAATAAACACAATTCATTTTAGCACTTCATTGAATATATAAATTTCTTATCTTATTGTACAAATGTGTAATCAATTTACTATCGCAATGTTAACTTACTTGGAAAACAAATGTAAATATATGAAATGTAGAGACACTCTGAAACATTGACAAAATACAACACCAAACTATTTGCCACAGTCCACCTTCCCCCAAAATGTGATAGAGACGTTGAGATTGCAAACACTCGACTTTAAATTCAACTTTAACTTGATCTTCATTGAAATTATTCAAGTCAGCATTTTCACAATTCAAATATTTTTTCTCTTCAGCATTTGAATCGATTTTACGTTTTTCGGTTCGACTATACATTATTCGAATCTAATGCACTCGTACTTATTTATTTATTTATATTTTTATTTATTTTTTTTTTTTTATTTAGCCACAACTTGTCGTCAACTTCTGTCATTGAGATTGTCTTTAAAGCAACTGCTGTTTGTTGAAATGAGAAAAATACTAGAAACCTTTTCATTGATAATAATTCTTGAATCATTTTAGAAAAGATAAATAAACTTTTAGTTTTAAGCTAATGAATAATTTTTATGTAATGCATGCCTTCAAACAGCTTTGTATGTGCAATGTGTGTATAAGTGCATTATACATATGTATTATATGGCCGTCCGTCCCTTGGCTGTCTAGATTTTGTTGACATATTAGCTGGTGGTAGGTATTGCTCTAAAACACTTACTTTAACACTTATTATTTTACCATAAATGTTATTGTAAATGCTAAATATTAAATCTTGAAAGCAAACTCTCACAAGTGTGTGTTTTTTTTTAACACGCTTAAATATTATAAATATTCAGTTAACTGAAATCAACACTCTCAATTTCAGCACGACTTTTGCATAAAATTATAAAAAATAAACAATATTACAGTAGAATATCGCTTGTTTAAATTGTATTCATCTATTGTATAAATATAACAAAATAGTATTTAAGGTGTGAAAAAATACGGTTGAGAAATTCACTTTCTTAATATCCTTTGCATAATTTTTGTTTTCCTTAAAATAAATAACACACACACATACACCTCCAATATAATCTTAAATACTAAAATATCATCAGCGTGATGCTGACTTGAACACTTTACATTTTAAAAGTTGCATATTTAGTTAATAAAAATTCATTTAATGGTACGGGATGTTCGTTGCTGTTGAAAAATACATCCAATGGGAATTGCTTGCAAGTAAAGGATACCAAACCTTTTTATAACCGACTTAAAAAGAAGGGGATTTTCAATTCCTCTGAATGTTGCTGTTAGTCATTGCTGAACCGATTTTGAATTTTTTTTTTAATTTGATAGATTATGTTTACAGATTGGTCCCGTTTTAAAAACAGTTCATAATCTTTTAAATTAAAGGGTGTCCCCATGCTACATACATATTTTATTTATTTATAGTTTATTTTTACTTTTTTAAAATTTAAAATGACTGCGTAATACTATAGCTCCCAATACCAAAAAGTAATACAAAAACAAATCTAAAAATTAAAGGGTGTCCCCATAGGTGAAGTAAATTGAACTACGGGCCTACCTTTTGAACTGAGAGATTGTTGATTACTATGAACGTTACAATAACAAGTATAAGTATTTAAAATTATAAGTTATAGGGTGTCCCAATAGTTATTAACAGACAGCTGAAACTTACAAAAGATCTGTATTGCTAAGTCCGCTATAACAAAAATTGTATAATATGAATTTATAATATAAAGGGTGTTCCCCAAATTAATGTAATTTGACCTATATGGTCGTATCTTTTGAACCGTTATATACAAGCTCTTGAAAATTAGACAAAACGACCACTATT
The DNA here is from genome assembly GCA_916610165.2 of Gymnosoma rotundatum. Taxonomy (NCBI): domain Eukaryota; kingdom Metazoa; phylum Arthropoda; class Insecta; order Diptera; family Tachinidae; genus Gymnosoma; species Gymnosoma rotundatum. The sequence goes on from OU744336.1 coordinate 180,708,526, forward strand.
TTGTTTGGTATAATAAAAAGTATAAATGTATTAAATTATTAAATAAAGGGTTTTACAATAGTTGATGTAATCTGCTGTATATGGCCAAACTGGTGTAGACAGACGGAATATAAGGGTGTCCCAATAGTTAATGTAATTTGATGTATGCGGCCATACTCTTGAACCGACCGGTGAAATCTGTTTTGAAGTCGGGTTTTTTTGCAAGAATTATTAATAGAATTGCTTAGAAGCTGCACTCGATTATTCGATTTGTTAGTCAAGAGCGGAGAAAGGGTCTCCGAAAGTTCTCTCGTGTTATTCTTACATGAACTCAACCGATTGTGTTAAGGAGAAATATTCAGTTCCGCGTTAGATCTCGTATAAACAGATTATCTTGAATTTGTTGCTTGTTTGTTATGGACTTAAAAAAATTCATTACAAAAAGCTTAATAAATTTTAATTTCCTTTAAACATATTTTTTCTTTGTTTGTTTGTTTGTGAAATTTTTGTTCCAATGAAATTTTTATTCCCCATAAAGGGAAAATTGCTATCGTGAATTTCATGGGAAAGTTTTTATCCGCTATCAATTCGTACTGAATACAAATTAAAAATAAGAAAATAGAAATAGGAAAAAAAATATTCGCAATTTTTTAAAGTTTTAAAAAATATTGAAATGTGAAGAATTACAGCCATTGCAATAAAATAAAATTTTGTATCTGATTTTAATATCTCCATTTTTCATTTAATAATATTTTTAATAAAAAATCTTCATAAATTTACAAGCAATAGATCTCTTGGTTTTGCATCTTGCCGAGAATAGTGTCAGTCTGCACTGCAGTAACTGATATCACATTAAAAAATGTGTTATTGGTGTAAATATTATTATTAAAACATATAAAAACTGGCAGTTCCCTAAGTGTACAAATCTAAGGGAAAAGTGAAAAAATTTCGAGGAAAAAAATCAATCACGTTTAGGGGAATTTTTATATACGTAATTGTTCACGTAAATTATTCACAATTGCAATTTGGGGAAAAAGGGAAAAAATTTCAAAGGAATACATATTCATGATAGGGATCATCCCTATTTCAGCAGATTTTACCTCTCATATGGAGTTATTATTTAACCAGGCTGTCTTTATAAACTAATTGAAAATCTTATTTCTAAAAAAAAAAAAAATTTTATTATTATTTATTAGTAACGTAATAAAATAAGAGCTACTAATTTAACAAAAAAAGAAGAAGAGTACTAGTACTACTATGGCTATCGACTCCGTTGTTTAATAATGATTAATTTTCGCATTCATATCTATTTTTTAACATTTATAAATAAGTTAAATGTTTGTATGACATACATATATTTATTAGAAGATTAGTTAGTAGGTTAGATCGGAAGATGTTTGAACGAATAGTGTTGAAGCAAGGACATTGTTGTCACATGTAGTGCAGCGTGGGGAAACTGTTTTTTCTATAAGGTGTTTATGAAAAAATTTGCAGTAGCCCAATCTCAGGCAAATGTACTGTTAGTTTCTTTTTTTGATATTTTTTTGGGTGGGTTGGTGTTTCCTCCAGTGGGTTAAATTAAAATATACATGTGTTAATAAATAGAATATTGTTAGATGCTTAGTCTTCTTATGGCGGGTTTTTTTTTTAATATACATAAGTAACATATTTTTAAAATTGATAATTTCTTTACTCGGTTTTTCTTTTACTGTTAATATCGTACGAAGTCATTTATGTTCGTTGAAAGACGGATAATAAATATATAAATTAGTGTTTGTTTGTGATTTTTCGCTGGTTTTTGGGGTCTTTTTAGACACAGTTTTCGAAAACACAGTATTTGGACAATATATCAGTTTTGCTATTATTGAAAAAAAAAAAAAAAAACAAAGCGGATTCTTACAGAAGTTATTGCCTTCAGATGGTTCTATCCCAAACTAATTCAATTTAAATTCTTGCCTGTATTGCCCTTTTAGAAAACTTGTAAATAACTTATTTGTAATTTATGAAAAAGAAAATTTTTCTTTTTAAAAATTTAAAAATAAGTTTTAAAAGGTTTATTTGAAAGATTGAATCTTCTTACAGATGCTTTATTTTTTTTATTTTAAGACTCTTACTGCAGTTACAGTTGTTTGATATTGTTTTTAATATTTTTCATTTGTGTTATTTTATATTTTATAATCTTATCTTGCTCAAGCAGTCTTAATGGCGCTTTAAATCGATTTAATTTGTTCTCGTGCTATTTTTTAATAGTAAACTTTCACTTTGTACTTCAGACGCATAAGAAGTTATTAAAAATACTACCCAGACAAAGTCAATTATTCATGATCTGATATTTAATTGTGATTGAGTTTTCTGAAACTTTTGAATATTTTATAATTATTTGCTTTAATCGATTATCACTGAAATTGCTTTCAAACTTTTCCATTTTATTTCGGAAGACTCATTACCTAACAAATCTTTGTAGGAAACTATTAAAGAACGCTTCTTTGTACACGCACAGTTTCTCCAAAATTATTCATGCAATTCAACTTGACTCTGTTAAGGTTTTTATTAAAAACAATTTTTTAAACTTTGTAATTTATTTTATAAAATCAAGATTATTTATAATGTAAGCGAATTAAATATAATACACGTAATTATTTAATGTTTGTTTTTACTAATTCTTATTTATTTTCACTGATTTTGCAACTGCATTATACTATGAATTCTAGAAAATAAGTTGAGGATGTTCGCTTAGAATAAGAAACGCCTAAGAACATTTTGTAAGGAAAAACAACTTCCATGACAAAGTCAACACGTAACCTTAAGCTAAATCTCTGTACTGAAAAACAAACTTTGTTTTTCTCTGTCCTGCGTTGTCAAAATGAAAAATAATAAATTCAGATTTAAAGCTGATTATAACAAACGAAATTAAGTGTTAAATTTTCGAACCAATAGCGAGTGAATGACTCATAGGATTGACAGATGCCCTTCTATTATCTGAACTACTGCTGACTCTTTTTACCGCAGCGAGTACTAGAGCAGCAGTACGATAATTCATTGCAAATTTCAATTGAAGTTTTTTTATTTTTATTAATTTAGTTGATTTTATCATTCAACTAATTTTGTCTTGTCTAATTATAGTGACGATTGGAGATTTAAAAATAATTAATAGTTTTTTTTTGGTAAAAAAAAGAAGTTAAAACCAATAAACTTTTAAACGTCGATCGTCATGATAGCGCGTATTCTACTATTTAAGAGTCGATGATCGCACTAAGCGATATTTACATTATTACTGTAGAATATGATTAACCTTAGAATACTTTATTTGTAAAAAATAAGCGATTGTACGTACTTAAGTCGCATTCGATGAACTGTTAACTTGAATGTGGAATAATTAAAATTTAAAACAAAAATTGTCTAATTGCTGTTTTCGTCTGTAAAAACTGGATTCGTTCGCGAAATTATGGTTAAGGGTTTTTTTTAAATTATCACGACAAAAAAATAAAATATATATTTCGATGAATATAACAAAGATTCTATCGTCATTATATAAACGACTTTCAATTCAGAGATTTTATTTGTATTTTTCACTCATTGATTAACATTTTCATTGCTCATAAATGAATAAATAAAAAGATTCAATTCACACCTGAGATGATAAAAACCAATTTATTTTAGATAAATAATTATTATATTTAGTGTTGTTGCCCATTTTAAAACTGCCTTCAACTAATGATTTTTTGATCATAGATTGTCATATACTAAGCTTTTAGTTAGACTTTAATTAAAAAATTCCAGACAATCAATCCCTTTACCTGATAGCGAATTATTTACTTTATAAAATCCTAATTTTTAACTATTGGTTTCATGTAATAATGACCCTTTAAGTAATAAGTTGTGTTCATTACAGCTATTTTAATCTTGTAAAGTAATAATAATTTTTAGTACATGGTGCCTATAAAGTCGATAAACAGATTTGCGTACAACTTTTGAACGAAATATCTTACCCGGCTTAAGGTACATACGAGTACATATATACTACTGACATTAATTTAAAATATTTCTAATGACAACAAAACACAAATAGGGGCATATAACCAAATGCAATGAACATAATTAGGAAATATTCGATTCTCTTTCTTTTCAAAAAGGCTCAACTAGTGTAAGCAAAGAATAACAGATCCCTTAGTTATTGAACAAAAAATAAAGCACGAAAGCTAATGTCAATTCTTTTTTCATTAAAAATTAACTTACTAATTTGTTTTCTTAAAATATTAGAAACATATTTAGTGGTAAACTTTAGCAAAGAATATTTTCACTACAGGTGGAGGAAAAGGGTATGTCTAAGTTTGTTATTCCGTTTGTAATTTTTACAATATCCATTTGCGCCACATAATGTATTCTAGATTCTTATACATAGCAAAATCAATTAGGCAATGTCCGTCATTCCGCTCGCGTTCTTGTTGAAATCAACTTTGCCAAGGCACTAAATGAGCTAGAGAAAATTTAAATACGCCAATCGATCAGGCATAGTTTCGAAAATTTTGCTATTGGAAATCAAAAAGCCTGCGTCTAATTTTCCATGTCTTTTTTCAACTTTCGCTTGCATAATTTTACTATGGTTGTTTTTGGTACTTATTCACCTCTTACTATTTATTCACCACAAATAGTTGGGACAACAACCCTAAGAAAAACTTTGAATTTTAGCAGCAAAAAAAAAATTTGTAATACATAAATATTTAAACCACAATCTAGTCTCATTCAAATTGTTTACTCGATTAAACTATTTAAGAGTAAAGACTAGTTTAAAATAATCGCCATTGTGTGATATACAAAATATAAAATGCAATACAATGACATAAAAGAAATCCCCAATTAGGGAATAAATATTGATATATAGCTTCACTGAAACCTAAAACAAATGAATGAAATTATATTCAGTGTTGTCGGATTAGGGAATTTCTCCCCAAATCGCTGATTTTATCTTTAAAATGGGGATAAACATTTCAGTTTGTGGATTGAGAAATTCTTTGGGGATATATTTTGCGCTTTTCTGGGGATTTTTTAAAATACTCTTTTCGATTATTACAATTTTACTATTGTTATTATTATTATATAAAATTAAAAAAATATTGGTAAAAATTAGGACAGATAAGTCTCTCCGTAAATTTAAAAAATTAATTCGATTTTTTCAGTAATGAACTCAATTAAAAAAAAAAATTTATTATGAACTGCTTAAATCTTTATTAAGAATTATTACACATCTTGAAAATAATGCAGTTGTGGCACTTTTGTTCCATCTTCAGAAATTGCTTAAGACAACGAGATGGAACTTTTCAATATACATATATTTACCCTTCACCATACATATAAATCTAGTTAAGTGAAGTAACTCCAATAAAAAAAATATTGGGGTGAATAATATATATAATTTTATTAATATCTTAGAAAATATGGTGCACCATCGTACTTTTCTATGAAGAGGAACATAACTCGGAAAATATGGCCGAGCACCAGTTTTTCCACTTGACATGGACAAATCTAGCTGAGTTTCAATAGCAACATTATCGAAACTATGTCTGATCGACTGCCGTATTTAAATTTTCTCTAGCTCATCTAGTGCCTGAGCAAACACGGACGTACAGACGGACATCGCTCAATCGACTTCACTATGCATAAGAACTCAGAATATATATACTTTATGGGGTCGGAAATGGATATTGTAAAAATTACAAGCGGAACGACAAACTTAGATACACCCTTTTTCCACTTTTTGTGGTGACGGGTATAAAAACTTATTTAATACTTAAATTGAATTTAAAAATAATTATTATTATTTGTAGTGGGCATTTTTGGGGATAGTTCAAATTGTTTTTTGAGAAATTGTGGGGATAAAATTTCTCTAATTGGGGATAGGACTCGAAAAAAATCTGAGAACCCTGATTATATTAAGATTCAAGCTCTGTTAAACAAGTTGTGTATGGATTTACGTAACATTTTTGTGTTGCCAATTCTGTTCTATTTGATTCAAACTGTTACAATACTGTATGACAGTTTAATAAGAGACCAAAATGTGTTTATGTAGACCTCTCTATGTAATGTTTGGTTCTGTATTTTGTTACTAATAAAAAAAAAAGAGTGCCTGCTTTTAATACAAATATTATTGCCAATTGTTCGTGTAGAATACAGAAACAGATAAATTATTGAAAAAAAAAAAAAAAAATAAAATTACATAAGTTCAATAATCTGTTTGTCAGTGATTTTAGCTAAATTCGTTTTCCATGTTTCCATTTGTTTATATTTTCGTTCTATTTGACTAAATTTAAATAATGTTAACTAATACTCTTCTATTTAGATTTATTAGATTTGCTTCATCTAGTTTTATTTTAATTTAGAAACTTTATTTAACTTTTAACTAACTTTAACTAACATTTAAAAAAAAATTACAAGCACTTTGTGTGCACAATAGGATGATGAACTTATAAAAAAAATTTAAAAGGTTTTAATTTAAAATCTATTTTCTTATAATTTAGTCTGGTTATTACTTTTTGAAAGTATGTACTTCATAAACATATTAAGTTGTGCTTACATACTCGTACTTACATACACATTTACATGTGAGGGTATTTCGATACGAAGCTAATTTATTTGTTTATTACTTTTATAGTCATTTTAATCGGAAATTATTTTCATATTAATGACACTTGATTACTTCCATTTGATTTTTTTTATGCGAGACAAAAAAGTGCGACACACTATAATACCAATAATTGAAACATGTTTTAAAGTCAATTAAAATATCTGAAAGTAAAGAAACAAGGAAATAGTGTAAGTGGACAGACAGACGGCTACTCGTTTACGTAATACTTCAACTCTGTTTTACGCAAAAGCTTTTTTTGTGTGTAAAATTTAATCAATGGATTAGAAAACTAAGCACTTTTTTTCAAAGGAAACAAACACACATAAATATGTACAAATAATTGAACTTAAGGTACTGGCGATATAAAATGAATGTACGAGGGTAGGCAAATAAAAATTTAACTAAAACCATTAAACAATTAAAGTCTTTAAACAATTATTTACTTTTAATTTAATTTTTTTAACAAATATCCTCTAGAAACGAACTAATATTTGGATGCTCTGAATAGGTGTTAGTTGTATAGGCGGCCTTCTAACGTGACTTAAATTATTTATTCATTAAAACTACACAAGTGGGCATGATAGCATTGTGCTAATAGGAACCTCTGTTTTTATTAAAGAGGATTGTTTTCCTATTTTTTTTTCCAAATTTATAAAAATTGTTTAGTAATTTTCTGAAAATCTTATCAATTAGATAGAAATGCTAATTCTACCATTTATTGCCTTGTAGTAAGCTAAATTGTTTGATTTGAAAACAATTCCACACGAAATAATTGCAGCTCAAAATCCTGTCAGAAACATTTCGGAACTTTTGATAAAAGGTCTGTTTCTTTACTCTACTCTACTTCCGTGGGATCCCAATTTGCACGAAAATTGTTTTCTTACTTCAAAATTGGGTAAATGAGAGCGGGTTTGAAAGAACAAAGTTTTTCTTCTTCGTGAACGAAAGAGCCCAAACTTCTTTTTCGTGCAAGTTATTTAAACTTGGCAAGAGTATTAAAGCGCAAACAAAATACAAAATAAATGATTATTTCTTTTTGCTGATTTATTAAATTTAACGTTTCTTATTAAAACCGTCAAAATACTTTGAGTTTTTATTTTGTGTTTTAAATTTAGATTTTGTGTTCCCGTACTTTTATATAATTTTTTCTCTTTATGAGAGAAAACAATGCTTGTTCTCATTTTCACGAACTTTACCCAAAAAGTAGAGAAACAGACTTAAAATCTTCAGAGTACATTTTCGATGACATTATTGTTTATTTATTTCTTTACATGACATTTGAAGAATATTTGTCATTTATTAATTTTTCTTTTTCGAAATAGGCAAATGTCAAAGACTGTAAATGAATGTTTTCATGTTTCATCAGCAGTTATGCAACTAAATTCTTAAGAAATTCAGATTTGGCGACAAAAAGTTTGTGCGTTTTCACTTGTCAGTTTTTATGTCGGTTGTTATTGTTCCGCCAATTGCATTGAATTTCTTTATTTACTATCGATTGTTATTTTTTCTTGCAGAAACGTTTTTCTTTTAAAATGCCTTGTGCTTCTAATATAATTTTGTTAAGATATACTAATCTACCCTCGTAATAATTTTTAAGCATGTATGTATGTAATATAATGTTTTTCCACTATTATAACGCTGTCGTTTATAATTAGTTTCCGGATGAAATGAAGTTATATTTTTTTAATCAAATTTACCTTCTAAATAATACTTTTTCTTTTGATTATACGAATGATTTTTACAAGCTTTTATTTTAGTTAAGCGCCAGTCATAAGTCTTGTTATTATCATATACTCGTATGTATGTTATGAATGGAAATTTATGTAAACAGAAAACATATTCAAAACATAATCAATCCATTGATTCATATCTGTTTTAATATCCAATAAAATACTCAAATGTCTTCATTTAACAACAATGAATAAATTAAACCACTGGCCTTTGTAAACAAGAATTCCGTGCTTAAAGTGGGCCAGCAGTTTATTAATTTGTACATCTGCTTAAAAGTAAAAAAAAATCAAATTTCAACATTTTGCAAATTTCAGACTACTCGCGTTAATAAATAAATATTTTTTCATTAACATATCGTATCCACTTTGTGGTTAATTGGATAATGATCTAAGCGACTAAAGTCGCAATACAAAATAATTATATCCATTTCAATCAATCATCACAGTTAGTTACCAGTATAATCAAACTAAATATTAAATGAAAAAATGATGCATGTCTAAGTATTGATGAAATTTGACGTTTGGTTTTTTGTTAAGTTCGTGTCTTTGATTGCCTGAACATTATTTACCGCCACATCTCTATTCTATTGTTTAACCAGCAAATATCTATAATGAGACACACAATTGTACTTTTAATTTGCATTCATGAAATAAGTTGTGTGTATGTATGTACATATGTATGTAATTTAATATCAAATGCATGCGAGTAAATCAACTAAAAGAGTTTAAAGGGTTGAGGTTACAGTTCTTGCAAAACATATCAAATTTCACTTGGCCAACAGGTTGAATTATATTTTAAGCTCTAAAGAGAAAAATCAATGAATTTTATTTTTTCTTATTGTAGATATGACAATACAAGTGCATGACTTTGATAAAATATGGTTTATAGATTTTTTGATTAAAAGAATGTTTATTTATTCACAAAAACTAAATTCGATTGCAAAGTTTAAAATTGTTTTCTTAATATACGAGGGTGTCTTTTTAAAAACTTTTAAGCAGCACTAAGAATGAAAGGCGAAGCAAACTTCACGGCGCATTGCTTCCAATATTTTAGACCATCTCAGTTCTGGTTTTCAAGGATTTTTGTTGTTTTCGGTTAATACTCTTATAGTTTAAAGCTTGACTTGTACAATTACAACACACTTGCTCATTGTACTTGGCATTGCCGGGTCTTGATATAATTTTAGGGCCTTTCTAGGCTCAGTGTTATATATTATATCCTTGTTTGCTATGGGTATCTACCCCGAACTGGTAAGAAATTCATGAAATCGGTTTGGATTCTATAGATCAGGAGATGGCTATATTTCAAATATCTTTAGAATCTGATGTTATTGAGATCGGTTAAAATTCATATAATTGCGTGTGTGTCCTCTCCCCAACTTCCCCTCCTATTCACTTTTTTTCAAAATAAACATAATATATTCTATCCTTTACATACGTATTTAAATATGTTTAAGATTTTATTAAAATCGGTACACCTGTAAAAGCCCGTTTTTCCCCTTTTTCTATTACTTAGTTCCTAGCTCTGGAAACAGATATATATGACGACTTGAATTTCATTAAAATCGATTAATCGATTAATCGAATAAAAATGACCGCTACCACTTTTGTTGTTGATTTTTTTTATATGGACAAAATCACATGTTGTCATGAAAAGTCATAAGTCACGAACGCGTCCGAACGATGTCGTGAAAACTTTAGATAAACCATCTAAACGACCATACATACAAACCCTAAAAGTTTAATCGAATTCGGTTTGACCGATCGTGAGTTATAAAGTCACAACATACTTGCAACAATTTTTTATATATTTAGATACATGAAATTAGTATGACCGATTTTCGATGGTCGACCCTTTCGTCCGATCCTTAGAAGTAAATAAGAACTTTACAAATTTTTATATGAAACATCATAAAATATAAATCTTAGGGCAACTTAAGTAATCGAATGCCACTTAAAATAAAAACTCTAAACCAACTAAAGTTTAAAATACAGTCGCCTTGTTTTCATTTCCTTTAAAAACACAAAATTTTGAATGAGTATAACTCCAAGAATACTGAACGCATTTAATTCAAATATATATTGTGCACATCTGCATATAAATGATATAACTTTCCCCTAAAACGGTTGTAAAGGGTGTTTTTTTGAAGCTTAATAGAACTTGAAATTATAAAAAATAACACTAAAAATTAAATTTGTGTGGAAAAGATCCAAATTTATCGGTTCGTCGTCGGTCGCAGAAATTGGGGCTAAGACTGTCAACTATGTGGAAAATTTTTGCTCAAAGATCTTGGCGTACACCCGTATTATATGTGTCTTTATTTCGCCGATTGGGCCCTACAGCAGTAAGTAACAGACACGTTGTTTTATTGCCAAATTGTGTTCAGCAATGATTTGTCTTAAAATTGGCAAAATTGACGCATATGGAGTGAGACCAATCCACAACATACCCTACAGACTCCATTGCATCCAGAAAAAGCACCGTATGGTGTGTTTTACACGCTGGTGGTATCATCGGACCTTATTTCTTCAAAAATGAGGCCGAATCTCACGTTACGGTCAATGACATTGTTCCAGACGAAATGTGGTTTCAACAAGATGCCGCTAGATGCCATACGGCGACCACAACCATTGAGTTATCAAAATCAAATCTTGGCGATAAATTGATTTCGAGCAATTGTTCCCCAACGTCGTACGATTTGACAACTTTCGATTAATTCCTGTGGGTCGCGTGAAGTCACTGACGAAATTTCTAAATGTGGTAATATAGAATTATTTTTTCTAATGAAGCAACAATAAAACAATGATAAAAAAACGATTCAGCCAGAATTTTAAAATCAACTCTTAAACTTTGCCTTAATTTTCTATCTTAACTCTTCTGTGGCCGATCCAGAATATTTATACTTTATAAAATGTTAAATGAGTATTGCAGAGATTAAAAACAGAATGATAAACTTGTATTATAGTCTTTCCACCTGTGGTGAAGGGTATAGTAAAGATAAAATACGCTGGCAAATATATTATTATTGCCTAACTTTTGTTAGTTTTGTCGGCGAGGAGGTCACAGTGTTTTTTACTTTTTTTGATATTTTTTCTTGTGTTATTATTTGTTTTAAGTATGTTAATAGTTCAGCGAGTTAAATACAACAACTTCATAAAGGTTATCCAAAGCTTAGAGCCTCCAAAGAAACTCAAAAATTATACAACCAATATAATTTCTTGTAGATAAATAAATAAATAAATGCAAGCAAATCTGTATTAAAAAAAGATAATTTTTTGTTATTGTTGCTGCTGTTCGAGTTTATTTTCATTCACTGAGTTCTTAATAGGTCAGCCTCTTGTAATTTTAGAATTGACCTCCAATTGTTACGAGTGTACTTATGATTGAAATACAATCTATTGTTTTTTCTTTTTTACTTATATGGGTTAGTTTAGTGGTTGATCTATATTTTTGTAGTCTAAATACTTCAAAAGGAATCAAAAGTGCTAATTTTATTAGCAATTATTGTTTTAATTCTCAATGAACATATTTAGATTTAGAAATACTTAGGCACGTTAATATAACAGGAGCACTTCAAAGCCTTAACGTATTTTTAACGTCCTTTTAAATTAATCACTATTTCAATTTCATTCGGTCACCTGTAATGAACCTTTCACAAGCAGTGGCTTTATTGGCCATAACCTCAATTATTTAGCAAACTAAAATGATAAGAACTTGAAAAATATCTAAATATTTTTCTTCTTCTTCTCTACACGAAAAGATACAAATGAATATATCTTAAATGAATTTGCAAAAAAGGCCGCACTTATTTTTTTTAATTCCTGTAAAAGGTGATTAATCTGAATAATTTAGTGCATTTTCCTTTTCAGCTGCAAACTATCAAACAGAAAGTGGCTTGAAGATTTTTTGTCAAATTTTAAATCGTTTTTCAGAAGAAAGTTGTGTGTTAAATTTGCGTAATTTGCCACAAGTCAAAGGTAATATTCAGTTCAATCTGTTGACAATTTTATATAAATATAAGAATATATATAAATTTAATGTCTCTTATAAATTAAAATTTTCGCATAAAGCAGAGACCACTCCCGAAACAATTTCACTGCAAAATCTCAAGAATAATATAATAGAACAGATTTGTTATTCTTAACGTGAGTCAACGATCAAAACATTCATTATATGTACATACTTTCATAATTCATTCAAGACTTTCTGACTAATTTGAACAAACGTAACACTTTTGCAATAAACATTTGGTTAAGTTAAATTTGTTTATCTTTAAAAGATGTTTCTGTTCGATGTTGCAACAGCTGTTTTTGTAGTAATTTTGATGAAAGTAATAAATTATAGACAGGAGCAATGTGTCAGATTTAAACTTTTCAATCTTGTTAAATAGATTTGAGTATAAAAGTTTAATATAAAAAAAAGTTAAATGTGTGTGATCAAGGAATAGCAATTTTTTAGAAGTTACTGATAAACTGTAGCGTTTCCTTTTATACGTTTATGTGGAAAAATAATAAATTTATTTTTCTTATCAATACCGCGGCGAAATTATAAACAAATATAAGTTAGCTTTGCTCTGAAAACTTATAAAATTATTAAAATTTTGTGAAAATATTCAAAGTTTTAAAAAATAAGTGTTAAAAGTGTTTTATATTTATTTAAGTTTTTTTCTTAATTCTTATTACAAATTTGTTGCGTTAATTTCTTTTTCTTTGTATTTTGTCGTCCAGCAAAAAAACAAGAATTCGCCTTGCATACACCTTGTTCTTGATACTTTTAAGTTAAAAAGCAACTTTCCAAATTCATATTCAATATTTAATAAAATGAAATATTTGCAAATATCGTAGAAATAGAAATTAAGGAAATACTAAAAAAAAATAAACAAACCTTAATCAAGTAATTTCTGTGTTTAAAATTATTAATTATAATTCTTTTTTAAATTTGATTTAATTTAATGCAAGCAAAATATAGAAATAATTAATAATAAAAAAGTAATTATAAAAAACAATTATTTTTTGAGTGAAGAAATTATTATTTTTAAACATTTTAGCAATTTATTCTTTTCATTGCGGATGGCTCACCTGGAAGACAAAGATAAACATTTGAAATGTTGGAGTTATTTGTAATAAACTCAATATAAATGTCCAAATGAAATTCCATTTGCCATAATGGGAAATATAATTAGAAATAATATCACTGTCTGCATCGTCGCTGAGATTTTTTATTTGGGTGCACTCTTTGTCTATTTTTAAAGGTTCTTTTTTGAGATCTTCCGGAATCGTGCGAAAGTCTAATGATATAACACTTATTTCGGGTGTTCGCATTCTTTTGCCGTCATGGTAACCACCATAAAGATTTGCTTCGACTCTTCCCCGTTTAGAATACGAATTCATATTGAAACTCAAAGAACCACGCCGCAAAACACCATTCATTTTGATTATTTATTTCAATTTAAATAATTATTTTTTTCTAATATTTAAATTTTAACTTTAGAACAACAATAGTATATTTTGTTGTTTTCTAAAATTGTTATTTTTGCAAATATTTTGTAACGTTCGCGCCTTAAAGGTTTTTAACGATCTAATTTTGATAACGGCTCGCTAAGGTGTTTTAAATTGAACTAAAGTTAACGTAGATTGTGTTCAAGCAAACAAGAAAAAGAGAAACGTTTGAACAGCACCACAAAAGCAAAAAATAAAAAAATAAAAAGTTAACACCACTAGATCTGAAGGTTTTTTTTTTTTGTTTTTGTTAACAAGCACTTATTACTCTTACCGATGTAGCAAAACTTGTACGACCGTTAAGTTTAAACAAAGTTTAAAAATAACAAAAAAGCTTTCTAAAGCTTTTAAACACTAAACATACTCACTTGCCAGGTTTTGTAACTTACAGAAAGTCTGTGACTTAAAAAAATATTTTCGGTTTTGTTTATTACTGAAATTGTTTGTTTATTTGTTATAATTTTTTTATTAACTTTTGTTTCAGATATGCATTTTAGATCCAAACTTTGTATTTAAATTTTTTGTTTTGTTTATAATTTTAAAATTTGAAAAAAAAAAAATTTTTAATTTGTGTTTTTTTTCAAACATGGTGATTACCAACTCATAAAAATATTAGTTAAATTCGTATATATAAAAATTAAATAAATTATTTTTTTATTTTAATAAATAAAACTGACTTTAAGCTTGACTATTATACCCCAGGAAAACTTAATAATTTTTTTTAAATTAAAATACATATTAAAATATTATTCTAAAGTAGGAGAGGAAATAGGTAGAGTTATCTGCTTACGAACAAATAAATTGAATTTCTATTTAAAAATGTTATGGGATATTAGAATAATATAATAAATAATATTATAAAAATTCCCAAAATAATTTTACAAATATAAACTAAATTAGTATGGTCACCTTACCACAAAAACTGTATAAATTTTAAATCATAAAACTTTGACATTTGTAACGAGCTTCATCCGCAGATTAAGAGTGAATATACTTAATAGTTTGAGTATTTTTTTCAGTTTGCTCGATAGCTCCAGATTTTTTACATTTAATTATATTTTTTCTGTGTAACTTTTAAAACAGGTTTCTTTCATCCCATTCTTTTAAGTGGTGGAGCTAGAACCATTCGTCTTTTTCAAATTGTGGAATTAAAAAATTATAAACTGTTTTAAATGTTCAAAATTGTTCTTAACTAACTCTGTAATTAAGAATTAACATTTGGGAAATTTTTAAATATTTCTAAAAAAAGATGGTTTTAGGTGGATCAATCATGTATTTCTTTTTTCTGTATATTTTAAACATATGTATATGATTATGAACTTATCTTAGTAGTCGCGGTAACAAAATAATTGTTTTAAAGCAATAACATAAATTCATGATAAATCAATTTCATATATTTTACAATTTTTGCATAAGACCATTAACAATTTTCACAAGAATGTAATTATTGAATGGATTTCTTAAATATTGACTATAAGATAATTTTCTACTAAATAACAAGTTACACTTTTACTATATGTATAACTAAAGTTTCGACAAAAGCTAACCACCCGTTTTAAAATAAAGAGGAAAACAACATTTAATTTATTATTGCCAATTTCCCTACTGTTTGGCATCATCCAAACACCAATTTTAATACAAAAGCCATTCTGTGCTTTCTGTGTTAGGATATTCCAGCTCTAGATATGAATTACCTTATGTGGAATTGCTATTTTGATCAAAAAGCAACTAACCTTTACCAGTTAAATAAAATATATTTAAGTCGTTATTAGGGAATATTATTTGAAGGCTTCTTCTGTTTTTGTCGACAAACACGAAAAACACCGGTATTGATTATTGAAGGTGAAAGCACGTCTCAATAGCCATTTCGCTACCGCTCACTTAGCTCTTCAGGCAACTTTTCACAAATATTTTAAATAAGCTAAATAGTATTGACAACTGCAGTCGACTAACCAGAAGTCAAATTATATCGGCCTAATCTATATTTGAAAATGGAACAAAATTTCATTTTGATTTTATTATTAATTAAAAATACAATAAAAGTGCATTTCATTCTATTATTAGTCTTAATATGATCTTTAAAAATGATCACAATTAGTATTGAACTTAAGCCTAACTGAAAAATAATAATAAATTTAAAAAAGTAAATTTTCCAGCACTTCTGTTTGAGAAACTATTTATTATATTTAAAAAAATATAAAAAGGCAACTATAAGAAAAGTACAGTGCTAAGCAAATGTTAAAACTTTTTCAGTTAATCAATTGTTATTAACATACAAAGCGGCAAATAAGTCCAAAAATATTTTGAATGAAAAAAAGTTTTCCAATTATAGCATGTGTTGTTTAAGTTTCAGAAAGGCCGAAAATTCTTTCGTTTAGTCGAATAAATATTTTTGTGTCGAAAACAATTTAAAACATAAACTTTTAAATAATTGGATCTAGTGTCAGAGCAGTTACCCAAAACAAATGTTGGCTCTATGTGGAATTTATATATCTAGTTTTGTGACTGGAACGTACATGTCTTCCTGGGTTTTTAATGTTTATTCTTGTTGTTAATTATTTCTTTCTTTATTTATTCAAAGTCAAATATAAATTTTGATTTATTGAAAATTTTTTTCTAAATATAATTTTTTGTTATTAATAATGAGTTAAACGATATTCAAAGATAGTATTTATTTATTTATTTACCTTAAACAAAAGCATTTTTTATTTATTAACAGCAAATACAAATATATAAAAAAGCTTACATTGTAAGTACAAATTACATAAAGAAACTATTATTAAATTGAAAAAATATATAATATTATATATTTATATTAATTTGTTATAAATAAAGAAATAAAGTAAAAGAAAATAAAAAATAAGTACATCTTTATTAATAATTGAATAACCACTTAACTATGTAATATGCTTACACATACATACATTCATAAATACAGCTTATTTAACATTAATGTTAATAAACATACAATCAGTCGCTCTTTTATGATGTAAAAATTATGTGTGTGTGTGTTCAGCTGATCATATTCTTCATTCATTTGATTCTTAAACACGAAACAATTTATACAAATTATAATTATTTTTTAATTTAATATTTATTTGAAGTAGTTTTTTTCCAATCTGTGGATGTTTAAGTGTATTTTCCCAGTTTTTTTTTTAAATAATTACGACGCTAACAGATAGACCGATAATAAATTTAGCAAAACTTGGAAATGTGGAAAGGTGGCCTTAATTTAAAATTACATACAGTTTTTGCTTTTTTGTCAACATTTAATTATAGTTTTGTTTTTGGTAAAGTTTAACAATTATAATATTAAGAATTATTTATTTTTTGTTAAATGCACAATTAACAATTATGTATTATAATTAACTTGGGTTTTCTATAGATTTCCTTTAATTTAATTAAATTTAATTTAATTTAGTTATTGTTATTATTTATTATTATTATTTTTTTATTTGAGAAAAATTGTTTGGTTTAATTGACAAATGATTTTTGTTGTAAAATGAATAATAAAATTGTTTAAATCCAGCATCTCTGTATTTATTACACATTTTATTTAATGTTAAAGTAAAATAATTGATAAGTAATTGACTACTTGCTAAAAATACACACATTTATTTTTTTAAATTTTATTATTATTATTAAAAAATTTACAATTTACAATTTACTACGTCTATACCAGACCAGCACAAATACTAAACACCCACTCTCACACACTAAATAAAGACTTTTACTGGGTAACCCAGCAAATACATTGTCAAACGTTTAAACTAGATAGTTTTACCTTTAACAATACGCATAATTCTCTAACATTTTGTAAACAACTCAGTTTATTATTTCAAAAATTTTGACAAACCTATAATTAATTAAGCATAAATTTATGTGTTTGCTGGGTTGGTGCAGTATGTATGAGTTACAAAAAGCAACATAAAATTTCAACATTAAAACTTTGTTTACGTATGTATGCATGTGTGCAGAATAGTATTTGTGGGAATGGGAATATTTGCTGTAAATTTTTCCTTAAGAAATTCGTAACTAAAGGTCCTGCCTGCTGTGCTTCAGTAACAAAAAAAAAAAAAAAAAATAAAAAATTAATTAAAAAAATTATTATTCTCTAAAATAAAGTATGTAAATGTGATTTTGATATGAGTATTTTATATTAGTTCCTTCGCAGTTAAAGAGTGTTTAAGAATATTTTTAACTTAATTAAATAACTAATAAACGAAATAAAGAATTCATATTTTGGACCAGCCAAAAATTAAGTTGAATCTGTTTTGCTTTTAAAATATTGTTGTTTTACTGGAAATACTTTGTGATAGACAAACATCAATAAAAGTTTCTAACATCTGAAATAAATGAAAACAGTGAAAAACAATAAGGAAGAAAATAAATATTTAAGACTTATTGCAGGTCAGTTGTCATGATTTTTTTTTTTCGTTTTACTTACTTTTCTTCTTGAGAATGAGTTTTTGAATGTTGTTTCAT
Source organism: Gymnosoma rotundatum (assembly GCA_916610165.2). NCBI lineage: Eukaryota > Metazoa > Arthropoda > Insecta > Diptera > Tachinidae > Gymnosoma > Gymnosoma rotundatum. The sequence continues at coordinate 180,726,841 of OU744336.1, forward strand.
GGTTTCGGGTAAAAATAACACCACAAATCCGCCAAATAGGCACCAAGCCGTTAAAAGCGACATTAACAAATGATCTTCGATTTTTGTCTGTGAACAAAAAAAAAAAAAAAAAATGTTTTAATATAAGAAATTGCTGCTTTAGGCGTGAAATTAAAAGTCTAAAAATTTGTAAACATTAAACTTTGTATATTAAACACAAAAAAAATTAATAAGAAAAAATAAAAAGTCCGTTTAACTTGTTGTTATTCAAAAGTGGGTCTAAATAATTAAACTGTGTTTTCTTTTTTTAGTTTAATTGTCAATAATGTTAGTCTTTCACAATATTTTATTACCAATAAAGAAAGATATGGCGTCAATATTAAAGCCAAACCAGCAGCGACATTACAGGCCCCAACTCCAACATTTCGTATGGCTGTAGGATACAACTCTGCTGTATAGACTGGCATAATCGTGTTGCCCGCACTGATTGTAAATTTTCCTAAAATTTTAAATTTATATTTATTATCTTTTTGGGTTAATTATAGTTCGTATAATATAAAATTTAATTTTTAAATGAAAAACAATTCAATTAGCTTTTGCCGGTTAAGTACAGTTATGTTTTCGCTTTGAATATTTATTTTTTTTTTTGCAAATTTCTTATTGTAATTTTGTAGTTTTATTTTTGTTTTGGTTTTGGTTTAAAGTTAAAAATGTGTTAAGAAATATTTACTTTTTTTTTGTGAATTTAAACGTTTTTTTTTCTTACTAAATTTGGTAATTAAAAGAGTTTGTGAAAATAAATTAGAAAAAACAATTTAGCAGACTTTAGTATTGAAAGTTTAAAACAAAGTTACAAAATATAAAATAATACAAAACACAAAGTTACAAAATATAAAATAATACAAGAAACAAAGTTACAAAATATTAATAATAATAAATCGCAAAAAAAAAATTGTAATTATAATTCAACAAGAAAGTGCAAAAAAATTGGGTTCAAAATTATGTTCTACATGCCAGCATCAGGTTGGTAATTTGTAGATATAAATGCATGAAAGTAATTTTTATTTACTTACCGACCATTATGAAAGTAATCTTTAACCATAGAATATCCTCCTTTCCTTCTGTTATTGCAGCACAACAGCAGGCAATACCGGCACATATAAGAGTGGCACTAAACAGCCATTTCTTACCAACTTTCGATATAATATACATGGCAATTGCAATCGCAGGAATTTCGACTAGGCCGGCTAATGCCTTCGAAATGGAAGAAAGACCGAAAACAAAAAATATTTACATAGTTTGTCTTGATCAGAATATTTGTTAGATTCATTAACTAGAACAGTAGTACAAATCGTTTTTACTCGGCTATGCCGAATCTTATATACCCTTTACCATCTATGCAAATTAAGTTTAGTGAAGTAACTTCAATCAAAAAAATCAATATTGGGGTAACAGAGTATTAAAAATAAGAAAAAATTTAGTACTATATATAATTTTACATAAAAATGACATCGGTTCCTAATGGGTAAGCGTTTTTAAAAAAAAATCACTTCAAAAGCTTTAAAATGATATCCATCTTAATATTTTAAAAAAATTTAAAACTTCAGAGCCCCGCCACTCGGAAAATATGGCCGAGCGCCAATTTTTCTTATTTTTTAATTCTCAAATCCCAACATATTTTTTTTATTGGAGTTATTTCATTGTTCCAAATGACATGGACCGATCATGCTGATTTAAAATAGCACTTCTTTTGACTCTATATTTGATATATTAACCCTCAATTATCAATATCGGTAATTAATTTAATCGGGATAATTAAATAAAAAATAGCACGAAGTTTTTTGTGAAAATTAAATTAAAAAAAAAAATATTCCCGTGCCTTTAATGATATATTAACATATTTATTTTTTTCCTAGCTGATCTAGTGCCTCGGCAAACTTGATTTCAACATTAATACGGACGGAAAGACGGACATCGCGAAATCGTTTAAAATAAAAAATGTAAGAGATTTAAACTCACCGAGTTGAGATAAACGTTACCGCCAAATGTACTCATGTTCAATATAAATCCGTAATAAGCTAAATTCATAGTGAACCAGATGCATAGAAAACAAATTGTGATGCGACGCAAGTAGGGCGATCTGAACAGGCACATGAAATTTTGTGAACTTACTTCTTGGGTGGGAGGTGTCAACATGGACTCAAAGTTTGGTGGTAATTCGCGTTTATTAAAATCTGCGGCTGCTTGCAAAATACGCTTAACTTCCTCTACACGACCTTTGACCAGCAGCCAACGTGGAGATTCAGGTACAACAAACCTAGAATTATTTAAAATTATTTTTTCTTATTCACTGTTTGTTGTTTTTTATTAAAGATTTTTAATGACTTGTGTTTGAAATCTTGTATTTAAGTCATTTTACTATTGTAAGTGACCTAAATATTAGATACATCGTGTTTACAAACGAATGGCGACTGCTCTTGAACAAGGCAAATTTATATTAGGTGGCAGGCCCGCTACAACAATACAACAATAAAACGAAAAACAGGCACTTAAATGTTTAGGAAATTTCGAAACACAATTATTTCACTATTTTCTTACACTTTTTAATAACTTTTTCAATATGCTTTGTTTTTAAAAGCTTGTTACAATTTTATTTTAAAGAAAATATTAAAAAAAGATCTTTTGTAATATAAAATTATACACTTTTGACAGCTGCTCTACACAATAGAAATTAGGTAAATAATTAATAATTAAAATTACCTAAATAATTAGGTAAAAATAATTTGCCTTTGTGTTTAATTAATATTCACTCACCATAAGAAACAAAGAAAGATTCCTGGTATTCCGATGCACAACTGGAGCCGTTGATAATCTTGCGTGAGATAAGCAATCCCGGAAATCATCATGTACGATATTGGCAGTGGAAAGAGATTATACATTCCGGCTATGGTGCGCCATTTACCATCAACATATTCAATGGCTAAAATAAGGCCCGAATACGTGACCGATACGGACACCAGACCCAAAAGTGCTCTCAATGTTATGTACACTTCAAAGGATTGGGAAAAATATAGTGCTAAGCCTGTTTTAAATAAAAGAATTAATATTTAATATTACACTTATTCACACATACATACAAGCATCAATATATAAAATTTTGTTTAAGGTTATGAAACTTCTGGTGACTGTTATGAAAATGTAAAGGATCTTAGTACACATTTCCGAAAAAAGGAGTACAATTTTAAAATAAGAAGATCTTAAAAATGGATTATTTTAAAACTTTGATAAACTTGCTCATATTTACAGTTTCATCCATGATCTGTCAACTAAAATATATTTACGCAATCATTTATATCAATTGAATAAAAACGGCAAATCTTTTTCATTCAATAAAATATCATAAACAAATCATTCAATTCAACAAAATTTCCTCGTTCTGACGCCTGAACAAATTATGTTTTAAGTTATTCCAGAAAAAATAAACAATTTTTACAAACAACATATTAATTTTATTCTAAGAACGACTTATTTACTAAATGTACATTCAAAAGAATTACTCATAAGGCAACCCACCACCCAATACTTCAATAAGTTTCTTAATTTACTGTAATAAAATATTGGGGTACTGGAGTAAGTTAGAGTTTACATAAATTACACGTTTTCTTGCAGCGAATATTTCCGCTTTCTTTCCTCCCTGCAATTAAAAACAATTAAACTGTGTTCTGTGTTCTGTTAACGGAAAATAAGCATCGAGTCCTGCAAGGAGAGTTCGAAGAAAGCAATGTGTTCAAACATTTTCACTAATACTATCATATATTTGCGATTTAAGGCTTTTAGCTTAAAGCAAAATATCGAATAAAATAAATTTTTAAAACGAAGACGAATACTTTTTTTATAGCAAATTAATTTTTAACGTGGGAAATTAAAAGATGCTTCCCGTTCTTTTCGGCACAATGGTCAAGAACGGTCTTGTTTTATGATACTGTTGTTCACTTTGCTTAAGCTTCGCGATAGTTTGCTTCACTCGTAAATCGTTCAGAAAGAGTGTCTTTTCTGATAATCACTGTGTAAAACCTTTTTTCTCAAACTTCATGTTGTTCTCGTCCACATTCTTCAGTTTGATAGTGATTATTAAATTTTTAATCCGACAAAATAAATTAAATCTAGAATTAGTTTTTAATAAACTTATTAAATAACTAGCAGTGCCCAGGACTTCGTCTCTGTGTCATTTCTAAATTTCTTCAAATTCAAATTCAGAAAAATGTGTTTTTAAATTTTCCATTTACAAAAATAAAATGTGCAGACAACTGTTTTGGTACCATTATACCGGTAAAATTTGGTGCTTTCACAATTTTTTTCTCTACGAAATGAATTATTAAAAAAAAGATTCTAATTTGGAATCGAGGCTCTAAGGGACCTCCTCACAAAACAGTAGTTTTTAAGTGCTGCGCACCCAGACAGACGGACGAACAGACAAAAATTTGAAAAATAGGTGTTTTATATTCCATATTGATTACTATCTACACTAACACCGAAATTTTCAAAAAATATTTCAGGTACAGAAATGGCCCCGCCAAAGTTTTATATGTGTAACGAATTCTGATTCCTTTTTCACGCAGAATAATTAATTGCATCGTTTTAACTTTAAGAATTGCTAGAAGTTTAATTATAAATCGTTTGATGAAACATTATTTATTGCCTTTTGTGTTTTAACACACACAAAAAAGATTTTTCATTATGTCTGTCTATCTTGATATTGCATTTTGCCTTGTGACCATGTTTAAGAAGTGTTGCACATATGAATGTTGATATAATTATATATAACCGGATATGTGATATTTTCTTGTACATAAATATTGATTCTGAAAAAGGTTGCTAATGAATGTATTTAAAAATAGATCTATTTATTCAGCATACACACACACACACATACATTAACACAAATATGTATAATCGTGTGCAATTGAGAAATCTTAACAATGAATAAAAATACATTTTGATTAATTCCTCAATCAGGCCTTGTACTTGAAAGGTGCTTGGATAAATGACTAACTAAACTGACTTATTGTGTAACTGTGAGGTATATGAATGCTTTACAATAGCATTAGTACTCGTATATAAGTATGTACGTACGTATGTAAATGTATATCTACAAATGTATATGTGTATGAGGTTTGATATTAAAAACAATGTTAATGTAATTAAAACCACTCAACACAAATGAATAGAAGGACTAAGGAAAGATTGAATGAACAAATATTACAAATGGTACAAATCTAATCAATGACCAGATTGAAGGATACAACATCATTCTGTCAAGTTCAAAGGCACACGGAAGAGAAGTTGAATATTATATTTGTATACATCAAGGTGTACAAGTACAAGAATCAACTCAGGTCCTTTGTAGGTATGTACAATGTTTACTATTATGGATGTATGTATGTTTGTATACGAAGTCAATATTAATTCATTGTTAAAACTTTTCTTTAGAAAACTTATTGAGCATTAAATAGAATTTACCAAATATTGTCTGCAATACAGCTGATATGAAAAGCATTGTTTTGCGTCCAAATTTATCCGAGAGATAACCAGATATAATGCCACCAGTCGCTACACCCAATAGGAAAAACATTTCAGCAACATTTTTTAAATATTCCTTATCGCAGACAAGATCCCATTGTGAGGTCCAAGTATTTCCCATGTTGTCATTGACTGCATATTCCCATGATGAGCAGGCTGTTCGGTTGTTGTTTTCCATGAGGGACTTTAGTATGGATTGTTGCTGTACAGACAGATAACGGAAAATGATGAAATACAAACAGATGAAAAATTTAAATTTTTATGTTATTTTATTTCCATTTTCTAAATGAAGAGTTTTATATGAAACTTTTATATAGAAGTGGAATGATAAAATTTGTCATTTAATAAAAATGAACTCACCTGATACATTTGCGTATTGGTGTCATTGCTAATGATGCTCCAGTCAACTGGAGACTGGTAACAATTATCATTGGAATTGCTCAGATTACGCCACATGTCGACAGGTAAATGTTGCAAATGTGTTGGACGTCTACACCAAAATTCTTTATTGGCACCCTAAAATAAAACATAAGGAGGCACAAGGAAGAATGGAAACAGAAACAATCTGCTGTAATCTAACATGTATTTCGTATTCTTTAAAGTGTCTGTAACCCACTTGATAAACTGATGATGATATGTGAAATGTGTTTGGTACTTGAAAAAGTGATAATAGAATTGTCATTAAAAATTGCCACTTTCCAAAGCTGCCCACTAGCTCGCCAATGATATCAATCTCTTCCCCATCTTCATCATCGTTACCGCCGTTACCATTATCGTTACTATGGCCGCTACTCTTTGAGGCACGTATATATGTGTCAACTGCTTTGCCACCATTTGAATCCCTAGAACCGCTATTCCGGTGTTGATCCATGGCAGTGTTAATGGCGGTGTCTTTTTGACCATCTATTGTTGCCACTGTTGCCGTCGCAGTTGTTGTTGCGGTTGATGTCGCTAATTCTCTTTTTGTTATCGGCGAGACTGTTTCATTATTATTAGGTGGCAAGGTTGTCTGTTCATCACTAGATGTCTTACAATCATCGTTATTATCATCATGCTCCAAAGACAACGAGTTTCTTGTGAGCATCTTCCAGGAATATGCTGAAAAGAATATTGAGCAAAATATAGAAAAATTTCTTTAAAATTTTTGAAATATTCCTAACTGTATACTAAAACATAACTGTAATATATAATATAACACATTCAATAAAATGCAAATTGTATTTGCACTTAAAATTTAATTTGCATAATATTTGAATTTCCTTCCTACTTTGTTGTTGAAGTTGCTTGTTTAAGTAAAACATTCCAGCAAATACATATTGAAGTGAAATTTGTTGCTGTTATCATTTAATAATTGACTATATTATTATATTTCAAACACATACTTGTTGAGTTGTACGTGTTTTGCTTTGTGTTCTGATGTGCTGCTGTTTGTATTTGAGTTAAATTCCTTCAAATTAATCAAATTCCTAACAGCAGTAACACAAACAATCTACTTAAGTGGGGATTAGTTGGGTTTAGAGTTATTAAATCCATTCGTGCATTAGGGTTGATAAAAACCCAACACACAACAATACAATACAACACAGCACAGCACAGCACAACGTATCAATGAGATCATTAAATACAAAGACTTCTACCTGGAATTATTTAAGTGTAAACATGAAATACAAATAAAATGTCGCATTTCTAGTTATTTTATTAAGGCATTTTATAAAAAAAAACAAGAAGAAATCCAATCAAGGATTAGGTATAAAAGAAAACAACTTAAAGTACATTTAAATATGTAACTGTACAAAATGTTAACAAATGAGTTGCAGAGAGAGTAGAGCCTTTATTTTTACTTTTGAAAGCACGGAGTGTACGTTAATTAAATATTCTTTGTTTGATTAACATTGTTAATCAATGATGTTTAAATTTGTTTTTAGATTAGCCATTCTTCTTAATAAATTAAATGAAGCAATTGTTAATTATAAATATTATTAAGGCTTACGGCAAATACTATCATCTAGTTGTCAAAAATGTTTCACTAAGTCTAACAATATACATATGTATACAGGGTGTTTTTTTAAGCCCGATAAAACTTTAAATTGTAAAAAATGACACCAAAAAATAAATTGTAATGAAGAGTTTTTTTTTATGCGAAAGATCGAACATGGCATTCACATTTAAAAATGATTTCGGGCATATGACCATCGCGGCGGCTCATGACGAAGAGCATTCTGGACGTCCAATTTTGGGTCACTTTTTCAAGTACTGCTGGCTGTATATCACGAATAATACGAACAATGTTGCTGATATATCAGCATAAACCAGTGACTTCACATGGCCCCACAGGAAATAATCGAAAGGTGTCAAATCCTACGACCTTGGAGGCCAATTGATAGGTCCATTTCTCGAAATCAACTTATCGCCAAATTTTGATTTCAATAACTCGATGGTTGCGGTCGTCGTATGGTACGTAGCGCCATCTTTTTGAAACCACATTTCGTCCGAATCATTTATCTTAATGCAATGGAGTCTTTAGGGTATTTTGTGGATTGGTCTCACTCTATACGCTGCAATTTTGTTTAATAATAAACCCGTTAAGCCAAAAATGAGCCTCATCGCAATTTGACGATAAAACAACGGGTCAGTTACTAACTGCAACCGACGACGAATCGATAAATTTGGATCTTATTCCACACTTTCGTTTACAGCAGCGATATTCTCTTCAGCACGCACATTCTTTCGACGTGTTGGTGTTTTTGCATCCTCTAGAAAGTATGTGGTACGAAATCTTCTCACAGTTCGACGGATGGCTTACTCAGACGGACGATTATGTGCATCATAAAAATCACGAAGTCGTCTATAAGTTGCCCGAATATCAAAGTAAACTTGAATGATTTGATAGCGTTATTCGAGCGTGAGTCTATTCATAATAATTTGTCAGAGTTTACTGAAAATAATAAAAAATGATTTAAGTTGCATACAGCAAACTTCTAACTACTCCAGCTTAAATTAATCCTTTGTGGTACCTTGGTCATTCTGTATTTGCCATAATCCCGCAGGGAGAGGCTAACGTATAAATGAATGATATTCTAACTGCTTGTCTCAAACAGTAACCATCACCGCTATCGCATTACTTAGGGTTGGCGTTCATGTAGCTCAAAACGTATTTGTGATATGCTCCCAACTTGAAAATAAATATACTGTTAAGGGGACAATACTGCCAACTTTAATCCTCAAACTCAATATGTATGTTCATACACATGTATGTATTTATGTACATATGTATGTATGCATGTATGTATATATATGTATGTATGTATATAAATATATGTTTATGTTCATGTGTGATTGTATGAAGTTGAATTTGATTAGTTTGAATATTGTTCCATCTATAAAACGCCGGATTCTCTTTTAATTCGTCAATTTATTCTATTTGTGTTGATTTGTTTCCAGAGTCAATCACATTAAATTGTACTGATTACAGAAACACTTTAGTAATTTAGCTTTTCTACTTTATTTTCTTCGAGGTGCGTATTTAAGTTTGGCACGAACGTGGTGGATCTTCTTATAATCTAAATGTGCGTGTTTGAAATGACAAACCAACAAACACGTGACAATAGTTTTATATTCAGTACTTGTATTATCTTTGGTATAAATATAATACGAGTATATGATTATCAAATGAACTCCTTTCTAAATCACGCTTCGTTTCTTTTATGATGTTTCCTAAATAATATCCACCCCCCCAACTCTCGAAAGTCAAAAGCCAATACAAGTGAATCACTTCACTGGCAAAAACTCTTTTTTTTAGAATGCGATTGTAAGAGCCATATGATATCAAGGATTCAAGTTATTTGATACTGCCTTATAACAACAAATTTAAAGGCCTTGTAGTGTAACAAACGTTTAAACATTTATAAAAGATTAGTCGCGCCATTGGTCGAACACCAGAAAATAAATCGTAATAATTGTAGCCACTTTAATTAATAATTTTTTCTTTAGCACTGGCTAGATTTAAATAATTATTATTGTTAAATATAAAGGTAAAATCAGTTTTATTGAATATTCAATAATTTATTTTGAAATAATAATAATAATAACAAGAACAATGATATTTTTGTGTACTTTTGTTGTAAAAAATCCTTTCGTATTTTATTCCATTAAAAACTAAAAAAATAGCTGCGTAATCAAATTTACTTTTTCACATAGTTTTAATAAAAAATAATTTTGTAGAGTATAACTTTTCCTGTGCCGAGCCGGGATAATTAATTACAAATTTTTTTTACACTAGTAACAGCAACACATTCGCAGACAGGCTGTGTGAACGTACAGAGATGCAGTAAATTATACAGAAAGCGTATTTTAAAGTTTAAAAGAATATATTGCACATACACACTTCTTTATGAACTTGTACATGTTGCATTGAGTTATAGTATGTGTGTGCGTGTGTGGTCAGATAAAATATAATTTGCCATGGTCATTTGGGGACCATCATTGAAGGTCGGTTAAACAACATTGGTGATTATATATTGAACATCTACGTGCATACATTTAATTTTTAAAGATTCATAATTATTAATGTATGTTTGTGTGTACATTAAACAATACGTCTAGAAATTTACCCTGCAAGAATTTTTCTACGTCATCACCTTAATTCATGGCGTTGAAATATGTCGCAGAGAATATAGAGTTCTGAGCTTATTAGTATCCCCAGTCGGGAAGGAACGCGCAACTAAAGGTAATGGGTCTTTAAAAATAATTAAAACTGAGTATTCTGGTATTCTTCTTTAAGTATCGAATAGAACATAACTTTAGATTTTCTGTACGAATTTGTTGTTTTGCAATTTTCTTTTTTAAATCACACGCATTTAACTTAACCGTTCACCGCACAAGTCGAACTAAAACACATTGTTGTTTTTATTTATCTGTAACATTAGTTAATTCATTTATAGTAGAGTCAAAGTTGTGACCTATAAAAGATCAATATTCGACAGTTATGCTATTTCTTTATTCGAACAAGCAACTTATTATCATCTGGTAGTTGACAAAAAGTTACTTAATAAAAAAAAAAATAAAATAGTTATACAAAAAATTAAACATTAAGAAAAATCCATTAGAAGGCTATTTTAAGGAAAATAATTGTGGATGTTTAACTTAATGATGTATATTAAGAAATAACCCATAATTAAGGCAAAAATAACTTTATTTACAAATATATTTAAAAATTACAGAGAAACGACAACCCTGTACTAGTTTGTTCGTCGTTCGTCGGCGTAAGAAATAGAAATTAATCTATCGGATAGTTCGTCACGCACGACGAATTTCGTCGAATGCGGTGTTGTGTTAAATTTTATATGCACCAATGTGTTTTATTTGTAACGGCGAATATTCGCAACGAAAAATTCGCCGTTCGTCCCAATTATGCTCCCTGCATTACTTCTGGACAATAATGTGTTTTGTTGTTGTGAAATTGAGTTTTTTAATCTAAAGAAGTAACAAAGAAGTGACTTCTATCGAAACCAGTTACATTTTGAAATGTTCCTTAAATAAATATTATTTTAATGTAATTTTCTTAATATATAGAAAAAAGTTTTATTCCATATTTCCAGAAAAAACAAGGCACCAAAATCATTTACTGAACAAAACCCAAAATAAAATTAAAAAAAATTAAAAAATGTATGAAGAAAAATTTGAGCCCGATGATTCTTATGTGTATTTAAATCAGAATTTAATACCAATATTCCGTGATTGAAGAGTACATGCTCTCGCCATTCAATTAAATTAGTTAAACTACGATGTTTTTTAATAAATCCGTTTAACCTGTTTCTTTGAAAGATTGAGCTTCGATAGAATTTACTATTTTAATAATTTTAAAAATATCGTTATTAAAAACAAATTTGAATCTTATTTGCTTAAAACTTGAACATAAAATTACTGACAACTTTTTTTTCGTAATATACTTAAAACATTTAAAAGAATACTTTCTTCTAAATAGAGGTATTGGTACGGTACCACAAGCTGGTTATCAAATTGTTCAAGCGGAATTACTAAACTTGCTTGGGATTTCCATAAAATTTGATAGTGTGTTACCCTGTTTTTAAAATATTGAAATTTTAAGAGAAACAGCTGGAAGAGAGATTCTTGTGAACGAACGGTCACTTTAAAATTCATTTGTCAATTGTAGATCTACCCTTTAGGGGTTTGCGTTTGTTGTTAAAAATAGCATAATGCATAATATAAAATAATATATAAAATAGCATTAAAATATTTTAGAAACGTTTTTGTTTGTTGTAAATTTTAAGTGTTTTTTCTATGATTTTGTAACCATATTTTTTAACGATACCCGATGTTCTATACTTCATGATATATCAAACTGTTGAGTGTTCTTTTTAACTGCTTTTTTTCCAGATAAACAAATTTTATTCATTTATACTTAAAAAGCCTTATACCAATAGTTAAAACCTTAATCTCATTAGGTACGAATCTCATTAATCAGACAGATAAGACGCGCTCAAAATGAAACAATTTTAAGCATATTGTTGTTATAATATTGTGTTTTCTTTTTCTTGAAAAAGAAAATATGTTTCATTTGAATGTCGCATTACAAACTGGCGATCAGCTAAAATATTCTACTCGTTTTTGTTGTCGTTGTGGATTCAAGTGTCATTATTTAATTGAGTCACGAATATTCATTCATTGTTTGTTACATTCCAGAATGGTTTGGTGTCAACTTAATTTATTAATTTGTTTGCACACAACATGTTACAGAACCAGCAACAATGTAAAATTTACAGAATCGCAACGCAAATACAGTTGTGTATTGGAGTCCATTAGAACAACATTTTGAATAGAAAATTAATATTTAGAATAATAAAAAATAATACATGAATGGTAATTTAAGGTCAAGTCATGTAAGGAAAATAATAAATAACATTGTTGTTATTATTTATTCATTTGGCATTATAAACAAAAATATGTCAATATCTTGAGTTTGAAATATTTATGCAAAAAAGTAAAAATCAGCACTGATGGGATTTATTTCCACAAAATTCAATATCGAAACTTCAGGCAATTAAAAGAATTCGTTCTTTGGAACAGCAATCACATACAAAGATGTTGACGCTCTTTGAAAATAATAGATTCCGTATTGAATTCTTTAACAATGTCCCTCCTTTCTAGTTTGTTGTAACTTGGGTCATTTAAGGTGTTGCCGTCTAGTAGGCTTGAATTTTCGCTTCAACCAAAGATTCGCTCAAGTTTATGTGAATATTTAAAATTTTGATATACTCCGGAGCTGCAGTGATCATTCGTAGAATTTTATTTTGGACGCCTTTACATCTTATCGCAATTTGTAATAAAGGCAGTTCCTCATAATTAAATTCTCTAACACCATATACATACGTACGTGTGAGGATCCCATTGTAAAGAACAGGTCTGTAAGCTATTATACAAAGTGTAGAGTTTTATTCAATCAATGAGCCAGTATATTTTTATTGTTCGCTTTTTACTGTTCCTCGAGATTAAACGTCTACCAAAATTTACACCGAGATATTTTACTTCCTTGAACAGGGATATTAATTACTTGGTGCCACTTGACTGTTTATAATTTTCTGCAACGTCGAATTTATTCAAAAACGAACTTCCGAAATTGTCTTTGCTGTAAAATTTGTTTAACTAAAAAAATCTAAAAGACTAGAGTTATGGGCGTATTATTTGACACATATACGTAGCCACAAATTTGTTAAAGTTTATTGAAATTTTTCACCGACATAAAATTGTCAAGATCTTCCATTTTTCATTACTCTTCTATATTTTTCTTAGGTTCTCGTAAAAGACAATTTTGCAGAGAAAACTTTATTTCAAGCAAAAAAAAAAAAAAAACATTTGTATTTTTTAGTGATTAAGCATTGTGTAAAATAATTCTAGTCTTGTTTTAGTTTTATAATGGCACAAAACTCAGCTCGGATCTGAAGTGATTTTAGTTCTGCAAATCGGTTCTTTAATAGAGGTCAAATTAAAAATTTCTTTGTAATGAAACCACTTTAAAATCTCAAAACAGAATTTATTAAATTTTTAATATTTTGTTTTTTTTTTTTTTGGCGGCTTATAAATTTATATTTATTTTGTATTTTCGATAAGTCTTGGTTTTTGCTTTGGGGTGTATAATATTGCCGCATTAAAATTAAAAAGTAGAGTTTTATCTTTTTTAGGTATAAACAAAATCGATTGAAATCTGCAAAAGGTTAAGCAAAATCTATTAAAATTTTTAATACGTAATTAAAACCATTCCGATCGGAATGGTTGACATTCCTGCATAACTTATTTAATCAGTCACATGATATTTTATTTATTGAATTTTTCTCAAATCAAAAAGTTATTTGCAATGATCCAAATTATAGACTTCATAATGTCTTAAAATAATTTGTTAACATTTCGATTTTTTCTTTTTTATTTATCTTCATAAATATTTTAATTTTTTTCGTTTAACAAAAGTTAATCATTTATTTTGTTTATTATTAATCTTAAAACTTGATAATATTGTATATTGAAAATACATTATTTCTAAAACAAAAAAATAAATAAATAAAGAAATATTTATAAAAATCAATATGTTGTGTTTGCGTAATTATTTATTTGTTTATTTACTCAAAATTATTTTCCTTTTCTCCAGTGAAGAGATGTAACTTAAATCTTTGTATAGCAATTGTTTGAAAGCAATTTGAATTGTTTATAAATTAATTTTAATTTTTCGTCTTATTTGTAGTGTTTGGAATATAATTTGGCGTTTATTCAAATTCTCCATAAATTTAATATGAATCGGGTACATGAACAAACCACTAAATTGTTGTAAATACGGCGGCGCCCATAAATATAAAAATAATTAATATAAATCGGCCATAAGCATTTATTTGATCTCTACGTTTTAAATAAATGCAATTTTAAAATGCAAATTTCAATTTTCAAATGCTATTTTATTATTTTATAAATAGCATTTGGGTACAATCAAATTAATATTTACGTCTATTAACTGGATCAGATAATGTTTTATATCTGCACTGATTTTGGTAATGGCTGACTGAGACGATTTTTAAGAATTTTTTCGACAAAAAAAAAAAAAATAAATAAATAAATAAATTTATTACTTCCTGAGATGATGACTGCTGAAAAAAAGAATCAAGTATTAGCTGTAACAAATATGAAAGCTCTTGTCGACTAGTTTAATAAACATACGTACACATATCAATTCATACATTTGGTTGTTCTCAACTCTCTGCAAATTTTAACGTCTAATCGTCTGTAATTGTAGGCGTTGCATTTAATATGTTCTACATTTAAGTTTATTTGAAAAACGTTTGAATAATTTTCTTCTTTCTTAAAATGCACATATCTGTCTGCAATTTAAATTAAAAAAAAAATGTGCGATTTTTTCATTGATTTGTAAAAACATCTAAAAGCCAATTACATGATATGATTATTTTATTACATCGGGGTAAAAAATTCAAAGGTTACATTTATGTGCAACGCTGAATTAAAAAAAATAATTATTATTATTTTGTTTTCAAGCACATTATAAGGCGAATCAAGTACCAGGTGAAGGCAATGGGAAATTCATGGTCAAACTCCATATTTAAAAATTACGTAGAATTTTTTTTATATGGTGTTTGACATTTAGCATATGCTGGTATTATTTCGCCATGGGGAAATTCATTTATTTTTATCGTTGCTCCGAATTTCAAACCCCAAAATGTAAAAAATTGGCGTTTAATTCTGTTTTATGTTACTCTGCAACGTTATTGATTTGCCTTGGGACAGTATATATTAGTAAAAATTTTTACCAGCTCTAACGGTCTTTTTATACCCTTCACCACAAAAAGCAGTGTGTAATTCCTACAATATCCATCCGACCCCATAAAGTATATATATTCTGACTTCATGCATAGCCAAGCCGATTGAGCCATGTCCGTCTGACCGTCCGTGTCAATCGATTAGATAGAGGTGCTATTGGAAATCAGCTTTGTCGGTCCATGTCCTTCAATACAGCAGGCAAAACACCATGCCTACCTCTATTTTTTTTGTGTCATATAGAACAATCAAGTAACTCCAGCCAAAAAATTAAATATATGGAGCGAAAAAATTGGCGTTCGCATATATTTTCCGAGTAACGGCGCTCTTATATTTTCAAATTTTTTTAATATCAATATGGGTAACGTTTTAAAGCTTTTTAAGAGATCTTTAAGGAAATACAAAAATGTTTTAAACCTATTAGGAACCGATGTCATTTTTATGTAAAATTATAAATATGCAGTACCAATTTTTTTATTTTTTAATTCTCTGTCACCCCAATATTTGTTGTTTTGATTGGTGTTACTTCACTAAACTAGATTTACATAGATGGTGAAGGAAGTTTGTTGGCCTGAGGTTGATTCCGAGCTACTTTAAAGTGAATAGATCAACTATTTTTAAATGATTAATTTTTTAATTTAATTTTTAGTGTTTCTTAAACAAAAAAAAAATTTAACATTCACTAAAAAGTCTTTTCGTTCTTATATCTTTCATAAGTATAAGCGTTAAAACCGAAGATATATAGCTATTTTTGAAATTAGAAAGAACAATATAAAGGCAATGTCTAACATCAATATTGTGAAGGTAAATAAAGTCTAGCATTCTAACGTGCTTTTAACATCCGTTTGAATTCATATGCATCATTATAGAATCACGTACTCTTTTGGTGAAGAGTATTTTTTCAAGCTGTAAACTTTAGACTGCTATCTTTGATATTCGAATTTGATATTCTCGGCTGGTTTGGGACAATTAGGTTCGAAATGAAAAACATTTATAGTACTCGTTGGTCTGTAAGACCGATCAATAAAATAAATGAAATTAAATTAATTAATTTTTTTTATTATATCTTAAAGTTCTTAAAAAATTTTGAACTGTTAAGGTTTTGCTTAAAAAAATATATAAAACAGGGCTTTAAACTTCCCGGTCTGTAAGACCGTGTGCGGGTATACTTGTTACAAAAATTTTAGCGGGTATAGAAAGGTTAAGTATACTTTCACATCAATCTCTGTCAGTATCTGACTGAACAGAAGACTTCTAGTAAACTTGTGGGTTTTCCAATAAAAGTGATCGATACGTACAGCGATACAAGTAAACTAACGGTAAAATGACTCATTAACGGGTCACCTTGTGTGCGCAAATTAATACCATTACATTTTCTATGAGAAAATGTAACTAAAAGCTAGAAATAATTTAAAGCCGAAAGTCAGCCTGAATTATAATGAAAAGTCTACGGGCCTCCATGATACATACTGTAAGTTTCAGCCATAGCTGACACTTGTCCGAAGCCAAAAAACTTTATTTAAACCACTAATTTCGGCATATTTTAAAAAAACATTTTTAAACTTTATATAAATCTACGTTTCCAAATCAAATATTCTTAAGGGCGAGATTCACATTACCAATACCCAAGATTGGGATCTTAGCTAATGGTAAAAAAATATGCTAAGAACAAAATCATCATTTTTCTGTTAAATGACTTGAAAAAATATCATTGTAGAAAGTTTTCATTGTTTGAAAACGAATCCTAAAAGTTAATACACGTAGCCCGATGAATTTTTAGCGCAGTTATTTATCCATGTCATTAATAAAAATATTTTTTACTAATTTCCCTTAACGCTCACTTTTTAATGGAGTCTTTTAAAAACGTAAAATGTCATCTGCAAATCTGTAATTGCTTACGAATTGCGGCGCTCTTCACCCACACAAAATGAATTATTGATACAAATAGATGTGTGACCCGAACGTGGCATAAAAACTCGTACATCATTTATATTTCTGTGTTTTAAAGTATTTGATCCTCCACGTATCTGTTCTTTTAATTAAAATTGTTTATCTTTCTTTCTTATGTGCGCTTGAAAAAATAAAACAAATCAAAAAAAAAAAAAAAAAAATTCAATATGTTTTAAACCGTTAGATAGTAAAGTGAATGAATGCACATCCATGCATACATGTGTGTGCGTGTGCATGTGTGCGGTTAATGTTTTTCTCCTAGTGAATATCAAACTACTGTATCTGCCACTGAAATGAAATAAATATTACTGCACGAATACATGCGGTGGTACTTAATTATAAAGTAAGAAAATACACTTGTAAAAATTTTAAGTTAATGCAATTAAAATAAAATATTTGAATTCAGGTTGCTTTTTGGTCTTTGTTTTTTGTTTTTTTTTCAACAACTTTTACTTACGAATACTAAATTCGTTTTAATTTTAATTTTAAAGCTAAAATGATTTAATTTATTTTTACACATTTGAAAAGAAATTAAATATTTAAATAGATAATAAAAACAATTTCATTTTGTGCAAACAATAAAAATTAGCTTTTAAATAAAGTAAATAATTTTAAAGCGCAATATATTATTTATTACATATTTTATAATTATTTTTATTTAATGAAACTAATTTATTCAACTAGAACTTAATTAATAAAAAAAATTATTTTTAGAATAAACAAATATGTAAATAAAAATGCTTTTACGTTTCTTTCCATGAAAGCGTCCGTTAATAAAAAATTCAAAAGCTTTATTCCCACGTCACAATTTTCATTGTTTTTATTTTTTTAATTCATATGTAATTGAATTATTTAAATTTTTATTTGATAAATTTACTTTAAGTTTAATGAAAAATTGTGTCTGGATCTTTTGAAAGTAATATAATTTTGGTATTAATGTAAATTACATTATTTCCCTAATTGATTCTAAATTTCTGTTTTTTTAGTTTTTTGTTTAATTGTTTATTTTCAGGAAAAGAATATCTTTCAAAAAATGTGAGAATATTAATATTTCTACATTAGATATAAGTAAACTAAAATCTTTATTATCAATAACACAGGTCTACAGTGATTTTGATGTTTGAAATCTCTTTGCTAATTTCCTTAGAAAAAAGTTATATTTTTACTCTTATGCTTTAAATTTGTTATACCGCTCCATATCTCAAACAATTTATCTTTTTAATAAGCATAACGATGATGTCGGACTACTGCTGGATGTCTGTGGATATGTCTTTAAAAACACACAGCCGAATGTGTGGACAATGCAGTTGTTAAAAAGGCGAAAATTTAACTTAAAAATGGCAGAGTAAAAATGTTACTCTATTCAAATTTGTGAAAATTGTTGAGCAACACTGAATATTTCATGTGGAATATTTGACATTTAAAGTGTGGTATCATTGTTTTAAAAATGTAAGTAAAAGACATACGATCAGCTGTTTTTTGAAAAATTCCGCATGAAATAATGCCTACTTGCTTTATTTCACAGCTTGGATAAAATGTTGCCAGAAACATTTCATATGTTTTTCCACAGTAAAAACAGAGTACTACTTCTGCAACATTTTTTCATGACTTTTTCATTCAAATTTTTTATGTATGTGATTTGATAGCATTCCGCATGAAAAACTGAACAGAGTACCAGGCTTAATAAACAAATAATTTTTTGTTAGAAATATAATTTTTCCTTAACATTTGCAAAAAAAAAACCTTATGTGATATAAAAAAATAAATGCATAGGTTTTTTGAAATCAGCCTGCCAAAATTATAAAAAATCATTTTTCAGTTTTCTGTCAAAAAGTTTAATTTTTGTAGACCTGTGTAATTACTGTTTGCTTTTTAATTTTTATCTTTCTCTTTCTACAGTCAAATACTGATAAAAGACAAATCGTAATTTATAAGCCGATTTTAAAAATCATTTAACCAAAAGTCTATAATTCTACATAAGATTGTATAAGGAGAACGACTAAGACGAAATTTTGACTTCAAATTTTTCAAGGCATTGTTTTTGTAAGAAGTAATTTTACAGCAACAATGCTTTGAAAAATTTGAAGTGAAAATTTCGTGTGGAATTCAGAACATGCTTGTATATACCATTTTTAATCAAAAGATTCTACTTAAAAAATGTTACTTCTTTACATGTGCTTACAACGAATGATAAACACCGCACACCCGTTACAAGCAAGAACTATGAAAATCAAGTTAAAGTGCTCCACGGGTACACAACTTGGCTTAGTGTAGTTGGTGCCACATTTGTACTGAACCGAGAAAAAATTTCTTTTCTCGTTTCTATAAATTTTTTGTTGAAATTTAGATTGACCACTAGATTTTACCAGATGGACATGTCACAAGGCAAGCAAAAGTAGTTAAGATTTTGAAGATGATTTTTTTGAAAACGCATGAAAATATCGACCTGTTAAAAAAAGAATTCAATGGATAAATATTCTCCAAGAGAAATTTGTTGGCAGTTAGTCACCACCTTCTACAGAAAATTTATATAGTCTTGAAGATAGAAATACAAAAGTTAATTTTTGCATTTTAAAAGAAACCACCTTTTTCTCTATATTTGTCTTATAGTCAAATTTTGCTCTACATTAAAAAGAAAAGAAAATGATTATTCGCCAGGCAATCCGTGCCGAATAAGTTCAGTTTTGCATTTGAAGCGTAGTTTAATGTGTCTCTAAAAATCGTACTTTGCGTACGGCTAAAATGATTAGAGAACGATTAAAACAAATATGTTAAAGCAAACGGAAGCCGCACGGAAAAATTCGAAAGAATCTTTTGACTTTGTTTTCCAGCTCCGAATTTAACGTTATAAAACACAAATGCAAGTCATTCCCACCGTTCTAATACCGAAACCGAAAATGTTGGCACAATGGTTCCTAAACAATCTTTACTTCTGAGCGTTAATATTTTTGACAAAATTCTTTAACGAAGAGCTCATTCTAAAATCGCTTTTATATACATTCCCTTAGTTTGTTCGATCTACTGGGAGACATAATTATGAAAGTGAGCAATTTAACAAAAAAATTTTTAGGTTGCAAGCCAAATCGGAACTTAAACCTGATAAAAGTGTGTTTCTAGATATCATAAATTTCCTCGTATTATAAACAAACGAACATAATAATAATAATAATAATAATTTAACCAACAAACAAACAAAAAATGTAAATTTAAATAAATTTAAAAAAATAACTTATTTCTTTGACTGTGGTCATCTTGAACTTTGAAAGTATTAATCATAATTTAAATTATATCATGGTGTTTGATGCCAATGATTAATATAAATTAATAATATTTAAATGTCAAAACATGCGATTGAAAATACGCAAATGTTTGATAAAGAAGAAACAACGAAGTTGTTATACTCGTATTTAGATATCTACTCTTCTTTAGTAGATCTTCTCGTTAAGCTACAGAGTTATTGTTGGGCTCAACATAAAAATTACAAACTTTTACAAATTTTTCATACAAATACTCACTAAATTTTGTTTCTTATTTTTTTGCTCTTTTGGAAGTTAATCAGTATTCAATAGCACGAATACCATTTTCATCTATCTGCATGTATTCTTTATTAAAACATTTCTTTTATCACTTCTTTAAAAGTAGTTGTCACTTACAACAGCTGTTAAACGAATTAAACCATTTCTCATTTTCATTTATACTTTAGCTTAAAATTATTGATCTTACCACGTCTGATTTAATATTTTTACTCCAATAAATGTTTATTCAAACTAATTGGAAATCAAGAAATGTTTAAAGACTTAACTGAAAAATATCATACAAATTTAAAAGCGAATAAACTTGAATAAAATAAGGAAATTAAAATGTATTTATACTTTTTTTGTGACTGAATAAAATTTAAATTAGAAAAAAACTTAAATAAACGTCATATTGATAAAATATTCGATGGCATAAGAGCAACCGCAAAGAAAAAAGAAGAGGTCGTCTTATGTGCAATTTGGATCTGTATTTATTTATTATTTTATTTTATTATTATTTTTCTAAAGCTAAAATGTCATTTTTGGTATCGTAACAAAATCGGTTTATGCAATGTTATCGATTAAATATGACAAGCTTTTAAATAGGTCATCTTGATTTCATAAAAAGTAACAATAAGAAGCTTAAATCTCTAAAGAAAGTTTTTATAACTGCCTAAATTTTGAATGGTCAAAAGAAGTATTTGTACAAAAACAACCAGAAAATCAGGTTTGAAACACCATTCAGTTAGGTAGCTTTCAGGTGGAAGGAATGATACAACGATAAGTCAGGAGTAATGGGTCGCACATATAATCTTTCACATTTATATATATTTTTTTGACACGTTTTCATTATTAGCTAAAAGATTAATTTTTGTTTAGATCTTCGACCCGGGGTGTTAGAAGTAAAGATTTTATATAATTTTTACGACTTTTTCTATAAATTTAACTAATATATGTTTTTATTTATTAATTAAAAATTGTTACTCCAAATAAAAAGCTAGATTTGCTTCAAATCTTAGAAATATATATGTAGCTATTGTTCAGGTTCAGGAATTATATAAAGGCCTTAAAAATTTATTCGGTTGTAGTTGCTGGTATCGATGACATGGTTACAACTAAATTTGTTTATTAAAAACGGAAACACCAATAAATTTTGTGTTTTTTTATATTTTTAACTTCATTTAAATAATTAATAACAAGTAAGAGTGCTACATTTGGCTATGCCACCAAATCTTATATACCCTGACCATATATGTATAACTACATGTACATTAAATCGGCGTAAGAATTTCTTTCCTACCATTAAATCTTTCTTATTAAAACAAGCAGCGAAAATTAAAAAAAAAAAGTTTTTGGTAAGGGTTGTTGTCCTAATTAATTGTGGTGAATAAATGGTAAGAGGTGAAAAAGTAGAAAAACCAGCCACAGCATGATTGTGGTGAATAAATAGCAAAAACAACCACCTGCAAACGAAAGTTGAACAAAAGCTATGGAAAAATTAGAGTTAGGCGTAGTGTTTTGTCCGCTACATCAAAGGACATGGACCGATCTTGTAGTTTTTGAAGCTATGTATGAATTATTGCCGTTTTAAATTTTTTTAGCTCATCTAGTTCCTTGGCAAAGTTAATTTTAACTTTTTACAAAGGGAATGGCAAACTGAGATACGAGGGCTGCTATATATATTTCTGGCCTGGCAACACTGAGTGCTGCCAAGTGCAATCTGACAATTCCATTGGAAAGTTTGTCATTTTTAAGCATAATCGTACTCAAAACGTATTGACGTACGACCATTATTTGTGTTGTTAACAGTGGCTTGAAAAAATTAATATAGAAAAAAATGGAAAAAACTCGTGAACATTTTTGTGCCATCATTTTTCACAACTTTCGACGTGGATTATCACGACAAGAGTGCATTGATGAACTTAAATCTTTGTATGGCGATGAAGCACCATCCTATAGCACTGTGAAAAATTGGTTTAATGAATTTAATCGTGGCCGAAGCTCGCTCAAAGACGAATTCCGTGAAGGTCGTCCAAAACGGCTGTTGTGCCAGAGAACATTGATGCCGTGCGTGAACTCATAATGCAAGATCGACATGCGACACACCGAGAGATAGAGACATCCTTGGACATTTCTTCCACCAGCATACATTCGATACTGCATGAAAACCTGGCCGTAAAAAAGGTTTGTTCTCGTTGGATCCCGCACAATTTGAAAGTCGCTCAAAAAAACGCTCGTGTCGATTGGTGCAAAGAAATGTTGCAAAAATAGGATTGCGGTGCTTCAAAAGATGTTTATAAGATCTTTACAGATGACGAATCATGGATCTATGCGTATGAGCCCGAAACGAAACAACAATCGACCGTGTGGGTCTTCGAAGCAAATGGTCGCCTGTTTCTTCGGCAAAACTGGTCATGTGGCGACTGTTCCGCTTGAGCAACGTAGGACGGTCACTTCTGAGTGGTACACTACAATTTGTTTGCCTGAAGTCATCGGAGAAATCCGAAAAACCAACAAGAGAAGACGAATCATTGTTCACCATGACAATGCGAGCTCTCACACATCGGCTCAAACCAGAGCGTTTTTGACCGGCAAAACGTCGAATTAATGGATCATCCGCCGTACAGCCCTGACTTGGCACCCAATGACTTCTTCTTGTTTCCGCACATCAAGAAAAAAATGCGTGGTCAACGATTTTCGTCGCCAGAAGAAGCTGTTGAAGTGTTCAAAAACCATGTTTTAGAGGTGTCTCAATCGGAGTGGAAAAAGTGCTTCGACAACTGGTTTAAGCGCATGCAAAAGTGTATAAATCATGCTGGAGAATACTTTGAAAAACAATAAAACAATTTTTGATTATAAATATTCGCATTTTCACTATTAGGCCAGAAATATATAGAGCAGCCCTCGTAATATATGTTGTTTTATTATTTTACTGACAAGTTTAATTTTTGCATTTTACTTTTTTTCAAAACTCTGTTCTATTGAATCCAAATCTAAATCATCAACTGAAATTATATTAATTTAAATGGTGTTAAAATCTTCAATGGATTATTTTGACAAAACGTTAAGAGGAAATTAAAGCATTTAAGCATTTAGACGTTATGAAAAATATAAATTTAATTGAGTGAGAGTGTGAATTTTAAAAGTAACTCGACTCAAACGAATTATAGAAACTTAAAACAAAGAATATATCTTCTGCAAAATAGAAGTTATATCATCTAAAACTAAAATAAAATTTGTATTAATAAATTAAAATACGTATCCCTTTACGCAGATTAATCGAAAACATATTTTTTATTTCAGCTTTTCTTAATTTAAATGTAAATAAAGATGTTGCCTTTGTGACAAACAATAAATGATTTTTTTCTGTTTGAATGTGTGTCTGCCTGCAGATTTATTTATTCTTTTTCTCAACAGCACTAACTATGAAGCGATTCAAAAACAAACAAAGCAGACGCCACCAGACCTCTGGAGGGATAAAAAAAAGAAAACAACACAAAAGGAACGGAAAACAAAACTAGAGACAACATGTTGCCAATGTCCTTGGGGAAAATTATAATTTTATGTTAAAAGGAAAAAACCATGAAACTTAAAAACAACAGAAAAATTAATAAAAAAAATATGTAACAGACTTAAAATATCATTGATAATAACAATGCAACAGTATCTGGGAGTTTTTTTTTTTTTTTTTAATGCGTAAAGAGAACGAGCAATGTACATAATATATATGTACATAAGTATGTATGTATGTACGTATACATTTAAAGAGGTATGGATTTATGTGTATGTATTTGCTATTGTTTTTATGTTTATTGTCAATGTTTTTGCACTGATTGCAAATAGCAAAATGTACGTGAGGAATAGCAGAGAATTTTGTTTTTCGATTAAAGTTATTGGCACAAAGAATAAAACCTTTTTTTTATTTAAATGTAAATGTTCAAAAACATTTTTATTTATTTATGACATTTTTAGCATCAATATTGTCGTAGGATAAAATAATATATATATTTTTTATTATAAATTTATATCATGGGATTTCTTTAGAAGACAATGAATATGTTTTTAAAAAATATTTATACTCATCTTGTAGATCTGCAAATATAAACTATTTTAAATAAAGAGTAATGAATTCAACATTTACTATAACAATATATTATTTAAAAATGATATGAATTCATTAAGTTCTATATGCACCAAGAGTATTTTGAGTTAATTTTAAATTCGTAGTAACAACTGTTTGTTATCTGCGTTAATTAAAACCAAATGAATATTTCATTCACATAAAGATGAAGAGCACTAAAGTTGCATACATCAGTCAAAGTACTTACTTCAGTCTTATCAAACGATAACATGCACACACACAAACACACACAGACACACATTACAGATAATAAATTACACATACGCCACACAAAAAGAATATTTCACATCACTCATACGTCAGTGCAGTCCAAAAAATTTAAATATATTTTATTGGTTTGTAATGTTTTGCTTAAACTTGAAGAGTTTATAAAAAATATGTATTTATTTTAAAGTGTAAACAAATAAATTTAAAATACAGCGAATTTTACTTTAATCAATAAAATAAAAAACAAAACAAAACAAAAGGCAAATATTAGAGATTAAAGCACAACAAAATCATCGCCCGAAAAATTATTGCTAAATAATGAGAAAAAAGCAATAAAAAACACTAAACGATATTTAAACAAAATTTGTTTGTACATATGAATGTTGTTGTTTTATTTGTTTTTTAATTTATTTATTTATTTTGTAGTTGTAGCTTGTGTTTAAACGTACATACATATGAACGAACGTATGTATATAAATATATACATACATATGTACATAAGCATATTTATATATACATATGTATTCATATTAAATGAAGATGAAAACTTGTACATCATTTTTTATATGAACTTTTTTTTTTGTATACAAAATAAAACGCTCAACACTAAATGTGTTTGTAACTCTGGTTTTCCACTATTTTATTTTAATTAAATATTTTCTTTGAACTTCCATATTAATTAAAAAGCAATTAAATTAAAAAATAAATATGTCATTATTACCGGAAAAACTGTATAAGTTTTAGCGCGTCAATTTATCTTTCGTTCCTTAAAATCTCTTTGGTAAATTATGCGTTTGGATTTTATTAATTTTTTTTCTTGCTTTAAATCATCAATATTTGTTGAAATTCGTTTTTATTATTTTTGATTTGTGTTTTAGTTTGACTATAAAATTGAATTTTGTTATTGTTTTTATCAATGTTGTGCACACATTAGAGTCCCGAGAGAAACTAAAAACTCAGATGGTCTACAAAGTACTTTTATGCGTTCTGTTATGCCTGAGTTCAAGCATCGTTGGCAGCACTACAAACGTAAGCTGCGAAGCTTTTGGAGCAATACCAACATACCTAAGCATGGCATTGTGTGTGTAATGCCAACAGCAACAGTACGATAACGATGCCCATCACTACACATTAACTTCACAATAGACATCCACATCTTTGTCAACATAAAATTATGTACATATGGATGTATATTGTTTCGATTGCCGCAATGATGACAATTACATACATATATTTTCTGTTTATTAAGAGAAGATGAAAAATCAAAATGACAATGTCATGAGGATAGTTTTCCTTCATAATGTTTTGAAAGACTCTTTTTACATTGACTTTTATTTTCTTATCTCAAACACGTTATTTATTTTGTTTGATTTTATTCTAAGAAAAAAATTATTAAGAGCAAATTAAGGTAAATTATCTCTTAAAGTTTGTATGTAGATTTGTACCAGGGGTTGAAAATTAAACTTTTTTATAATTTTGTTTTCATTTAAACCTTTGCTAAGTATTTCATTATTCATTTTTTATTTATAATTTTTCAACAAAAAATACTACAATTTTAGTGATGTGACTTCTGAATAATTCAGAAACTGTTGAACAAAAATGATCTTAAATAAGTAGAAAGTAACTTTATCCTAAATCTGCTAGTGTTAACCTTCATTAACGGGTTCATTTTTGCCACGCCTCACAATGTAACCAACTTGACAAAAATAAAAAGAGTGGGATATTAAAGATTATAAAATTCTTTTTGGTTTATTTGATCTCTATTTTCAATATACCGTTTACTTAAAATGAGTGCTTTTATCAAAAAAGTGTATGCGTGTTTTTTAGTTTTAAAAGTGAATGGCAAACAAAAGCCGGAGGTAGCAGACCTTTGCGTTTGCAAAAGGTTAAAATCTAGTGTTTATTAATATTATCGGAAAAAAATTGGGCTTTTCTTATACTTTGGTTTAAGTAATTGAGTATTGCGCCCAAATATCATAGAAAATCGTGTTGATTTAATTGCACAGAAAATAAGTGTATGACATACTCCATATGTACATACAAACCTCAAAATTGTCACAATATTTTATGTGGTTTTGTGTCTTAAAATTCATAAATTAAATTCCTAAAATTTTTATTAATGTGTTATTTTCTTTAAATACACATTATGAACAGGGGCGAATTCGGATTAATATGCGCAATGTCCTCAGGGCCAGCTATATATTTTAAGGAATTTGGACATTTACCGCAGTCTTTATAGGATTATTATACATTAATATGCTCGTGATACAGTATACCACTAACCGCACATAAACTGTTTAGATTATTATAAAAATAGGCTTTAGAAGAGCCGCATATATTGCTCCATAAGACTAGTTTGAATAATGTCAGAAGAAATTATTTATGTATGGCAGCAATATTAAAGCATTTGGTTTTTACAGTGACGCACAAAAATATCTTTAAAGTCGTTCTCACATGCCATGTTTGACCGTCTAATAGCCGCTTTAAAATTGTCAAAATGATGTAAAACCATCACAAATGGCAACAATGCAAGCAAATAGCAGTACAACAGGCGGTTTATGATTAAATTTCGCATAAATTAAAAAAAAATCACAGGATAATTAAAGACACAAAACATATGTACATACATACATACACATGTACGTGCAGTATGTAGAAATATTATTTCTTTACCTCTCTTTGGAAAAAAAGGTGTAGAGAGATTTCTCTTTTATATTGTTTCCATGGAGAATAAAATCTAATAAATATTTCTCTTGCTGTTGCTAAAGCTATTTTTGTGCCTATTGTTTTTCTCATTAAATAAGATGTGAGATAATAAGCCAACTGAAAGTGTCAGTGTTCTAATTTAATTAAGCTGTTGCATATCGGAATTCCTACAGATTAGCGCCACGTTCGCTATTAATTTAAGAGAAAGCCGGCATTTTAGAAACTAATTGTCCGCATGATGTAGAACAAACACCTAATGGCTACAAAACAAAAAGAAAAAAGTAATAATAATAATAAACGTCATAAAGCATGAGATGCATTTAGTTGCCCGTTAATCACAGATAATATGTCGTCTATTTCTACATGTGTTTTTGGCTGAACAGATGTTTTATTTAAATGGTTTCTATTTTTATTTATTTGTTTCTTTGTTTTTGTTGTTGCAATTGAGAGCGTGTTTTTTATCAAGTTAATGCGGGTGGGTGTTTGTTGATTTTATTTAACAATTATAATTAATTAATTTTTGACTTATTAAAGTGTTTGTGAAACTCGAAGAACTTGGAATTGCTTCAACAGTTTTCTTAGACATTTTAACGGTCATTGATTTTTAGTTTCCATTTTTAATTAATTTTTTTTCTCTTTTTAAACCACAAAGGTTACAAATTGTAATTATTTAAATAAAAACCAGCAGATTTTAATTTGTTTATACTTAAATCAATGAGTAAACAAGTTTTTTATTTATTTAATTTCATGAAAAAAAAAAATAAACAACTGCGTCCATGCAATTTATTAATGAGTGTTTAAGGAGAAGATGTAAAAACAGCGTATTATAATTATTTCATATAACAGCTAAACATACTCTTTTGTTTTAATAAATAAAAATAAATATATGTATTTCTCCTCTACTCTCGGCCTTGCAAAAGGAAGTAAAAAGTCAGTTGTAAGGACCTTTAAAAATTATTACCAATTAATTATTAAGACAACTTTCATGTTATTTATAATTAATTATTCTCCATAAAATGCATTTTGCATATCTCATTTTTTAAATTTTATATTAAACGCAAGTTTGTTACAGAAATTTTAAAAATGTCAAAGCACAAAAGTAATGCGTGAGCGTTAATTATCAAATCTTCGCATTTAAAAATGTTATAATAAATAAAAATTATTTGATTAATCGACAATTATGTTACTGAATATTATATTTTCAATTACTTTTTGGGAAACGGAGTTACTTTGTGAAGAAAACAAACAAATTAAATAAATCGCAATGGGTTCCGTATCACCCTTCAATTTCAATTATTTTTTTGTGTGTTTGAGTTGTTGTAGAAAATTTTATTATCTGCCTATTACGCTTTAAAAGATAAGACAATGTATGTCAAAACAAGATCTTCTATAGGAGCTCCCAGTTTTAATTTTATTTCTCATACTTGACATTGTAGAGGGCACATACTGTGTGTATATTTCAAGTGTCTTGATATAAAGGCTTAAGAGATAAGGCTTTATTTAATTGTTACACTCATTCACTTCTGTCAAAATTCTAGTTGTCTAGATATTACGGTTCCAGATGATATAAGAGCCTGAAACAGACGAATAGTCGTTGTAGCTATAACAATATGGTTACATTTTTATACGGAGCTTTAAAGTGCCATTATCAAAATTCAACTCAAATCTTTCCTGCAACCGATTATTGAAAAAAATTGTTTAGTTTTTATTTATTTATCTGCCCCTTTGAAAAGCTTTTGTTTCAAACCGAATTAAAAGTAAAACTCGAGACATCTTGACTTATGATTATCACCCACAAAAAAAATTTAATTTGTAATAAAAAGAAAAAATAAAATAAAAAAAAAATCAGCTGCAAATTAAAATATATTTTAATGAATGTTGATCCGAACAACTGTAGACGCTGGTCGTGTTTTTGTCTTATCTTGTTTTTGTTGTTGAACTAGCAATTGATTAAATTGAATTAAAGTGGCGATGAAGATGAATTTAATGTGATGATGCGACAGAGTAGGATGGTATAAGTTGGTTCAAGTGTTTACGATTAACGCCGGTAGTTTGTTAGTGTTTGGTTGGGTGCTCTTTTTTCTTTTGTTCAATTTAATATAAAAAAAATATTAATATAAATAATTTAATAGTTGTTTTTTCAGTTGCCTTTGTTTTATCAAAAATAACATTAAGATTATGATAAAACTCAAATTCAAAATTTAGTTCTATGCAATTACGAGAAAATTATCACGAAAATCTATGAGTAATATTTCACACCAGGAATGGTGAAGTCTGCAATTCTTATATTTTCTTTCCTACTGACTAATGCACTTGATTTTCTTAGTTTAATGCTTCAAATTTCAATTCTAACAATAAAACGAAAGCAGACAGAACGTTAGAATGGCCATAATAAACACACGGTATAAAAACTAAAATTAATATACATAAGTTCATATTATGTATGATATGGTTCATATTTTTTAATCAAATAATTAAATTAAAATCAGAGGCCGTATTCTGCAATTCTCTTAGCTAAAACTTAAGCTAAATTGCTTAAATGTTGAACTAATTCATGTACATTTTTTTAAAATTAATCGGTATCTGTAAGTCTAACTCAATATGTAAGAGGGTGTTAAGTATAGGGTTAAATGTTTCAATGACGTATTTGTATCAAAACACTGCTTTTTAAATTGAAATTATTTTAGAGATGGCAATTTAGCTTTAGCGACTTACAGAATACGGCTGCAGTTCACACAACTTACGTCTTTTTTTGTCTTTACACAATTTTACATATTCATGAAATTGATGTTTATTAATTGGAACTTCGTTCTTTATAATTTTATCTTTGGTTTAAGTTTTTTATTATCATCCTTTAAAAATGTTCATGAAGGTTTTTTTTTAAGTTTTCCTTCATGTTATGAATAACGAAATCCACCATTATTTAACAATCATTGTCTTCCGTTCTTAAGTTGTAAAGGGTGTAATCCTAATCGTTTTATGTAAAAATAACAAATATGTACTTAATAACAATATAATAATAATAACAATAAAACATATTAATATTTATTGAAATTTATTTTAAGAGAAAAAGTGCAATGGAATTGATGTGGTTAATTAACGAGATCCTAATAATATTCTGAGCCTTTTTAGGGTTCCGCAGCCAAAGGGTAAAAATCCAAGCGTATTGTTTTCTCTACAATGTATACCCATATGTTTGTCTGTGATAGCCCTCGATCTCTGGAACCGTAACAGATAAACTCCTAAAATTTTTAAAGTCGCTTCAACAACAAACACTAAAAATTAGAGAGCGTTCCGAAAACGTGTATGTAAAACTATGTTCGCTGTAACAACAAGTACAAAAAATAAATCTTCAAGAAAAGGGTGTCCCAATAGTGATGTAATTTTTACGTACGTAGCCACTATAGGCCGACACTTTAAGCATAAGTATATTTATGTACGCAACACGAACAAATACAAACAATATATACATATAATAAAACGTAACGGAGTCATTTCTGTACATGAAATATTTTTTGAACATTTTTATGAATACAAAACACATATTTTTGGAATTTTTATCTGTCTGTGTTCGCATCACGTAAATCAAATTTTGTGAGGACGTCCCTAAGTCCCTTGGTTCCAATATAGAATACTTTTTTTTCGTCAAAATAAATCATTTCGTATAATGGTATAATGGTACTAAAACACTTGTTAGAAAGTTTTATTTTCGTAAATGCAAAATTTTTAACACTGTCTAAAGAGCACTGGAATAAATATTAATAAATATTTAAAAGCCAATTTTTTCTAAATTTTAATTTTTAAGAAAATTAAAATGAAACGTAGACGACGTCGTGGGCATTGCTACTTTAAAATAAAACTGAAATTTAAAGGGCGTTGCTATAGCGACGTGATTTTAATTTTTAACTGTAGTAGTTAAAAATATGTCCGCTAAAAAAATAAATGTAAAAAATAAATTTAAAAGTTAAAGGGTGTTTTCATAAAGGCCCTGATTTTGATAGATATGGCCTTATATTTTAATCCGTTACAGGCAGACGCTTGAAACTTGCACAGATTCTGTATTGCTGTGTCTGACAAGACAAAAAAAAAATGATATAAAATAAGAAGCAAACAATTTTTGTAACAAATAATGAACTGATAAAATTTAAAATCAAAGGTAGCCCATATATGATACGGAACTCTTACTTTATAAATTCAACTCGCACTTGGCGGACTTATTTATTTATAAAATGATTTGTGATCCAACCCATTTAGAATTTCAAATGATAATTAAATTTAATACTTACGTTTACTTAAGCTGTTTCTATTATGT
This sequence comes from Gymnosoma rotundatum, assembly GCA_916610165.2. NCBI lineage: Eukaryota > Metazoa > Arthropoda > Insecta > Diptera > Tachinidae > Gymnosoma > Gymnosoma rotundatum. The sequence continues at coordinate 180,759,062 of OU744336.1, forward strand.
CGACATTCTTCTTGATGAAGAATTCTCACTTGTGGCGATCCTGACAATAGTTCAGCAAGCTCCTCATCGGCATCAGTTTGCTGCTTTTTATGATCAAACTTTTGTTTCATTGACATTTTCTTGCTTTTAATTTCCATTCGAATTTTAGTTAATGTTTTAAAATTATTTTTTGGTTCACTTTAATAAAATTTGTGCTTTTAGTTTTAATCTTAATTGTTACAGAAAGTGAAACTATATTGTTAATAGTTTTTACTTTTGTTAAGTTATGAACGGTTAATATTTATTAACAAAAAAACATTTAAAGATTAAGCTAAAAATACAACAATAACAATTATTATTTATATTCACCTCAAATTGTTATCAATTGCATTCATATTTCTTTAAATTTTTTCAATAAGTATGAATGTACATGAGTACGAGTTTGAATGTTTGTCTATACACTCACACACACATGTGTACTTGTATCCCAACAAACAACACGTAAGAAATTTGAAAAATATAGAATTTGTCGTTTGTTGTGCTAAAGTTTTTAATTAATCAAGATTTCTTTTGAGCGCAAACATTTCCAAAATTGCCAGATTATTTATTTTGAGGTTTATTCTACACAAGTTTGACAAACATGGATGTGAATTAAAATTTGGACGATTATTAATTTCTATTTTTACCATCGATTAAAGCAACTCTTTCAAACAAATATGTATATAAATGAAATTAATAATTCTTAGAAATGTTATAATAATTATGTAATGTTATCGCGTTTTTGTGGTTCTTAACTACTTCCGTGATCTGATTGGATTTCTTTTTATTTAACTCACGTCGGTGTTTTTTTCTTTTTGTTTTGAAGTTGTAATACATTCGTATATTTAAGCACAAAACCATTTAAAAAAAATGTTCATTAATTAAATGTTAATATAATAGAATAAAATAAAAGAAGTACAAACTAATTGGACCGGCTTATTTGACAGACAAAAATTCACTCACATCGATTTTTGATAAGAGCATTTTTCACCGATTTCTAATTAAAACTTGGTTTCAAAGTGTTAATGTAATCAGTTTTGCCGTACTATTTGAAACTGGATTAATCAAGGCACTCGAGCCCAATGCGCGTATTTACAGGCCCTATTCCCCTCAAGTGGTTAAAGGACATGATGATGATAATCGAGTCAAAAAACGATAATTGGTCACATGCATCCTGAAGTTTAATAACATTAGGCTTTTATTCTAGGGCGAGCCACTGACTTTTTTATGATGGAAGTGTCACTTTCACACTTTCTCTTTTCACTTATTTTACTTTTAAAAATAAAAATTAATACAAGAGTCAATTTAATCTACGATTAAGAACCGAAAACTAACAGTTATGATCTAGGGGCACTCGCTAACGATACGAAATTTTTTTTGTTTTACATGTTATTTTTCTTGAATTAGCTGCATAAACCACAAGTCGCATGTTAAACATATTGGATACACTGGCGAGCGCATGACGTATGTTCATATTAACGTTTTCATTATAAAGAAAAAATACAAAAAATTTTATGTTTTCATCAACAATTTTTTCCACAAACAAATTTTTTTTTTTTTTTTTTTTGAAATTTCAAGTACTATGCGAGATATTCCTTTATTATATTAATAATCTAAACCTGGTACGTATATCACTGATCATTAGGTAACTTTTTTTGTATTTAGAAAAATCAAAAACATATTTTTGTCAAGCAATTTTATTGACAAAATAAGCTTTATTTGAATAAACTAATTCTTTGTTTGAGATGAATCATTAACAACCAACTTGAACAAGATTATTTTAAATAACTTTAGTTTAAACCTAAATTCAAAATCTGAATTTCAATTTAATATCATACGATTGCGCTTACTAGGTTTGCTGATATACACAAACAAAAACAAAAATTAATTACAATATTCTCCTCGTACTTGCATTTCATTTTATTGACTTTGTTTGTGAGTCCGTTCACATTTAGACTTTTTGCACGAGGCGGGGACACGTTTATTGTTTTTTTTTTTAGCATTTTTGTTGATACAGTTTTTTGTTTTGTTTTGTTTTGATTTCTTATCACTTTTAGTAAAATATCAACTAATGCCGAAAATTATATTGTACTGCTTTATTATAATTTCGAATTTTCTAAAACAGCTTAATGACTTTTCATTGTAGGAAATTTAATTGTTTTTTTTCGCCATTTTCAGTCTAGATAATATTGCAATTTCTTTTTATTGGAAAAAAAATCTTTTTTTTTCTGCAGCCTGTTTCATAGTTTTTAAGTTTTATGTATTTTTTTGTTTTAATATTTTGATTAAGGAAATGTTTAAAAACATTTTCATTTTTGTGTTTTGTTTTTACGGCCGTTGCATTAACACAGGTGTATGCGTGTTATTGACTTACACAATTTTTACGCTTACATGCATACATAATTAATTAATAATTATTTAAAGCACAAGAGCAAAAAAAATTTTTAGTTTTAGCTTAAGAAAGTGGACTTGTTAATATTTATATAAAAATTTAATTTCTTGTTTATTTTTTTTATTTCTTTAAATATCAAGTAAATAAATGAATTGAATTGTTTATAATTTATAAACATTTTTTTAATTTTTGTTGTTGTTGTTTTTGATTATCGCTTGCCTAGTTGACAATAGAATTAAACGTCTGCAACCGTTGTTTCAATATTCGAGACTAAACTGAGAAAATGTAGACCATAAGTGTAATAATATTGTCCATTCCGGCGGTTGGATATTTTTTTTCTCATACAAATTAAACAGTCCAGCACATGCATACAAACAAACGTATTTCATTCATTGTTTTGTTTTTTTTTTTTTTTGTACTTTGTGTTTAAGCTTGAGAAGCGTTCACCAAAATAGTTGCACGTTTAGCTTCATTAGTTACAGCTACAACTCAAATGTGTTAAACAAACAAACAAATGAAAAAACTCTTTCGCGTTTGACCAGCCTTTTATATTTGTGGAATATTCACACATTCATACATACAATAAACACTGCATCCATGCATTTGTAGTATCAATTTTAATTTTTATTATTATCGCGCTTTGCTTTTTACATTGAAAGAAATAAAAGTTAAAATCAATCACATTTGTAAATATTTTTGATCACAATATTTTTTCGTGCTCAGAAAAGTTCCATTTTGTTTCGCGTATCACGTTTAATGCAAACTAGGGGAGGGCACAGTAAATGATCTTGAAGAAGACAAAATAATTTGTTTTTAGCAACCGTTTTCAAGTTGATGGATTTCCATTAAATAGCTGACTGTTGCATTTAGAACCTTGTGATTCTCTTGGTTGCAAATACCATCACTTCAATTTTCTTTTTGTCTTTTATGTGGCACTTTATTATTTATTTCTATTCTGTTTCTATTTATCACTAAATGGCACTGATTATATTTGTTTCCACGATTTGTTCTTTACTGAACATGTACTTTTACAAACTTACCCCGCGTTTAATGCTTCAGGAAGAATTAATTAATTTGTAATATTGTTATAATCAATTGTTTATATATACACACCAAATAAAAACATAAATACTTTAATTGCTACCACTTGTTACTTTAGTTTGTTGAAATTTTCAAAAGAGGCAGAGGCAGAATAGAATGTTAGTGTCACCGGGTATCAGAAGCTCAACAAACGCTTATAACTTAATTTTTGTTTTTTATTAGTTTCGAATAAAGGCATAAATAAACCTTGAATAAAAAACAGGTGGGCAAATTAATTATTTTTCAAAAGTTGAGTTTTTAACTTCAAATTTAAATTTTGTTACTACAACGAAGTTCTGATGCAAATGTTTTAAAAGACATACCACAGAAAAACCTTTCAGTTGAGTGCATTTTGAACTGATTAGAGAGCTGATCTAGCAATTCATTTATTACTGATTTATTATTGTTAAAATCGCTTGCATAAACAAAAATTTTTTATAAATTTAGGAATATTTTCTCTGTGTATAAAAATGTAATCAGTAATTTTCTATAGGCAACAGAATATTTTACATTTTATGTTAGAACAGAAGAGATCAGAGCTCTGCACACAAACATATCCATAAGTACATTGTGACTTTATGTTACAATTTATTTAAGTGGCAGTTTTCTATTGTTGTTTCTGTTCTTGCTGTATTAAAAACAAATGGATTCCCGAAAATATTACTGAAAGTGAGTTAAACAACAGTATTAATAAATAACACATAGTGTTTAAACTTAATTATGATTAGATTACATCATAAAACTAGCGCCGGTTTCATCTGGGGTTCTCTTAAAATTTAGCCCATTACGGTCCATTTTGATTTCTTTTATTTTTCCTCTATCTTGATAAATTATAAGAATATGGACTAGTGTCCCAGATAACTACAATATTTTCAAACGAAGCTAGATACTTATACGTTCAGAGTTATATTCTATAGGGCAGGCCATTCAAAAAAGAAATGATAGTTGTCTTTAACAGGTTCCAATACGCAAAGAAAAAACATGGTTTGGATATGGTCACAATAACCATAATATGTTCTTTGTAACATTGTTAAGTTGCAGACAGCAAATTATAGTTGTTTTTAGCAATACTTCAGCTGGATAAACACGTGTTTGTTGATATTTAACCATTATATGGTTACTGTGCACAAAAAAAAATTTAAACTACGACCAAAGTTTTATAACTTACTAAAAATAATATAATATATTTAACCATAATATAATAAAACTAATCAGAGTATGATAAGAAGCAAACGAAGTAATGTTTGCGCTTAAAAACATTTTGTTCTAGGTCTTGACAGAATGCTTTTCTATCAGTTTAGTATTTTCTTGTTAGCTTAAAAATGCTAGAAAAAGTGAAAAAAAAAAATAAAAATTTATATACAAAATACACAATTAAAAATAATATACAAATAGTAAAAACAAATGAAAAGGGTAAGCAAAACAAATATATGTATGTATGTATGTATATGTATGTTAGCATATAAATCCTTAGTTTGGCGTTTTAAGCAAAACCATTTATATATTTTTTATTGAAAGCATTCATATACATCAACAATAATCGCTAGAAGCCAGATTAACGTATTAGAAGTCTTGGATAAATGTGTAGTCAGTTCCGAATTACCATTACGTACCGTATATCTTCAATACGAGTATGCATTTAAGATGCCGTTAATGGACTAATAAGTTATATTTTTTGTATAAATAAACCTTTAGCCTGTGTGTTAAAGCCTTTAAATTATATATAATAAGCAAAGAATTGTTTATTCTTTTTTTGTGAATTTATGTTATTGAATAACTTTTGTAACAAATCAATAATAATATAAATAATAATAATTCAATTATATAACATGACATTTTCAACCATATTATGATATTTTAATTAAACCATTTAATGTGTATATTTTAACATAATTATTTTTAGTTTTTACCATGTTATTGTTATGCTAGATAACAATATGGTTACAAGACCAGCTATTTTATTATTAAATGTAACAATACTATGTTTTGTTAACAACCATATAATGCAACCATAATATGTTCCTCTAAGGTTATGGTTACCTAAACCATATTTTTTCTTTGCGTGAAGCGCCACCGTAAATCCATAATAAATATGCTTAACAAAAGTATAACCACCCGTAATGATGTAAATAATTTCAGCTGCTTTCTACTAAATTTGAAAGTTTTTTTTTTTTACTAAATTTAAACTTGCATTTTAGTAATCTGCAATTTTTGTATCCATTCTCTATTCCAAGATTTATTTTTGTCATATTATTTTTAAATTTAATTACAATGTCTGCTTAAATTTTTTGCACTAATTATTGAAGTAAAAATTTCATGCAAAATAAAAGACTTTCTCTGACAAAGAAGCTGATTATTCAATTAAGATGTTAAACATTTACATATTTACAGTTTCTATTTTCAGTTTTTAGTTATTAGTTGGCCTTTTTTAGTCTATAATTAAATAAACAATTTTTGGTCAAAAATAAATAAGCAATAGCAACTTTACAAAACTATCTTTTTATATATTAAACGTCTGATCTTGAAGACACATTTCCCTGCTGCTTCCTTTTTATTTTCTATTATTCTGTATGCCAAGTAATTAAAATAAATTCAAATTTTACTTCGTGTCCTCCGATCTTTAAACAGACAGAAACTGACTTTGTGCAAAGTGTCAAATACTTGATTGTTTGGAATAGAAATTTTGTTGCTGTTACTTAAATATGATCAAGCCATATATGGAAGAAAATGTCATCTATAGGGTGCTAATTCATTCAATTAATTTTTTACTTCCAGCTCAAAAGTGGAAAAAATAACATTTATGAATAAATATTTTTCAGCTAGGCTCAAGTTCGTTACTGTTCGCGATCGATTTTAAGGAGAAGAAGAAAAGCAAAATATTGATTTTAAAAATTTATCGTGTCTGTTTAAACTTTTTCGTTGTTAAAAACTTATCTCGGCCAACAGAACATATAATTCCTTTTTACTTTTCCTCTAGTTTTCTTTTTTCGTTGTTGTTGACATTTTAAAAATCCGAATGTGTTTACATTCTTCATCACAGGTAGGAGGAACCTACAAAGTTTACGGAAAGCGTTTTTCTTAATACAAGAACTCATTTGGATCGATTCCCTTTCTACACAAATGACAGACTTGACATTCGACCTTGACATTCGAAACGATACCCATATTGATATTTAAAAAAATTTAAAAATCTATGAGGATTAAAAATTTTTCCACATGATGTTTTTTTATTTTTTAATTCTAATTAATTTAAGACGGACATCGCTCAATCGACTTCGCTCTAATATGAAGTTGGAATATATATACTTTGTGGGGTCGGATATGAATATTGTAGACATTAAAAACGGAATGACAAACTTAATTATACCATTTTTCCACTTTTTGTGGTGAAGGGTATAAAAAAGAAATGAATTAGTTAGAAAAAAATATCGTCTTTTTGCGCTAATTCTAAATTCGGCTGTTTATATAATGCAAATATTTAGAGTTCTGATGCCATTAATAATTTTATTTGTTTCAACCTAAAAGGTTTATTTCGTGTAATTAACGTGACGCATCGATTTTTTCGCGTTACGGGAAAATTTATAAATTAAAATGTCTCTTAATACTTGAATATATGTATGTATGTATGTATGTAAATAAAAAAATATACGTGACATATCTTTATTAACTTGATTTTTTTATACGAGTATTCATTATATTTTCATATGAACGTACATACATACATACATTAAATGAAAACATCTCTAGAAAATTTCATTTAGCTCAATTTGAACAAAAAATAACGAAATTGTTAAACTCGTCTTTAAAAGCAATTTCGTTGGAATTTTTACGTTCTTAAAACATTTTAAAGTAAGAATTCAAGTATAAATTATCATAACACACACATTCCGCAATTATTTGTTTAATAATTTTGGATTTTCCCTCCAGTTATCTCAAATGAATTTGCTTACAGTGGGACTTATTAAAAGCGACTGAGCTTTTTCTTAAAATGAAATCATACAGGTGATTGAAACTGATCAATTTGAACACACTTGTTTTTGATCGTTTCCACTTTTAAAAATATGTGTTTTCGTTCATTTTCAAGATTTTTCGTTTTTCGTTTGTGTTTTAAGTCGTCTTATTTCTATCACATAACCTGTGCTTTTATATCCATTTTCGATATTCAATGAATTGTTAGAATTCTTGCCAGCAATAATATTGCACCAAAAATCAATGGTGATAAAAACAAATATGTATGACTTAACTCGGATAAAAATTGAGCTTTCATTAAACCCACGCGTCCAGTGAATGAACAAATGCCCACACTTTTCGATCGCACTTTAATAGGAAATAATTCACCGACATAAAGGAAACAATCGGAAAAGTTATGGCAGTTCCAAAATAAGAAAGACACATATTATAGTGCCGAGAATACCGAAAACACATCCTACAGCAAGGTTTAAAAATAAATTACCTGCTAGTCTGGATATATATTGAGCGACACCATAATAAGCAGCACAAACATTTAACCACTGATAGGCCATGAGGATTGTTTTCATTTGCAGATTCGGCGTGCGAAATAAATCCAGCAATGTTTCTTTTTTTAAGAATATGATTTGGAAATAAAACTCTATGCGCTTCTTCAGTTAAAGGTCTTATGCTTTTAAACTTTTTATTATCCTTTGCTATTTCTTCAAGCGATGGAATGGCTCAAAGCAACTCAATGTAGAGCCGTATGTACATTAAATAGAGGGCTGAAAATGAGGAATATGATAACAATGTCAATAAGGCATGCCCCGATATTGAAACGATTGTGTTATAAGTGGCTTTACGCCATTTCACCTTATTAATTTTTATTATAAAAACAAAGCTGAAATAAATATTATGGTATCTACAGTAGTGCAACCCAGAAAATATCCGTGTAGCATATGAAACCAAAACCATTCTGAGAAAGAAACCGTTACGACTATGATAAACTGTAATACACAAGCAATAACAAACCAAGGTCTGCGTCCACAGTCTGTGAATAGTTCGCCAGCTTATGGTAGCTGTAAAAATACTTCGGTTCCTACTACATTGATCGACACCTACAGGTACTGACATGAATACATGACTTATCTAAACCTATCCACTTGGAAATTTTGATAAAAATATTAAAATACAAAACCCAAACTGTTAAGGTCCCATATCTCCCAAATGAACAATTATCGGATCAATGTTGTTTTTTTATAATATAAAACTTTTTTTTAGTACTTATGTATACATACATACATGTACATAAGTATGTACTTTACATAAGAATTAAATGGAAATATTATGACAATCAAAGAGAAAAAATATTTTTTCATGCTTTTAACTTATTTAAACTCAAAGTTTTTTTAATATTTACACCAAAAAAACGCAAAAAAAAATCACTAAAGCTACGAATTCAAAAAATTCTGTTTTTATGACGGTTTCTTTAAAAGTCAGTCAAGTCAGCATGAACTTAAGTACGATTCCGATAGCAAAAACTTTATTTTAAAGTACTTGACGTAAAGTACGGCGTACAAATATTAAAGTTTATTTATTATCTACAATTCCAAAATTCCATCTGATAATATACCCCCGATGTTTATTTTACTAGAGACGCAGTTAAACTGATTCAAAGCTCTTACCGAACACAGCTCATTATTTAAAAAATTTTTGTACACCATATAAAGCATGTCCTTTGAAATATCCAATTCATTTAAATCGTCAAGTCGTTAAATTTTTATTCAAATCATAATCATTAAGTTTTAATAAGTCCTTGAAGGGTTAAATTTTAAGAAAAGTGCTTTTCCGTTAAAAAAAATAGGGAAAATTGTCGGCTTCTTTTTTTTTAATGCAAGCATAAAGCAAATAACTCAAGTGACTAAAATATAGAAATTTTTTTAAAAAGCAGCACTTAGTTTTCTTTATTCAACATGCTCGCTTAGATCAGTGGAAACCCTTATTTAAACATAGAATTTTGAATTTAGATGTTGGATATTGTCCTCCTTCAAGACATGTATATATAGATGTGAATACAGAAATCCAAATTAATCCTCGGATAACGTTTCTTAGCAAAAAAAAACGTTGATTAGGAAAAAAAATTCATTGTAATTGAATAAAATGGTTTTTCGTTTGGTTTTGGTTTGAAAAGAACACATTCAAAGTTTTGCAAAAACTTTAACAATAATTTAATATTGTGAATAGTAAGTTCACAAACCACCCAAAGAAAAACATTCAAACAAAGCTTTTACGCACTTTGTCTAGTTGCCGGACTATTATTTTGTCTATTTTAATCAGAGTTGGCAATTCGTCATTACTCTTTCCGTTTCAACTTTAAAAGCATGAACAGTGTGAAAATTTTAATTTAGATATCATATTGAATCAGCAATTATTTTCATTAACATTTTTGTAAGGAATATCTCTCGCTGAAATATGTCAGCTTTATTTTTCATCAACATAATTTTTTATAAGACATCAACTTTCATATGAAAAATTAATATAAATCTTTAAACCCCTGTAACTCAGTAAATTCTTAAGTATAAGAAAGCTGAAGAAAATAAGCTTCCATTAAAAACAATGTATTAAATTTTAGCCTAAAACAGAGGGTACTAAATGTTTTTAGTCATTTTAGAGTAAATAAATAAAAGCTTTGTCTATTTCCTTAAATTTTTAAATCAAAGCGGAAATCAGTCATTTGTACGTTTTGTTTGTTTGTATTTTTGGTGGTAAAAAAAGACTGCGCATAATCGAAAGAAGAGTAAAAAAAATAACATTGAATACTCGCAAAATATACTTTCAATAGGAGTTTGAGTGTTTGTTTAAATAATTTTGGGAAGTGCTTTATGCCACAATTAACCACAGTTTGTAAATACCAAAACAAACATTACTAATCGATATGTTCCAGATCTGTTTTAAAAGGGTGTGCGTTATTATTCAAACAATTTTGTTTTACAAAAAGACTCGTGAGAAAGGAAAAATTTTAAATATTTTGACTAGTCGAATAAACTTATAATTTCGCATGAATAAAGCAGAAACAAAATTGAAGAATTAATTATTGTTAGCACTTGGTAAACCTCTCAGAAGGAAACTCCAAATAGATTCACACTGGCAGTTTCGTTTTTCTCTATCGCAACTATATAGGCTCAAGTGCCTTTTTTTACTCTTTCTAGATAATTTGATATAGGGTGTTTTTTAAGCCCGATAGAACTTTAAATTGTATAAAACACAAAAAATTAGATTATAATGAAGAATTTTTTTCAGTTATCAACTGCATATAATGGTGTCGTTGCTTTAATTCCTGCACTAGCTGGATCTTATACGGGTGTAGGCCAAGATCTTTAAGCAAAAATTTTCCACGTAGCTGACAGTGAGAGCCCCAATTCCTGCGACCGACGACGAATCGATAAATTTGGATCTTCTTCTAAAGCAGCGATATTCTCTTCAGTACGCACATTTCTATGACGTTGGCGTTTTTGCATTTTCTAGAAAGTATGTGGTACGAAATCTATCCACAGTTCGAAGGATGGCTTGCTCAGACGGACGATTATGTGCATCATAAAAATCACGAAGTCGCCTAAAAGTTGCTCAAATCGATTTTCACAGTAAACTTGGTTGATTTGATAGCGTTGTTCAAGCGTGAGTCTATTCATAATGATTTGCCAACGTTAGTGAAAATAATAAGAAAAAAATTTCATTGAAATTTGATTTTTAGTGTAATTTTTTATAATTTAAAGTTTTATAGGGCTCAAAAAACACCCGATATAAGACACTGTCTAAAAAAAATTTTACCACAGTCAAAGATGAGTTACAAAGCAGATATACAATAAGTATGTCTGCATTGTAACCTCCAACAAATACTACACGAAATATATGACAATTACGCACATTTTATTATTGGCGGTCAGAGAGGCGAGGTTTTCCTTCACTTTCGTTCTCTACTTAAAATAAACAAGTAAGAGTCTTCTATTCGGCTATATCGAATCTTATATACCCTTCACCATATATGTATAACCACATGTACCAAACTACAGATTTCCCATTGAATAGATTAAATAAAAATAGAAGTTCTTTCTACCGTGAAGTTTTTTTTCATAAATTTTTTGTCATAAACAACCACCTGGAGGAATACAATAGAAAGTTAAAAAAAAGATATGGAAAAATTAGAGAAAGGCTTGGTGTTTTACTCGCTGCCTGGAAGGACATGGACCGACCTTGCTAATTTTAAATAGCAAAATGTCTGATTGAGAATACCTGAGGAAGAAATTGAAAAAAATATAATGATGATGATGATTCTAAAAGCGAATACATACCACGTTCCTTTAAAAAACAGCGCATGAGAAAGGCTGTATACATTAAGTGTAGAAAAAATATGTGTAACGAATACAAATTTGTATTTTGTGCATTTTATGTAAAACACTGATTCAACTGATTGATTTTCATTTTACTGTACAATGTACGGCAGTAAAACATCTTTATATATTTATCGTTATTGGGTACGCGTTCTATCAACGACAACTGTTATGCAGTCGTTAATATGCCATCGGGTATTGTTAAAATTTTAACGTTATTAAAATTAAATATTGTAAGATGACTTTTGTCAGGTTTCTTGATTAACTAGCAAATCCCATGAATTCGCCTGCGTTTCATTACTATTGTTACGTTTTTCCCTTTTAGAACAAACGTACGGATTCTTTTGATTGCAAATACCACTGTGGCTCATTATAAATTCCGTATTCTTACTTTTATGGCTTTGTCTGGCTATACTTCTCGATCCTACCGGTGTTGTGAACCCTGGGTCTCGTATTTACGAAACATGCATTATTACTACAAACGCAGCCATCCACGCTACATTACTGTGTTACTCCGGCGAGACAAGAACTACTCGATGCCTTGTTTAGTAATCTTAACCATCCACAGACATCTCCACTACTCCTTTTATCCAAGCCAGTCATCCCTTTTAATCCAATAGCCACAACACACGTCTGCCATACACTTTGTTGTTACACTGTTACACTTCCCTGCGCTAACCGCTACTGTTCTTACTTTTTATTATAAAGGGCTTTTTAACAATTATTTGTTGCTCTTATTAAATTGTACGTCTCCACTAAATTATCTGCCATGGCTTTACACAATAATTGCCTTTTGCCTCTCGGGAGGTTTGTACTGCTGTTTTATTATTTTGAATTGCATTATAATAATTGTTACTTTTCTTTTGTACGCATGTCTGAACGCGGGATCGAACTCAGGACCTACTGTTTTGCATCACGCACCTCTACCAACGCAGCCAATAAGGCTGCTCAGCTTCTGTTCGCTAATTGTGGTATTATTCTATACACACACCATTAGTTGAATTAACTTATTCACTACGCTCATACGGAAACAACAACAGGGGTTGCCAGATTTTATTATTCGAAACACTCTTTTTTAAATTCAAATTTAGAAAAATCTGTTTTTAAATATTTTTACAAAGTTCTGTAAGCAGTGTTAAAAATTTTCCATTTACAAAAATAAAATTTGCTGACAACTGTTTTAGAACATACCTTTATACTGATCAAATTGGGTCTTTCACATTTGTATCTCTAGTTTACCTACGAAATGGCATATTTTTAAGAAAAAAGTATAATATGTAATAATTTGTTCGGCCTTATAATAAATCTTCAAGTTATAGATAAAGAAAAAAAAAATTATTCTATATTTGAAACAAGGTTCTAAGAGACCTATTGACAAAATTTTATTCAAATCCATTCAGCAGTTTTTACATGATGCGAACACAGGACAAACAGACAGACATACAGACAAAAATTCCAAACATAGTTGTTATGTATTCCACATCGATACTTTCTACACAAACACCAAAATTTTCAAAAAGTATTTCATGTAGAGAAATGACCCTTTTACTGTTTTATTATATGTACGAGTATAGATTAGAAATATTTTTTAAATCCCCCAATAGTTTTGATTTTTTTATAATTCTACTCCTCCATGTAATAAATTCTTACGTATTTTAGTTTTTGAATGGTATATACCATTTGAGAATTTTAAAGCAAATTTAAACATTGTTCTATCGTAAATCCTGGTATGTTTAAATAGTGTTACGATTCCAATTTCAGATGTATTTTTAATCAATCGAGCAAGGAATGCTGGATACAAATTCATCAAAATTTTTTGCCATTTTATGTGATGAAAAAAAATGTAATTGCATTTTTGTTTCATACAAACGACCCGTTCTAATATAATGCTTATTAACTGTTGCACACACATACAAACATTCGTTGAATATATTTTCTGTTTGTGACAGATTGTAAAAATGGCTGCCAATTTTAAAAGTCGTTAAACACTCCTTACCCTTTGCACCTTGAACGGTTTTTTGTATATAAATTGAAAAGAAAAACACACACAGAATAAAATGTTTTCTTTTTGAAAGAGAGAAGAAATTTCATATCTCAAATTTAATACTCATAAGAAAAAAATTAAAATCAAGTCAAGAGTTTAAGAACTACTGAACGAAATTAATAAAAAATCAGCTTTAAATTTATTCAAGAAATGGATTAAAAGTAATTACATAATTTGGTAACAAAAATGCGGAATAATATTTCCCACAGTTTGTTTAACGCATTTCCAAGTGTTGCGGCAATTAATTCAAATTACCGTTACAACGGTTTTACACTTCATTAATTGTTGAACTAAATTCATATAATAAACTCACTTTTATAACAAGAATAACTAGGCACACAAGTAAATCGTTGAAAGGACATTATCTGCAGAACAAAATAAAAATAAAAAAATAAACGCATAGAAATCAAAGCACCCTTTGCAATGGCAATTGTTAAAATTAAATTAATTTTATTTTATGATCGGCAAAACAAAAATTAGCTACGTTAAGATGCTCGTCGTCTGTTTCGCCTACTTCTCCGCCCTTTTTGGTGCAGAATTTGACTTTCGTCATAAACACACATTCAGACTTATTAAAGGACGATCAAACAAGTTCAAGTGAGTGTGTACAACAAGGGTCACGTGTTCGGCAGACGTCTCAAAAGATTGAAAAATACAAATTTCCCGAGGCGAGAAAAACCGCTGTAGTCAAACAATTGAATAAACAATATGTTTCTTGTTGAACCGGAAAACAAACCTTTTCATTACCAGTCATTTGCTATGTACTTACGACAACTAGAGCTGGTCGAAGGTGTGCGTTTACCGTTCACCAGCTCAACCAACAATCCAATAATAAAAGAGAAATAAAAATATAAAAACATGATGACAGTAATCTTACGTTTGATGTAGATGTATCTCAATGATAAATATTTTAACTGATAAACCACCCTCAAGACATGTATCAGGCAACTGAGAATGAAAGAGAAAGAGAAAGGTACACAGAGAGTTAGTGAATCTATGATAATTGTTAATATGACATTTTCAAGCACAATCCTGTAACAAAACAATGTTGAACATGTATTTTGGGATTATTTCCAAATAGTTTACAGCCAACAGGGAATTGTTCTCATGGTCACATAGAAAAAAATCTTTCTTCCCCTTTCATTTAAGTGCGTTAAGTTATGTTTTTTCAGATTTACCAGGCCACAATTAAATTATCGCATTTCAATAACAATAAAACCGCCAAACAAACAAACAAATAAATAAATAAATAGTGTTTTGAACGGGCACTCGTGTTAACATCAGTTTAAATGTTATTTTTTCTTTTTTTTTTTTTTTTTTGCTTCTATTATCTTTTAAAATAAATGCAACCTTGTTTTGCAATTATTTGTGTATGAGGTGTTTTAATCACCGGAGGTGTGTGGGAAATTAAAACACAAAATTTTCCGTTTTTAATTTTTAATAAAAAATAAATGTTTTGGATTATTGATATTCTTAAACGTAAGGAAAATGTTGTAGTTATGATCACGATACCAGAGAAATGTATGTAAATGATAAATTTTTTGTAAAAATTCCGCCATGATTCAAAAACAAATATATAAGTTACACAGCGTTAATCTTTAAAGGAATAATAAAAATCTTTAAAGGTTAATTTGAAAAGCTTCACTTATTTATATTTATGACGCATTAATGTAGACAAAGGAATGGATTAATAATACATCTTTAAACGTCTGTCAAAGAATTTGTCAATTCTAGATCTATTTTATCTGTTGACATTCTTAGTAGAACGATTGAGTAAATCAATCTCATTATCAGTTAGCATCGGCCCGATAGATACGATATTTTCGTATTACAGAACTGGGAAAAATGGAAATAAAATTAAGATAAATTAAAGATATTTCAGGGAAAGTTTAGTGAGAGAATAGTGTCAACAATGCAATATGTTTTTAATGATCACATGATTACACTATCTTTTTAATAAGTTTAGTAATATTTAATTACATTAAAGTAAAATGTATTCTTTATCTTGTAACCTTATTAATTCATATTGATAACAGTACATTCCACTTAGTAGTGGTTTTCCTCAGATTTCATTTCATGTTATAAAGGGCTTATTATCTAATTTTTAAGGGTTCGTTACATAAGGTAACCCCTTCAGTTTTTGTCGCAATGTCTGTCCTTCTGGCTGTCTGTCCATACGTCAGGTAGACCCTTGAAATTTTAACAGAAGATGTATTATTCTAGCCACTGTAACAACAAAAAATTAAAGGGTTTTGCAAAAGTGACGTGACATTTAATAATGTAATGTAATGTAATGTAATAAATTAATGTAATGTAATTAAGGGGTGGCACACGCATGTTGCGGAACGCTACGTGTGTGAGTCAAACTCACATGATGGATTTATTAAATGGTCTTATCCCTTTTGCTTTTGTATGTGCAGTATTGTCAGTATTAGTACATAGATGAGAGTAAACCAGATAGTACAAATACACTTAAAACTAAGGCAATACTCTTTGGGCCGCCTCAAGTAGATGAAGAAGTGACATTTTTTTTGGAGCTATATTAAATGTCATGGGATGTGGTTATATAACAGGCTCAATTTAATTTCGAATAATTGTTGCAAAAAAAACGAATTCAAAAAAGATTTTAGCTGTCTGTCTTTAACGATTCAAAAGTTTGTTCATTTACATCAAATTATTGGGACACCCTTTAATTTCCAAATCCGAATTAAATACTAGCTGTTATAGCTGACTAAGCAGTGCAGATTTTTTGTAAATTTCAACCGTCTATCATTTCCATCAACTTTTGTAACACCCTTTAATATACAATTTTAAATATTTATACTTATTTCACGAGACAAAGTAATGGACATTCTATCGGACTTTCGAGTGTTTCTATATAACGGTTCAAACGATAGGGTCATTTAGGTCAAATTTCAATTCTTCAATTTCTAAATTTAAATCTTTTAGTTGGTCTTAAAGGGGCTTTAGCAGTATAAGTTCCTTTTAAATTTCAGCAGTCTGTCTATAACTGTTCAAAGGTATGTCCCATTCATCAAATAATATTAACTATTGGGACACCCTTTAATTTCCACTTCAAAATTTTATACTTGCTTCTTTAACGGACATAGTAATACAGGTATTTTGGAAATTTTAACCGACTGTCTACAACTGTTGTATAGGGCCGTATACATTAAGTTAAATGAACTATCGGAGCACCCTTCAATTTATATTTTTTAATATTTATACCTGTTATTATAACGGTCATAGTAAACCCTATTTATCCAATTTTCGAGCGTTTGTCTATAACAGCTCAAGATATAGTCCTTTATAGGCCAATTTAGATATAGTTTTGTATTACTTTTTACTATTGGTAGCGATACGCTGTAAATACGATACGATACGATGTAAATTCAAAGCGGTGCCCTTTACGCTTTATAATGCACGTAAAACACATTTATGTATGTTGTATGGAGTCACCCTTTAATCAATATCTTTCTAATAAAGAAAAATTTTCAAAATCGGTTCAGGAATGACTCAGCTTTGCGGGCACAAACATAAAAATAACAACATTAAGAGGAATTGATAACCTCCTGCTCTTTTGAAGTCGGCTAAAAATGAATAATTTTAATTAAAGATAGGTGAAAAATGAAGTAATATAAGCGAACTAGGTTAGCCAAAGAAATAAAAGGAAAGTATAGAAACAGACAGTGGGTTCCTCAAAAGATAAGAAAATAAATAATTTTGACAATAGTGGGTGGCACTTTAGGTTATAACATCAGCAAACTTACTAAATTGTTTAATAGAGTCGTTCGTAACTCTTTTCTTTTTAACAAAAAAAAATCATATGCTGGGTTATGTTTGTAGATTTTCGCAGGCAGAAATTTTTTATTTGTTAAGATTTTAATAGTAAAAGGGCTTATTCGTACCGTCGAACAAATAAAGCAACAAAGATTCGGATTAATAGAGCAGAAAGAAAAGACGACAAAATTTTATAAATTAAAAAATTTGCGTGTGAGCTTGTCGCAGTTATGCGCACCAAAATCACAAGATGCACAAACTGAACGAAATCAATCAGTTGAAATGCAGACAAGCGCTCCAGTTCAGATAAAATGCCAACAAGTTCATTGTGTATTTACAACCGCTTGGTTCCTCTGTCTCGCGCTTTCACTCGAAACTGATTATCAATGCTAATTTTTTATAAAAAAAACATATCTGGGGTGGAATCGTAACTGTTTGAATTTAATTCAATAAAAAAATCTATTTTGAGCAGATCGAAGTTTGGCTGGGCACCTAGTCAAAATATATTAGTTTATAATTCAAATATAGGCCGACTTCCTAAACGCAAGTTGCAATGCATATTTACAATGCATACACTTCGTAAACGCATATCTAAACTTTTTGACAACGTACAATGCTCCTAATCGTTTGCAACTCACATTAATGAGTATCAGAAGTCAAAATCACGCATCATTTTTATTTTGTATGCAAACATTTTAAAAATGTTATTTTTAAAATGAAATGTGAATAATAAAAAATATTTATTTTTGATCACTTGTTTCCGGGATTTTTATTATCCTTAATAAAGTTGTCTCCTCTTTTTTTCTTTTTAATAGGTTTCTATAGCAAATCAATATTTTTTGGAAGATTTGACCTGAGATAATTTCTCAGCACTTGCCAACAAAATGGATAAATAATTTTGTGTAACCTCTATTTTTCCAAAAAAATTATTAAATTTTTTATTTTTGACATTTGCTTTCCGTATGCATAGCGACGTTCCTAAATGCCGATAAAATGCAAAAAATGTCTCTGCAACGCAAGCTTGCGTTCAAAACATGTTTAGCATTGCATACGCATTTTTTAAAATTATGCATTGCAACAGGCGTTTAGGAAGTCGGCCATACTTTTTTTACAATTTTGCATTTTTTTTAGTAGTCAAAATGTTCATTATATGTATGTATGTACTCGTATGAAGAATAATAAATTTAAAATAAATAACAGAATAAATAAAATAGTTTCTTTAATCTTCTAATTATTGGAAACCAATACATTTTAAGAATAGGGCTGCATAAATCATATTTTTATTTCATAAATAATTCATAACAGAGATTATTTTAAAGGACTTATCCACTCATGTGAACTACAGGGTTAATTGAGATAAACAAAATTTAAGTATGAAAATATGTTTCATCTCAAGCTCCGCCTTTATTATGGCATCAGCAAATAAAAATCAAGTAGAATATGTATCTGATGCTGAAAGACTCACAATAAAAATTTATTTGCTACGTATAAGGGATGAATAATAATTCGAAGGATTTTAATTCTTGTTGGAACTAAAGTGATTGTATAAATGGCAGAGTATTCCCAGGAGATTCTTTTATTTCAAAACAAATCTTATTAGAGTGCAGTTTATTATTCTGTTAACCCAAAGATATTACAGCTTGTGAAACTACTTAAAATAACTAAAAATAAAAAAAATGTCGCGAAATCAGTTGCCTGATTCTTCATCGTCACCTCCAATTAGGTGGGTTTTAGTATATTTTAATCAAATTAAAACTTCTGAATTTTCATTAAAGAAATTTTTAATAGTTTGAATTAAAAATAATTGAAAAAAGGCTTTTTAGAAGTATAATAAATCTGATAAGTGATAAAAAACGTTTATTTCGCACACACGTCTCTACTTAGTGAAAAGTTACTTTCGTTTAAACCTGTGACGACATTAATAAATAATAAAAATATTAATAAACTGAAAGAAATGAGAAAATAATAAAATGCCTATCAATTGTGTTAAATACTTGATTTGCTTTTTTTACATCCGTTAGCGAAATATCCGACCTGATTAAAATTTAAAAGTTTATTTTTTGAAATTAAAAAAAATGTGTCTGAAACTAAGAAGGACATGTAAAATATAATCTTTTGGTACCTAATTACTATAGGCCTGTTTTAAACAATTTCGTGGATTGAATGAAAATTATGTGTAAAAAAGAAAGAAATCTAAAGGTTCCTAAGAATAAGAAAATGTTACAAATATTCAAATATCGGGTTTTTCTTTAGGCCCGATAGAACTTTAAACTGTAAAAAATAACACAAAAAATTAAATTTTAATGAAGATTTTTTTATACGAAAGATCAGAACATGGCGTTAATATTTAAAATAATAAAAATGATTTCGGGTATATAGCCACGACGGCTGCTCATGACGAAGAGTATTCTGGACGTACACTTTTGGGTCCCTTTTCAAGTACTGCTGGCCGTATGTCACGAATAACACGAACACTGTTGGCCTCCAAAGCGTCGATTTATCATCATAAACCATTGACATCACGTGGCCTCACAGGAAATAATCGAGGCCAATTGACAGGTTCAAATTTTGATATCAATAACTCGATGGTTGCGGTCGCCATATGCTACGTAGCGCCATCATCCATATTTTCAAGCATAAAATCATTAATCAAAGTGCGGTAACGATCTCCATTGACCGTAACGGGAGATCCGGCCTCATTTTTTAAGAAATAAGGTCCACCAGCCTGTAAACCACATCAAACGGTACATTATTCTGGATGCAATGGAGTCTATAATGTATGAGCTTCATCGCCGAACACAATTTGGCGATAAACCAACGGGTCAGTTACTAACAGCATATAACGGTGTCGTGGCTTTAATTCCGGCGCAAGCCAGATCTTATGCAGGTGTAGGCCAAGTTCTTTGCCCAAAATTTTCAACGTAGTGGACGGAGATAGCCCCAATTCCTGCGACCGAAGACGAATCGATAAATTTGGATCTTCTTCCACACTTTCGTTTATATCAGCGATATTCTCTTCACTACGCACATTTTTTCAACGTGTTGGTGTTATTGTATCATCTAGAGAGTATGTCGTACGAAATCTTTCCACAGTTCGAAGGATGGCTTGCTCACACCGACGATTATGTGTATCATAAAAATCACGAAGTCGTCTATATGTTGCTCGAATTGATGACTGATTTTCAAAGTAAACTTGGATGATTTGATAGCGTTGTTCAAGCGTGAGTCTATTCATAATGATTTGCCAGAGTTTACTGAAAATAATAAGAAAAAAATATTCATCAAAATTTAATTTTTAGTGTTATTTTTTATAATTTTAAATTCTATCATGTTTAAAAAAACCCTTTATAAAATAGTCTTATTTCGAAGAACAGAAAAAAAAAACTATAAGCAAAATTTAGAAAATAAATTATTAATTTTTAATATAAACACATTTTAGTCATTTATCTTTCCACAACTTTGACGATGATATGATAAACGATTTGCCGTCATGTGTGTACGCAGGTGGCACTCCCATTGGAAGTGGAAATGGAAATTTGCGAATGAATTCTAATTTTAGACAAATGCAACAACAATATATGCCGCAAGGAAATGGTAAGCAGCATAATTTCTTCCCAAATACTTTAAAAATTAAATTAAAAAAAATATTTGAGAATTAACGAAATATAGTTTTGCAATTAATTAAATTTGGAAATCGCTTATAACTAATCGACAAGACTTAAAACGTTTTCATAATATAGGACTTAACATTATTCTCTGTAGCCGATCGCTTAAAATTTCTTAGATTGATTTAGGATTGCTGTACAAAGAAATGGAATATTCGTTCCTAGCATTTTACACTCGATCATATCAATCCATGAGTAAAAAATAATGATTTAAATTGTATTTCAGAATATAAAAATTGTGATTTTTTTTTGTACAATTCTTTTTGGATTTCTGAATTTTATAAGAATATTTTTCTGAAATTGGGGCGCGTCTGCCAAGTCATTTTTATTTTCATATAACTGACAATTAAAAGAACTGCCGATCATGCCTTGCCGTTTTCGCAACAATGACCGTCATTCTAAACCTTAGTAGCAACAACAATAGAAATAAATTTGAAAATTAAAGGGTTTTGCAAAAGAAAAGCGGCCCTCTTATAGACGGCATCCTTACTTTCGTATTACGTAAGTATTTATCTTATCTATCGCAAATAAAATAAAAATTGTAAATAGAAGATTTTTCCGAATAAACTGTGAATTATTTTTTTATTTCCGACTCGCTTATTCACGAAAACAATTCCAAATTAGTTGCATTGCTGATGTTTGTTGAGGCGGAACATTTCAGTTTGCTTTTCGTTAAGTTAGGAAATGCAATATTCCTTTGGATCAGTCAAAAATGATGCAACTTTATTAAGAATTTTTAGATATGAGTTGGACAGAATGTTATTTTTTAAAGCCGAAAGAGCAGCTTATTTTATTAATAGAAGCAATTACGAAACAAATTGTTGGTTATACATTTCAAGCGTTTGTCTACAACTTTTCTAAAGTGTGACCGAATACATTAAAATAAATGAATATTGGGGTACTCTTTAATTTATAATTTTAAATATTAATACTTGTTACTATAACGGTCATAGCAATCCACAGTCTGTTCTATTTGCAAGATTTACGTCACCTATGTAGACGCCTTTTAGTTATTAGAATAAACTTTTTTATTACTTTTTGCCATTGGGAGCTATAGTGTAATTATCAATTAAGTACTGATTTTAATTATAAGTATTTTAACTACTTTGCCATACTTATGAGCATTAGGTAGTTACAGGTAGATATTGGTATGGCAGTTACTCAGCACATTATTCCCACACAACCAAACACGATGATAAATATTTGCTTTGTATGAGAAGTGCCACGCCCACGGAAAATATAAAAAATAAGTACTATATTTTACCAACTGTATATCTAATAACAAGATTGGTCCACTGGTGTATGTACTTATAACATTCCGACAAACAAACAAACACTTTAATGCTTGTATATATTTTTATGTATATATATAGAATCAATATCCAATATTACGAGTAAATACCTAAGTAGTTATTGGAACTGTTCGTGTGTAAGTCCAGCTTATACTTGGCTAATTTAATTTGTATCAAAAAAAAATTTTTTTAAGTTTATTTTAGTACTCTTTACATAATTATAAGTATGAAATATGTTATATTAAAGTTTATTATCTATTTAATTTAATTATAGTCTGTAAAGAAATAAATGTTCAATAGACTTGAAATAAATAAATAATATTTTATTTTATTATAAAATAGTTTCTTGTAAAAAATTATTTTAAATAAATTAAATGCTACAATTCGTTGAGCGTGTCTCCTTTGTTATGCAATTGTTTAAAATTTGTCGTTTCAGAAAATATATTAGATTCATCAACAAATATTGGTTTAAACAACAACAACAATACAAATTCATCTTTGATATGTGGCAGTCCGCAGAACGCTGGTAGTAGCGCATATAATTCAGCACCTTATAAAATTCAAAGACAACAGGCAAACGTACGAGAACGAAAAAGGATCCAGAGGTCGGCACCAACTGGGTACAAAATATAATTTTATTATAATTTTATAATTTAAAATTATATAGTCTCCTTACTTACGTTTTTTTTTTTTTTTTTTTATTAGAAAATTATATTTTTTTTTAAGATACAGATGTGTACTAACAAAACTATTTATATTTTCTCTTTTTTATTTCATTTAAAAACTTGCAGTAGTATTAATTCAGCGTTCGATGAATTGAGAGTTCATGTTCCAACATTTCCGTATGAGAAGCGCTTGAGTAAAATCGATACCTTGCGATTAGCGATTGCTTACATATCATTGCTGAGAGAAGTGTTGCAATCTGATTACGATCCATTAACGTATGTGGAAAAATGTTTACGTGGCGAAATAAAAGCGGACAGAGCTAATTGGAATACAAGCGGTAAAAACAATTATCATATTCATTATATAGAACTTAAAGTGCAAATGGGTCTCAAATGGTCTTGTGTATTTGAAGCAAAATTTAACATTTTCCTACAACTTATTTTTCTGTGGTCAAACTTGTTATCAAAATTTATTATTTTGATTGAATCAAAGTAATAAAAAATGTTCTGAAATTAAATAAAGTAAAATAGTAATATGTAATTAAGATTCAAATGTTGTAGAAAGATTGTGAGATGCCCTGTTGTTTTTTCTGAAAACAATAGTTACGAAATTTCGATAGATATCGGCATCAAAGATCGTTAAAGGCTAAAAATATTAAAAGTTGGCTTTAAACATATCTCTCACAGCATCAAAATATATTCATTCTGCCTTTTAACAAAGTCAGTAAAGAAATACTTCAACTTGAAATAACAGTAAAATTTATGCTTTTATTTTGTTTTATTTTAAGTATTTAGAACATTAAAAAGTAATAATTTATTGATTAATTATTCATTTAGTTTTATTGTACAAATGCTTTTTTTCTCTTTTTGTGCTTTATATTTTTATTCTTATCGAAATGTCTATGTTTTTTATACATTTTTTTATATTTATATTTATTTTGTACTAATTGTCCTTTTTTTAACAAACGTTATTTTTATTTGTTGGAACTGGAACGTACGAGGAATTTCGTCCACCACAACGAATACGTCATCAAAAATTCGTCGTATGAAGCACAATAATGATGAAAAAAACACAGCTGTTATAATTTTTGAAGTTGTTTACTTTTTGTAAGCTGCTAAGGTGACCATAAAACGAAAATAATATTTAAAAAGTTAAACATTAGAAAAAAACATAACTAAAAACTAATTTTATATTTAACTTATAACCTGTACCCTTATTAAAAATGCTACAAAATAAAAATATATAATGTGTTTAAGTAAAACAACTTTATTTACTAAAATACTTCGAATCTAAAGTCAAACATGGTCACTTTGTACTGATTTGTTCGTCGTTCGCAGGCGTAAGAAATAGAAATAATTCTTTTGCATAGTTTGCGCGTATGATGAATTTCGTCCTAAGTCATGATTGTGTGCATTTTCATATACACAAATGTATTTTATTTTTGACGACGAATACTCGCGACCAAAAATTCGTCGTTCCTCCCAGTTGTGTTCCTAGCATAAAGCACATTTGTGTATATGAAAATTCATACAATCATGACTTAGGACGAAATTCATCATACGCGTCGAACTTTGAAATATAATTATTTCTATTTCTTACGCCGGCGAACGACAAACAAATCAGTACAATGTGACCATGTTTGACTTTAGATTCGAAGTATTTTAGTAAATAAAGTTTTTTTACTTAAAAAGTTTATGTATTTTTATTTTGTTGCATTTGTAATAAGCGTACAGATTATAAGTTAAATATAAAAATAGTTTTTAGTTGTGTTTTTGCTAATGTTTATCTTTTTTAATATTTTTATTTTTTTATTTTTTATGGTCACATTAGCAGCTTACAAAAAGTAAACAACTTCAAAAATTACAACAGCTGTGTTTTTCGTCGTTATTGTGCTTCATACGACGAATTTGCACAACGAAATTTCGTCCCAGTTGTGTTCCTAGCATTACTAAAATGAAAAAAAAAAACTAAGAGACATTTTTAACTGCATCGAAAAACAATCTTAAGAAGTTAAATAAAAATTTTCTTCATAAAGCAACAATATATTTAATTATATATTATATATTTACTTAACTGAAAACTTCCTAAAAAAAAAACTACAGTCAATGATAAAAAAAATTTTAATTTATAGCTGGAAAAAAATGGTGCTTAGACTTCTCCACACGTTCCTATCTGTACCTATTATCTCTTATCTTATTTAGCTCATTGACTATATATAAAAAGTATGAGTGATGCCAGCAAATTGTCAAGATATTAGAGGTTTTACCTCTTTCAGGTTTGGTGGTCAGTTAACTAACCACCTATTAGGTCTGTCTGCGTACACATATTTTGCATAATTTTCTGCAAAATGTTGCAAAATCTTGCAAAATGTTGTCTGCGTACTCCAAATTTGATTCAGCGAGAGAGCCAAAAAGAGAATTTTGGGTGTTTAAAACATTTTTTCGTGCCATTTATTGAGAAAATGTAAACTAATTACTTTTTTAAAAGTCATCATAAATAAATCAGTGCCAAAAAAATTACGTCTGGAAACAGTATGCAGAAGCCAAAGCGATCCACATCCCGAAGATGTACAAAATGCAGCACCAAAAAGAATCCAGTGCGTACAATATGGCAATACAAATCCTGCAAAGACCCCCTCTGTATATAAACAAATAAGACTTGCTTCTCCGATTTTAATCAAAAGTAGTTTTGTGTTCTTAATTTGGCTGCAGATCCTAAATTTTGTTCGAATATTTTTATGCCAAGCGCCACGGTTATTAGATAACTAACCACCTCATTACAAAAAAACCTTAAGTGCTAATTTGTTTTTTTTTCTGTTTTTTTATAATAAGAATATGTTATTTTAACTAAAAATGCATTCGTTTTGTTTAAAAAGTTATAAATGCAAAACCGTGCCTGAAAGAGTTAAAGAAAATCTCAATCGTCAAAATGTGAATTTATAAAAAAAAAATCGTCATACCAAACACCGCTGAAGCGCAAGTACTCAATCAATTTGAGTCTCTAAGGTTTTTTATACTCATATTTACTTACTTATGCTTGAAATGTTTTTTACGGCTTAACCATTAAGCCTTTAAATTAATATCATAGTCACGATAATGTTTTGGAGTAATTTTTCTTACCTGGTAACTGTATCTTTGGTTAATTATTTTTAAATGCCATATTTTCTTTCACAAACCTCATTTGAATAACGAAAACTCTTTACTATGTGCGGTTTCTGTATGAAAAGCACTCAATTTTTTTAAGTGATTCCTATACAAATTTTCTAGACGAGTCGCTCCCTTGCAATACAGAAAGCGCACATAACTTTAAATGACACACAGTTTTAATTTGAGACAGCATTTGATTGGATTGAACATTTTCAATTTGACCTTGAAACATCTTCATAACTGACTTCAAGTTAAATTTACAAATTATAAATAAATAAGAAACTGAACATTCGCGTTATGACTTTATTTTTTAATTTTTTTTTTCATCTTATTTTATTATTATTATTTTTTTTTAGTGTAATTATATTCTAGGTTTTTTCAAAAGTCGAAAGAGTTATTTACTGGTTTTAAAATTAAAAAATACCTTGTTTTTCGTTCCTTGCAATATTCATTACTTTTACCGTAATTAACTCTAGAGCATTAATATTCGTATGTGTATCTTGAAAAAAATTTTAGACAAAAACTTGTTCACCGGCAATCTTATCTTATAATAACAAGTTTATTGGACCACACACCAATAGCGAACGATTGCTATCAGCGTTTGGAAAAAATAGTACGCTAACGTAACGTACTGTTTAAAGAACGCAAGCTCTTAAATTTATTTTATGGTTTATGATTCTGTACGCAAAGAAAATACCGTAATAAACAACGATTGAATGTAAGGAAAAATGTTATTCCACCAATTTTTTAAAATGTAAATTGTTTGTCCTAAAAAAGGGTCAAAAATAAGCTTATAAAGTTTTCAGGTAGATCTAGGCTTAACACAAAAATTAGGGGAAAAATATGATTTCTTAATAACTTTATTATACTCTTCACCACAGGTTAAAAAGTTTGTCCTTCTGTTATGTTATTTCTACAATATCCATATCTTATGATTGCGAAGTCGATAAAGCGATGTCTGGCCGTCCGTGTTAGTGTTGACATCAAGTTTGACGAGGCACTAGATGAGCTAGAGAAAATTTAAATACGCCAGTCGATTAGATATAGTTTCGAACATTGTGCTGTTAAAAATTAGCAACATCGTTCGATATCTTTCGAGGCAGCGGGCAATGTACCACACCTGCCTCTAATTTTAAATTCGTCTTAATGTTGCCTTTTTATATTTGTACTCGCAGAACACAAATTAAAAGGGTAAAATACCAAAATTAACCTAAAAATTAAAGGGTGTCCCCTTAGATGACATAAATAAATAAATAAATATGGGTCTATTATCTTTTGAACCGTTATAGACAAATGCTAGAAAATTGGACAGAATGTCGATTACTATGACTTTTGCAATAAAAAGTATAAGTGTTCAAAATTATAAATTAAAGGGTGCCCCAATAGTGTTTCTATAATTGATGTGATTTGACCTTTATGACCTTATCTTTTGAACCGTTATTTTAAAACACTCGAAAAGTAGACAGAATGTCCACTACTTTGGTGCAATAAAAAGTAGAAATATTTCAAATTATAAATTTTAGGTTTTCAATAGTTCATGTTATTTAATTTATATTCCCGAACTGTTGAACAGCTAAAGACTGTTCAAAATCAAGTCCTCTACAACAACAAGTATAATAAAATTGATTTTGGAAATTAATGGGTGCCACTATAATTGATGTATTGATGTAATTTGATATATAATGTATTTTAATTTATGTTATGCCAAACAGGAATACAAACGAAAGTTGATAGGACAACGACCCTAAGCAAAACTTACAATTTTTGACGCTTTTTTAACAGAAAAACTATTGCTAGAAAATAATTTCTTATGCCGACTTATATGTACATATATACATTATATGTATATATATACATACATACATATATGGTGAAGGACATATAAGATTCGACAAAGCTAAATATAGCACTTTTACTTGTATTAAAAACATTTAACTTTGAAGATAAAATTTCAAAAATAATAATTTAATGATTTTCTTTTTTAGATTTAACAGCACGTTTATCATGGATTAATTGGGAAAATCTCGGAGTTCACCCAGGCAGAAGAACTTTGTTGACCTCATTGGCATTGTCTTCTGAGCCGATGTGTGGAACCCACTGCGGAGCCCCATAGACAATTCACCATAGCGTTGTAGTATCTTTACCTTCCTTTAATTTAATTCTCTAATCTTGTCTTCCAATTATGTTAAAGCAATATTTTTCTTGTTTATTATTCTTATATTGTCATAAGAAAATGCAATTGATCTACAAGACATGTTATAAAATGACATTTGAATGTTTTAGATGTTACATGTATTATTGTAAGCTTAAATATGTTGTACGCATGGACCTCTATAACTGCGTTTCACATTAAACTAAAATAAAACGATTTGAGAAATAAAATGCAACATGGTTTATTGAAACAACAATTTTTTTCAATTTTTTAAATAAAAATCAAATTAAAAACAATTTATTGAAGTATTTTACTTAATCTAAACTAAAACTGAAATAATATTTTCGAAAATACTAAATTAACAACAATCATAAAAACGTAAAATTATCTTTTTTTACTGCTTTAATATTCGTTACTAGTTTCTAATATTGTACTTTAAAAGTCATTTACAGTATTTAAGCCGTTTTTCTTATAAAACTTACTTAACTTAAGCAAAATCATAATAGAATAATAATGAGCGGGATAGACAGGACACTACGACAAGAAGGACGAGATCTATTGTGTCTCCATAAGGACAGAATCTTTATTTGACTGTTAATACTATAAAAACTATAAACTAAATCAGTGAAGATGTAGTTTAGAACAGCAGAGAGAGCAAGCAAAAACTTTTACAAATTTTAAACTATTGATGATAAGTGGAATTTATTCTATTAGATCAATAAATTATCTGCTGATTTAGTAGTTTTTGCAAACAGATCGCATATCTGCAATAAATACTGTATGTAGAAGATTCCCTGATATAAGGAATAAAAACAATAGATCTTATAGCAATTGTCTAGTTTGATTCTCGGCAAACACCTAAAACCTATAACTGGCAAAAATTGCAACAAAAGTGCCCGGCTTTTTGTACGCCGATGGAGTGATTCCACTTCAATGGAATTTCAAGCGATCGAAATACATTTTTAAATTTGTATGGTCAAACTGCAAAAGACTACAATCAAAGTTTTTGAATTGCATGTCTAAAGTTTAAAACCTATTAAGAGCTCGAGGGAGATTATTAATCTCTCTAGTATTTGATAAAATTAAGAAATAAGATAATAAATTTCCATACATAAAAACAGTTAAGGAAAAAACAGACAACGAAGAATTATTACTTTTTTATTGAGGGGCTGAGAGCTCAAGGGATACAAATGTGCCACTCAATTTGAACTTAATTAAACTGGTACAGAATGCAACTAAATGAACTAAATATTGACGTATTCATTAAAAAGTTGATGTAAAAACAAATCTTATTACTTTAAAGTTTGGCTGCTATTTTCTTCATTTCTTTAGTATTTATTTTTTTTAATCTAAGGCAGTTATAGCATATTTAGAACACACCTACACTAGCCACTATGTATGAATGTGTGTATGTATGTATATATATTGTTATGAAATTTGAAGCCAAAAAGTACACCTAAGAATCCAAAGGAACATTCTTCAGAATACTCCGAACTCTTCGATCATGCATCATAAAAATGGGCATAAGAAAGCAAGTATTTAATATTTTGAAAGCGAAACAATTGAAATTATCACGACAACAAATTTTTATTCTAAATAACCAAATACCGATTGTTAAAGGTTGTATTTATTTTACGCTATACTTTGAAATTTTGTAGCAATAGCTTGACCTGCTAATTGCTCCAACTTCAAACATTTTTTATTGTCATATCATCTTAAAAGCAAGTTTTTGTCCTTAAATCTTTGAGTTCCAAGTTTCATACAGCTCTAGGCGATCGACGCCACTGTGTAACGAAAGACTACTTTGAACTAAAAATACGTAAAGCTACTTTTGTTCAGAGATCTAGAAAAAATCAAAGACAATTTATGTTTACAAGATTTTAAAATATTTTTAAAATAAAAAGCTTTAAAAGGAAAAGTTTCTTTCAGTTCTTGTTATACAACGTTTTTTTAGATCTGTTCATACACTTTTATGTTTATACACACACATACATACATACATATACCTAAGTTTATCTAAACATGCACACACAACATGCAATCGTATGTACATGCATATTGTACAATTCAATAATAATAAATAGTTTTGGTTAATTTAATAAATATTATTCTTAAAATTATTTGCGAAATAATGAACTATAAAATTACTAGTTAACTGTGTACGTAATTAGTTGCTATTTAAGTGTTATTGCGACCTACGCATATTTTTCGTAGACTTTCTAACTCACTACGTTTCAAGCGTAAATTAAACATAGTCTGTAGAAATGTGTGGCAATCTGTTACAATTTCATCATGTATTAATGTCTCCCGGAAGAAATTAGCTAATGCGCCGATATCATCAGCTGCCAAGATGGCTGCTTTGTGCGTAGTGAACATTGTTAAGGCTGCACGAAAAATAATCTGCGATACACATTTTTTTAATAAAAAAAAAAATAAATAAAATTAGATTCAAGTTCAATAGTTTATAAAAAAATTGAGAATAATAACCTTGTAGCCCTCGGCGAAAACACAATCCCATATGCGCAAGACTGTTTCAGCTGGAAGAACTTCAGCAAAAATACAAATAAACCATTTACTTGCAATAACAGCATATGGCAAACCTTTTAAATGCATTAATAATTGCATCAAGAAATAAAAATTAAACTTAACATGCCAATCGTTAACATACCCATTTTTTCTATATGCTTGTTAAGCGTCGGAACTCGTCGTATTACCATTTCCTTAAAAACTGCCATGTCTCTCAATAAGTTTGCCATAGTTTTAGTATGATATTGTGGCACAATATTTTCTACCATGTGCTTTAGCAGCCAAAATGATTTTTCTTCGTCATCGGTGACTATCAGCAACAAGCCAGCTATATAGTTCAAACCTTGGCAATAGCCAACTTCTCGATTGTGATGAGCATACGCTATAAGTATGTTGTACAAACGCTCTTTTTTCGTTTCAAAAAATATATTGTCGGGAAATGTGCGTGGAAGATCTATTGATATGGAATCGCTTATTTCTTTTTCATACGACGTACTCAGTAAGCTTTGATATAGTTCAGGTGAACGTTGTTGCAGAGTATAGGCACCAGATATTTTCATCCAAACATCTGGGCGGTAGGGACCTGAGTAGAAATGTTAATAAATATAAAGATATTTCCTTAATTGAATGCAAGTACCTGGAATCCCCTTTCTTATGTATCGTTTTAATTTTGGATTAACATTTGTGAGATCATTGTTTTGTTGTATAAGGGCCTCCCATTTTATACGTCTCTTCGCAAGGATTTTTAAATATGAGGACATGAACGTTTCATAAAACTTATAGTCAAAACTTTCCGGACGCTTAAATCCATATTCATCCACATCACTAAAACGTAAAATAATTTGTATATTTATTTTTGATTTGTTGCCGTTCTAAATTTAAAAACAAACAATTTAATGAATTTGTGAATCCATCACAAAACAAGAATTTTTTCTTTCTACGATAGCGAAACCTGCATTTTTTATAAAACTGGAATAATTTAATTTTTTATGAGATAAACATTTGGATTTCATTAACAAGCTATTTAAAACAAATGTTTTAGCAAAAAAAATCTATAAATATATATATTTATATACATATATAGACATAAAAAGCTGATAATAAGAAAGTTTATTCTTCAAAGTGTTAGTATTAGATAACTTTCGCATTTATACTTCTAAAGTAAATAGTTTCTTGGCGAAACAATTATTGCTATCTTCGTCAAAAGACAATATGCGTTTGGCACATATCAAAAATAATATTAATTTACTTAAAATATGAGATTATCCGTGTTTATTTTGGAACATTTGTCACAACATCCAACTAAAAAAATAAGTTCCCTGACAAAACAAAATTTTTGTTTGTTGTACTTGACAACTACATGCGTTTTTAACGACATGGAAATAGGGCAGTTCTAAGAAGCTTTAAAATAAAAGAACGTGCGATAAAAATATTTTTAGTACTAAATATAAATTCTGCAGATTATACAAATTATTTCCTAATTCTGCAAGATATGTAAAGCATTTCCTTTACACAAAACTAATTGACAACACTCTTATAGAACCTCATTTTTCTTAATGAAAAATGCTCAAGGTAATTCAAATTCGTAACTGATTATCAACTTTCGTACTCTGTTTAAAGAGGAACAACTGTGTATCGTAAAAAATTTTTTTGAAATATAATACAAAAAAGTTTTCTCCTTTCACTAATTGTTTTTGACATCTTACGATACTTTAAATAAAAAAAAACATCTTAAATATAATTATTGCAAAAAAAAAATCGACTTCAAAACTTATTTCACCTGTCTGTCTATAGCGGTTCAAAAGTTTAGCCACATACATGAAATTACATTAACTAATGGAACACCCTTTATAAAGCTCACCTAGCAATACAGGTTCTTTGTCAATTCCAAAAGAATGTCTATGTCGTTTCAACAGTTTGGCCATATACTTCAAATTATATCAGTTATGGGAACACCCTTTAAATAATATAAATTCAAATTCTTACAGCGGATTTAACAATACAAGTTTCTTGTGAATTTCAGCTGTCTGTCTAAAACGGTTAAAAAGTTTGGCTTTTTAATTATTATTAATTTCAAAATACAAATTTTATACTTGCTGTTATAACGGCCTTAGCAATACAGGTTCTTTGTAAATTTTAACCGTCAAAATTATGGCCACATCAAAGTAAATAAACTATTTAATTTATATTTCGGATATTGATACTTGTTATTAAAAATGTGATTGTCATTGTCATTCTGTCCAATTTTTAAGCATTTGTCTATGAGGACACCCTCTAATTTTTTGTATTACTTTTAGCAATTGGGAGCTGTAATTATACGATTTATTTATTTTTTTTAAATGGTGCCCTTTACGGTTCATAATATACATAAAAAACACGTATGTTGTGTGGTGATACTTTACTTTTTAAAATTATGAACTGTTTTCAACCAATCTGTAACCAAAACCTTTCAAACAAAGACAAAATTTTAGAAATCGTTTTAGAAATGACTGAGGTATGCCGTTACAAAAAGAAGCAACATTCAGACAAATTGATAACCTCTTTCTTTTATTGAAGTCAGTTTAAAATAAATTATTATGTAGGCACATTTAACCTCTTTTGAACAACAGAAATACCGGCCAATATTTAATAAGAAATAACATAAAGTCTAATAATTAATACTATAAATGAATTATTGTTTCAGTTAGACTATATATCGTTGATATTCAGCTACTAAGTTGAAACCCTTATTTATGTTTATTTTAATGGAACATTAATAAGACAAATATAAGTATGTTTGCGTAAGTCTAAGTATATTTATATATTTTGTACCGATATTTTTAAGTAAAATATGAATCATATTTGGCTTGCAGGGTTTGTTGTAGAATTTATAAATAAGAATAAATTGCAGAGATTAGGAAAAATCAAATATACACAAAAAGTTGCACCGAGTGGGTATAATTTCGAATAACTGCGTAGTGTACTTTTTTTATAAAATACATATGTATAAATTTAAAATTTATACATAATTTAAAAACTTACCTAAATTTCGATGAAGTTGTAATGGTCTCCATTAAAATATTTTTGCTTTTCTTCTTTTAGATAAAAAAAAACCTATCCAGCATAGAGATCGATTTAATTGCCTGCAGGTATTACAAATCCCTCATCCGTATGTGTCTATTGATAGTATGTTAATACCATTAATTTAATTACTAGTAATAAAATTAAGCGCAGTTAAAGGATGATAGTTTAAATGGTAGGCGTGAGAAAGTACCAGTTAATGGTATATTAAACTATGAATGTATCCTGGAATGAAAATTAAATAATAGTTAATGAATGGAAAGTTCTTCGCAATAATATTACAGTGTAAACTTTTGATGTACAATTTACCTTTAGAAGCTTTTTTTCAGTATATTGTGACCTGAATAAAGATACACTGATTTAAGGACATTAAAATTAGCAATTTTTTTGCAATCAATAGTAAAAGCTGAGTTACAAATTAAATTTTTCACTTTTATGTGGGAGTATTTTTCGGTTCCTTTTTGTATAAAATTGTTTGCTCTTCCTTCAATTTCCTCTTTACGATCTATCGAATTAGCTGAGCTTGGCTTTTGTTTTATGACATTTTTTGCTTTTATATAGTAATATAAATTAATAAAATTTAATTGATCATCTTGTTTATATTCTTATTTTAAACAAAATTTTGTCTAAAGGAAATTGACAGCATAATATGACTAATGTCAAATTAAAATAATACAGTAGAGCTGCCAAGTTTTCGAGAACCCTGTTATAACCGAAACATATATACAAACTGAACTGTGTAAAATCAATCCGCCTTTAGCAAAACTACTTATTTAATTTATAAGCTATGGTAAGCAAGAAGTTAGGATAACTTATAAATAAATATATAGCAATGGCTACTGGGGCCTTCACCTAACTTACTATTAAGATACATATGAACAAAATTTTTTTAAAAGCTTAGTATATGGTAGTACGTAATTTATTGTTCTTATTTATTTATTTATTATATGCCCTTATATATATTGTTAGTTTTTAGGAAGCAGGTAACGGAAACGATTTTATTTGCAGAGGGATTAGATAGGTATTGTTTTGGGTTTAAGTGACAAAAATTGCGTCTGTTACTGGTGAATTTGTTGCAACGTAATAGGATATCTATGATAGATATTATTTCAGATGCGCAATATGGGCGAAAATTGGATGTGTAGGGGTTGATTAAAGGTAACAGTAGCGTAATGGCCATATGGATATGCTTTCCCCATAGTAATACATTTCATTTTGTATTTTTAAATAACATCAAGCGCGATTAACATTAACAATTGTTTATGACAACATACTTAGATTTGGTTCCAACAAAATTCCTGGTTTTTTGTGTTGCATTGTTGTAGCCGTGCAGTCAACTGTATTAATTCGCCTTGTTTCATATATACTGTTTTGCTGAATATATATTCTATATGTATTTTATTTACATAATTTCAATACCAAGGCGAATCAATTATCAGGTGGCAGCGTTAGAGAATTTATTATTTTTTGCTGGTAGAAACGAATGTCAAACTTCATATAAAAAAAA
The DNA here is from genome assembly GCA_916610165.2 of Gymnosoma rotundatum. Taxonomy (NCBI): domain Eukaryota; kingdom Metazoa; phylum Arthropoda; class Insecta; order Diptera; family Tachinidae; genus Gymnosoma; species Gymnosoma rotundatum. Next base: position 180,794,726 of record OU744336.1, read on the forward strand.
TTGTAAACAGATTTATTATATATGGAGTTTGACAGTAGTGTACACGGCGAAAATTTATGAATTCGCCTACGCTGCCACCTGGTAATTGATTCGCCTTGTTCAATACCTTCTTGATAATTGTATATTTTGATATCGGCAATACTGTAGCGCTCAACTGTCATTAGTTATGCAATTCCTTTGAAACAGTCTTCAGGTTTTTTGGTAGTAATTTTTTTTACTAATAATATATTTTTTACTTCAAGTTGTGTGTGGTTTGAATTATACAATATTAAATTTCTCGTACCTAAACAGTATTTGAATTGAAGTTTGCTTGCGGTTAGTAACGATAACGAAGCAATCATAAAATAGTATGCTTCGCAAATGTGTTGCTTTGCCCACATCAACATTTTTGGCAGCTGTCGCTGTACAAAAGGCTAGTAGCTCCGGTTCCGAGCCTAACAAACAAGAGCTAACGAATGACTTGTCCCACTATCAATGTAAATCTACCGAATTGCCAATATACGCTCCGTTGCATTCACATAATAAGTACTATAAATTTGTATTTAAAATTTATGAAATAAATAACATATTTGTTTTTTCAAGGCCGAAGGAAAAACATCAAACAGAATCGAATTATATTACCGATGCCATCAAATGTAGTGTACGAATTGCACGCATAGAAGTTCAGAAAGGCTACCATTTGCTAGATAAACAAAGAGAAACCTGTGTTGACTTTGTATCTCAAGCTAAGGAACATGCTCTATCTGCAGTAGATTATTTGAATGAACCACAAAACGTTATGCCTAGAACTGGTGCTGTAGCCATTGGAGGTTTGTCAGGCTTCATTTTTGCTGCCCGAGGTGGATTTATCAAAAAAATTTTCTACACCTCAATTGGCGCTGGTGCAATTGCTTCTCTTTGTTATCCTAGACAAGCTGAACAATTTGCTAGAGATACGCTTTTTGAAGCCCGCAAAGGTTTTGCAATTGCCTATAATTTTATCAAAGGTGTTAAGCCAGGCGACGAAATGCCGGTTGAGCCGATTAATAAATTTCCAACTAGTTTGGAAGATATCAAATTACTAGCTTATGATTTGTATGACGAAGCCAAAGAAGCTTTATTTTCACGAAAGAAATAAGTTCAATCTGGTGTTTATTAATAATTTTGACTAAAATTATAAAATACATTGCGATCTAGCGATTAAAAATTATAGTAAATTTATTATCATGTAGACAAAGCAATCTTCGAAAAATAAAAATCAATTTTCATGTAATAGTTCAGGTTTTAAATAACGTTTGTACGTAGGTATAACTTAATATTGTTACAATTACTGCAACAAGTAACACTAAAAAAAGAAATGTAGCAAGCTGTCTGTGTAGAATGGTTTTGGTTGCTTTCCTTGGCTTAAGGCCCTATGTAGGACCAAATGGAGAGATTCGCATGCCATTATGTGGGTCAATTTACGGCGCAGTTGGTTTTACGTGCATAGATAAACACATGGTGGAATTGGCTGTGAAATTCCTGGAAGGTGATCCTCAGAGAACTCACTGATAACGAAGTCTTCTATAGAGTAAGGAGTTTGGAGACCGTTCGGGTTTCGAGGTATTTCTCACCTGTAGACTGTTAGGGGAGCTGCCCTTCTCTATTAGAATGCAGACCTCTTGTTTTACCACATTTATTGACTATAGCACTGTTCAATAATTTATTTTTTATTTATTTTTAGATATAATTGTTAATTCATGTTTTTTATGTTAATATGAATTCTTTTTTTCTTGTTCTTTGTTGTTGTTTTATGTGTAATTGTTATTCGTATTTTATTTCACTTTTTATTATAATATGCCAACTGAGCAGACCAGCTTAAAAAATCAACTCCATTGTTTTCAAACCAATTTCTTCCCCGCTTAGAAGTGTGTTTCTGGCATTTCCCATTCCACGTAAGACATCATATAATTGTTAAGCAGATTTGTATAAAAAATAGATCCATTCTTTCTTCCATAATGTAAGAAACACCTTCACACCATAATGTTTCCGTCAGCGTGGTTAATGGTCTTTATGGTGATTTGAGGTAGTCAGCAGTTTTCGTACACAGTGGCTGCTTTAGTCAGGGTTAAAAAAAATTATTTTTGATTCGTCAGACCACTTGTTAGTAGGCCAGTTTACATGTTTTTCGGCAAACTGCAACTGGAATAGAGTTTTTCTTGCACTTTTTAATTAATAACTTTCGCTATGTTGAAGTTGTTACATCTAGGTTAAAATCTTTTTTTTTTTATTGCGGTCGATGTCGTAGCGTAGAATTTTCCTCTTCAAAGCTTCTGTGATTTGTGGTTTCCTTCATCTTTCTTCTTCTTTACACATAAATTTTATTGTATTTTCCATCATTCTTTTACAACTTAAGCCTCACTGAAAATAATAATAATTCACATGTAAAAATAATTCGAATAAGACACAATTTAAAGTAAATACGTTTAACAACAAGTAAAAGTTCTATATTCGGCTATGCCGAATCCTATATACCATTCACCATTAATATAATTCTAGTTTAGTAAAGTAACTCCATTCTCCAAACTCACTCTAATATTGGGTTAATAGAGTATTAAAAATAAGAAAAAAAATTAAGTACTATATATATTTTATATAAAAATGACATCGGCTCTTAATGTGTTAAGCATTTTTAAAAAATTTTAGTATTTTCTTAAAGGTTTCTTTAAAAGCTTTAAAATGATACCCATATTGATACTTTAAAAAAATTTGAGAGCCCCGTAACTCGGAAAATTTGGGCGAGCGGAAATTTTTTCACGTGATGTTTTTTTCTTATTTCTAATTCCCCATCGCTCCATACATATACATATATATATTTTTTTATTGGAGTTCCTTAATTGTTCCAAATGCTGATTTCCAATAGCACCTCTTTCGACACTATATCTGATCGATTGACAATTTATGTTTTTTGTGAAATCAAGTTTGTCGACGGATAGACGGACATCGCTCAATCGATTTCGCTGTGCATAAGAAGTCAGAATATATATGTATACACTTAATGGGGTCGGAAATGGATATTTTAGAAATAACACACGGAATGACAAACTTAGTTATACCCTCTTTCCACTTTTTGTGGTGAAGGGTATAAAAATAACTTTTAATTTACAACAGGAAATTGTAAACTAGAACTTCCTATCAAATACAAGAAAATTTCTTTAGAAATTAATTTGAAGTCTTCTGACAATTTTTAGTTCTAGTGGCATCATTCTATAGGCAACTTAAATTGCGCTTCGCCACTATAAGATCGACTGAGTCCATTTTTTTTAAATTTTCTATAAAAATTTCATCGCGTGCCCATAGTATAAAATTTTTCATGGCGTCGGAATTAGTGTATTTTGCTGTTAATTTGATATTCCGTTCATGTAGTTGTTTTGTGTAATTTAAAATAATACACAAACAACAAAACGTTGCCATTTTGCTTTCTTTACTAGATCTCTTGCCTACAAACCAAATTTTCATAAAATTTGGTGTTAAATGGCTCTAAGTCTACACATTTAAACTGACACTTTTATTAATTTCATGGATTGCATGACAATGTATTTAATAGGCAGCTATATTGGACTATAAAACCTTAATAACGCACTCAAAAATGATTTAAGCAGATGTATGGATGACATTTGTTGAAAATGTGTCCGTGAGTTTTTAACTCGAAGGTAAAAGTTTCATAAAAACCACCTCCCATCATCATTATTCATTTTTTCTCTAGAGATATCGTTTTAACATGAAGAAATTACCATACGGATAGAGGCAGGAAGAATTGATGCTATTATATTCATTAACCATATTCACCAAAAATCTGCAGAACACTCTTCATATGTATGTACATTTATACATATGTATGTAAATAAATTTTCTGTAATATCATTGAATTATGTATGACTAAAGTAGAGCTTTCTTTCTATGGTAAAATAATTTATAATTCCCCCCCCCCCCCCCCCCCACAAATAAATTGAAATTTGTAATAAAAAAATGTTTTTGATTTACGTATCAAATTTGTCGCTACTTTTGTCAAACTTAATCCGAAATTTCGGACAAGGTTTGGTCTCAAGCTTGGCTCGATGGAATTACCAATAGCTTTCCCTGCTACCTCTGACAGCTTATCTTCACTATTCCCTTCTTTTTCTTCTCATTTTTTTTCTCTTTCTTTTAGTCTTTGCGGGTAACAAAGGGATTGCTAAACAGATTTAAATCTGGCTTCTCATGACTGATAGAATAATATAAACAAATAAATGAAATAAGTAAAAACAATTGAACTGTAAACGACCAAGTTATTATGTATACAGTTAATTTAATATAAGCAGCATACTTGGGCATACTGCAGTATATTTTTAATGCATTATGTATAGCAGTAACCAGTAAAAGTTTATTCAGTAGCCAGTAAAAAATTTTCAGTAAACAGTAAAATCCAAAATTTTACTGCATTATTTAAACAATGCAGTATGCCCATGTATTATAAGCAGCATTATTCTTGCTAGAGTTTATTTGCTTTTAAAAATAGCGCCTTGACTCTGTCGCAGAAATAATGTCACTTTTTAAGTAATTTCTTTCAAACCAATCAAAAGGAAAGCAAAAATAATTCTTATTCATGCTCAGTCACGAAGATTTTTTATGATTACGCTCAGTGAGTGAAACCAAAAATCAATCACGATACTGCGTGATCACCCGTGGTCTCGTCAATCACATGACAGTCAACATATCCTGCGGGTACATACTTACATACCTAATATGTACATACAATGTATGTATGTATAAATTAAATATTATTTATAAATTTGTTTGCTGCTTTTGATGATTTATTAATGTGTTCAATTGAATTTGCATAGTTCGTAGAAACGTTTTTCTATAACATGCATACATACATACATATGTATGTATGTAAATTAATTAAAAAACAAAACAATTTGTTAAACTCAAAACCTTTTTTTTATTTATATAATCGAAATCGTTTTTTTCCTTCTTTGGGCAAGACAATAATAATTGATTTTTTTTTTAATATTTAATGGTTCTTTTTATAAATAAAGAATACATCAACTTAAATGTTTATTTTTTATCACTTAATTTTAAACTAAAATGACTCTGGAGTATTTTTCATTATTACAATTTATGTAGTGTATTTACAACAGAACTAACTTCAAATTCAATAAATTGTTTAATTGGGGCGAATTATTTTAAACAATAATAATAATAATAATTGTGTCTAACTACATTTTTATAAAATAAAATAAATAAATCACACGTAAATCAAATAAGAATAATTAATAAGAATTTAAAATCAAAAATAATAAGAATAGAACAATATTTCAACAAAATAGTTTTAGATATTTACACACACATACATACATATGTATGATTAGTTAAGTAATCATTCATAATTAAAACTTATATATATCATATTTGTGGCTAGAAAGCGGAAGTTTTATCACGTTACATTCTCGATAATCCAGGGCACAAATTTTGAAATGCGCGTACAAACTCCCGGCAAGTTGGCTTCAGCACAGCCTATACCCCACGATATGATGCCAGCCAAGAAAAATCGACCATCTTGAGATTTTACCTTAACATACATACACACACATGTAAATGAAACTACCCATTTATGAAAACAATGCAATAAATGTTAGGAAACCAACCTGTAGAGGGCCACCGGAATCACCTTGACAAGAATCTTGTCCTCCGGTCTCGTAGCCAGCACATAAAAATATTTCAGGTATAAATTCTTGCCTTCCAGCTCTCAAAAACATACTTTTGCAGTTATCATTGCTAACAATCGGCACCGAGACCTTTCAATCAAGAAGAAAAAATTTTTGAATTAAAATGTATTCAATTCAATATTTTGCCCATTTTGCTTTGGAAATACCTCTTGTAATACGGAAGGCAACGTTCCACCTTCACTGAGCCTGCCCCAACCAGTCACTGTTGCGTTCATGCCTATTAGCAAGCTGTCCGTTTGTGGAAGACATATAGGGCTTACATGAGGTGCAAACTCTAGTGGTTGTTCCAGTTTTACCAATGCCAAATCATATTCATACGTAAAGAAATTGTAAAGAGGGTGCACAACTTTTTTTGCTACACTTCTTTCAATATACGGCAATTGCTCCTGAACGTGAGAGAAATCATACTCCCCCACTCGTATGCGAATTTGAGAAATCAATAAACTGTAACGAAAACCAAATCAAGAAAGTGTTTAAGTTTTTTTTATTTTATTTTATTTTCTTTTTTAATTATGTTTGTTTCATCAATATTGCGACAGCGTAGAAATTTAAATTTGTTAAAAACTGCGCTCCTTTTTACTTTAGACCTTAAACGTTGGTGTCTTCAGAAGCTTGTTAGATCTTATGAGTCGATATGTTAAACCAAAGAGAAACATTTAATTTTTATTTGAGAAAGACAACTCTGAAGTTTTTATTTATTTTGTTAAAAAAAAAAAAAACACACAACCACACAAGACATAAGGACACTTACTCATCAACACAATGGCCTGCTGTAGCAATCCAATTTTCATTTATGAGAGCTCCACCACATCGGTGCGTACTAGAAAAACCAAAGAATGATGTGCGCCGCACAGACACCTGCCAAGGCCAACGTCCAAACGCTGCACTTTTACCACCTACAATACGAGTTTCCGGTCGCGTTAAGACGGGCGTTCCACATTCTGTAATTTTTTGAAATGTAGATGTAATGAGAACATTTTTTGATATTTTCTTACCACTACGGGCAGCAGAAATGGTCTTAATGGTGGCGCTATCGTTATCCAAATTATCACCGATTTCATTTGATTCGACTGAAATAAGATTATGAGCCGGTGGCAGTGTATTTGATGGAATTGTTGATGTTGTTGTTGTTGTTGTCGTCGTCGTCACTTTTGTTGTAAAGGGTCGTTGAGAAGATGCTGTAGACCATGCTGACGTTTTCGTTGGAAAAGTATCTGCTGTTGGCTTAAATGCTGAAGTTGTTGATGGCTTTTGACTATAAATTAAAGAGGGCAACGTAGAATTTATTGATGCTGTTGCCGGTTTTGAAGGTAAATACATTGATGTTGTTGGTAAAGACGATGTTGTAGAAGTTGTTATCGCTGTACTACTGCTTATGCTCGAGGTAGGTTTAGTGTAGGGTTCAGTTGTATTAGATGCTGGCTTATTACTCTGTGCAACAACCTTTTAATATGCAAAAGAAAAAAGTTTCAAATAAGAAATAATTAAGACACCTTTTTTTGTATTATTAGCGTAATAATGTCGTCTTATACATATGTATGCATGTGTGTATGAATATTTCCTTTATTATTTAACCATTTCTACTGTTATATCCACAAAGTCTGTGGTCCCAAATAAAAAACAGACGAACTAAATCTGCTGACTGTCGGTGAAGCAAACAAAAAAAAACAATGCCATGTGTATAAACGTAAATTAATAAACATTTGGCTATAAAACTTTAAAGCAGAGCTGCAAAGACTGGCGCAAGCATAAACCAACACATCAAATTTTAAGATCCGCCGCTATGTAGATCTGAGTCACATCTGCAGTATGAGACTGTGCTACAGAAAACATACACAATGTACACATTTAATACGCTCTACATAGTTCTTTTTTGTATTGCCACACCCAAAGCCAAGTTAATCTTTCATCAGGTATTTTCAAACAATAAAACGTCCCCTTAGGTCATAAATTCATTATCCCTTACGCGAAGATAGTCATCGAGCCGGTCAGCCAGTGAGTGGGCAAATGTTGATGCCAAAAAGCAATGCTTATGTAGATATGTTAATGTAAATGTAAATGACCTTAATGCCTTAAATTACTTACGTACCTGAGGTTTAGTTTTTGACGTTGTCGTCATCATCAACGTCATCGTAGCTGTTGTTGGGGCAGCTGAAGGCTTAGTTTTGTTCGTTGTTGCTGTCGTTGTCATTGTAGTTGTGGGAAAGGTATTAAACGAAGGTTTTTGTGTTAATTGTTGTTGCAGTTGTTGTTGTTGTTGTTGTTGGTGAGTTAACCAATCAAGGGCTGTTGTGGGCTTTTTACTTGGTGTAGAAGGTTTGGGCGGCTTAGGTCTCAAGGTTAGTGGTTTGTCCCATGATGGTGGTCTTGGCTTTGTAATAAAATTTGGTTCAGTCGTTAAGTGCCAATGTTGTTGTTGTTGATGATTAACTATAATAAAATTAATTTTTATTATTTATCTTGAATGATTTGAACGAACAATTTTGTTTTAATTATTGTAAAATCTTACATGTTATCGCTGAGGCAATGCTAGCCGATGATTGAAGGTCACCTAAGATAGTGTTTGACGTCCATAATAGGGACGGATCATCTGTTGTTGTTGTTGGACTGGATAAAGCTGTGCTAACAAATGGTGGTTTAGAGTGATGTGGTTTAAACTGCGCACCTTGATGATGAGGACCAGAAGGTCTTATGACCAAAGTGCCTGCTCCATGTGGCCTCTCTATTGTAGTCATGCCGCTGAAAAAAATATGAACTTTGGTTAATATGCAAGAGTACGTAAAAAAATTTGTGTGGCCAATAACCTGATACTAGGACGATGTGGCTGTTGAGGCGGCCGTGGTCTATGATTCATACTGCCAATACCCAAAGGCTTAGTGGGTCTAGTATATGAAAATGTATTCTGTTGGACTATGTTGTCGGTGTAGTTGTGAACACAACATGAACCAAACATAAACGAATCCACGCACATGCCAACATGACGACCTTCAGATTTTATACACTCCCAGACGAACATACACGTACCCTCAATACGTCCTGTTGAGCAGGGCTTTGGACTTATTTTAAAATTTTGACTTCTCAACAAATTATCATCCAAGTTGTGTTGAATTTGAAGTCCATTGTAGCCAAAGGCTGAACCGCCAATTTTGTGAGATTGTCGAAAAAATGAGTTCCCTTCATCTTCATTCGAATTTATAATTGAACTTTCACTATATCGAAATTTATTGCTAAAAGCATTTGCCTCGACTTGATGATGATATTCTCTGACCTGCTTTGTATCCCCATAGGTCGCCAAGGCCAATGGCAAATGCGTTAGACTATATAAAAGACAATTGACTAAAACTAACGCTAATAATACTTCTAGTATTTGGTTGAAGCAGGACTTATGAGGCCATCGTAGATATAAATCTAAATGTCTCCTCCTTTGGATTAATGATGCACTTTTACATCTATTATTGTGCGGGTGGGAAAGAAATTGAGGCTGCTGCTGCTGCAGGTTTGTAGAATTTATATCAAATGCTAATGAAACATTTGTTGCTGTATTTGTATTCGCTAGATGAGAAGGAAATGTTTGAGCAGGGTAATTGTGTATTAAAATGTTTTCTTTTTGTCCCTCGGCAGTCTGTGCATTAGTACCATCATAATCATAATCATCATATGGATTGACTAGCCATTGCCGACTATAGCGATACTTCAACATGTTTTAAGTGAGTGTGGTGAACTGAAAAAGTAAAAAATAGTAACGTAAAAACAAAAGTGGCTGAAAAGAATATGACTCAAGAGAATTTAAAATGAAAGGTCACGCCACTCATGTGGATATATAGGGATTTCAAAAGAAATTAATTCCTAAGACAAATGCTGAAATGATCCCCTTTGTCTTAAGTTTTTTTCTTTGTTTTTGTTGTAGTTTCGTGTTTTGTCATTTCAACGAAGAAAAAAGATTGCGTGAGTCTATAGTTTATAAAATTAATTGTCAACATTTCTAATTGCTATCAACACTGAACAACTAAAACTACTTGCACACACACTTACATACCAACATACACTTGTTCATACCAGAAGTATTGCTGTCATTATTTTACACACAATTATTCATACATTTCGTATAAATATCCGCAACTACATATACGCGGTGATGGCGTTTAATATTTTTGCTTTACTCTTCTGATAAACCTGTGTCTACTTAATGTATACTCGTACCACGTAAATTGTACATCAAAAGACATATCAACAGACCATTTTATGATGTACTATTAACGTTCAAAAACTTATAAATACATTATACATACACTTACATACGTACTTAGCCATTTTTCTAAAATAAACCAGAACAAGACATGAATAAAACTTTCTGACAAGTCGCTATGGACTAAGTCCTCACAGAACTTTATAATTTTATAGGGATCTATATTACATTTTTCTATTCAGTATTTTCTTTTCTTAAATACATTGCCGCCATTTTGGTAAACAATGGCAGTTAATATTTGGCAGTCGTTAAGTAGACACGTAGTGACGGTGACATATCGCATACAGCCAGGACTACAATGGAATTGCTGCGAGACCTCTTTCCACAACAAGTTGTTTCTAGAAATGGTGATGTTGATTGACTTTCACTGTCGCCTAATTTGACTGCTCCGGACTTCTTCTTGTGGGGATATCTGAAAAGCAAGGTTTATGCCAACAAACCAGAAAAGGTAATCGAATGTAGAATTAATAATTTCTGGCGGAAGGACTTCTCAACTAGATTAACAAGGCTTTAGACTTTTATACTCAATTACTGAGCATTAATAACATTGATTATTGAAAAAATTAATGATGATCTTAGTACATATGTATTTTAAGGTATTCTCATTACCCTTAAGAAACTAGTTCAATTACTGCTTCCTTTTTTGCGAACTAAAGTATTGAGTTTTGTAAGCGAGCAACAAATTATGGCAATCACAAAAGTATGTCATTATATGGCAAGTACACTTTATTAGGTAATGTCTAGCTTTTTCCTGGGCGCTTGAGCTACTCAAAGAAAACATTCGTGAAATTAATGAAATACTGCGTGAAATGAATGTAAAATATGCTCGAAAGGGCTCGCATTTATGAGGCTAACAGAGGCGGACATTTATCTGATATTATATTCCGCCGACATTAAATAAAACATTTATCAATATAAGATCCATTCTCTTTTATTTAATCAAAAATTATAAACAAACAGTAGTAGTATATCTTTCAGTACGTACATATGGATATCCTTACAATATTAAACATTTGAAATGTTTATTTAAGGTTGAAAAACTTTAATTAAATTACTGCAAAAGCTTTCATATTTAAGCAATATCATCTAAGTATGGAAAACCCTTTTAAATATTTATTGCACATTAAAACTGTTCACAGTGTCTATAAACGTGAAGTTATACACCAGCACTTATATACATGTATGTATGCAAGTGTGTGAGTGTGTGTGTGTGTGTGTGCAAGTACTACACTACATATCTATTGCATTTACGAGTCTTGCTTTAAGTACATGATATTGGCAATATTTTTTTGTATGCAACCAGTGGCTGGTTTAATTGCCGCTTTTCACTTTTGCTTTAAAATTGTTTGTTAAACAGAAATTGCAACAACAACAACAACAAAAAACTATATGTAAGAAAACAATTTTTTTGTCTTGCTCTTCCATGAAGCTTTTAAAGAAAAATGCTAAATATGTATTTTATCGAATGCAATTAACGTTTGTGCGTTTGTAATTTGCCAGAGACTTTAAATTGACTGTTAGATGTCTGCCGTGTGATCCACATCGCAATTTTTTAGGGATTGGTATTAACTATTCATTCAGTTACTTAAACTCCAGCTTAAATTTCAAAATCTGTTTTTTGGGTTCGGTTCGGTTGAACATTTGTTTGCCAAACCTACATACATACATATATACAAGCTTACATACATACATACTTATGTATATACATACATATATGTCTTATAAGAATCTATGCAGGTTAATAGATTGTAGGTTATGCTGGTTTGCAACGACACACAAGTGTTTTTGGGGACATTGATGTATATGTTTGTATGTATGTAAATTGGATCGGTTGACAGCCATAATGTCTTTTTTCTACATAAACGACAATGTAAAAGTTGCACGTTCAATGGCATTATGCTATTATCATTTGCTTAAATGACAACTAATCTATTGGTAGGAGCTAAATTTTTTATTTTTTATTATATATGTATATGAATATACATAAACACATACATACATACATACATACACGTGCATACAAACATATATCATAATATTATTTTTATAATTATCTCATCCCATTTTAAGTAGAATTAAAAAATCTTTTCGCTGCTTTTTTTTGCTTTGTTTGGAATGGTGTACTTTGATTACGGAATGTATTCGATACCTTCACAGCTATTTTACAATTTACAAATCAGACTAGATAAAAATGTAGATTGCCCAAAGCACACTTTTGAATGTAAAAAAATATATTTTAAACGATACAATTTCTTGAAATGTATTTATTGAAAATGGTATTTACCTATCCCCCCTCTTTATTACTAATATGTGTACATACATACATATGTTTGTGTTATAGCGACCTTGTCCAAAAACAGTCAACAGTCAAATTTCCCAAAATTGATACTCGTATTTAGTTGTTTTTAAAATACATTGTAAGTTCAAAATGCATCCTTTAAAAATTTTAAATTATATAAATATTTTGGTAAAAATCGCAATATATATATATATATATATATATATATATATATATATATATATATATATATATATATATATATATATATATATATATATTTGTATTACAAGCGAGCGACTCGTCTAGAAAATTTTTACGAAAAACACTTTTTTTACTTTTTGTATTAAAGGCTCAATTTGTATTAAATTTTATATAAAAAATCATTGGCAAAAATTACTGTAATTTTTTCTTTTTTCATTTTCCATTAAGAGTTTAACACAAACGTTGTTGTACGCAATACAACTGTCAACTGACTGTCACAATTCTGATTGGGTTAATAATTTATCTGTCAAGTACTTGAAGTGAAGAACGACAAAAAAACCCTAACATTCACTTTAAGGGTTATTTTTTAATCCATCTTACATTCTGTAGGTTGTCTATCCTTAAATTTAAACCAGATCTCGTTTTCAGTTTCCCTTGAAAATAATACATGTTTTTAAATTAAATTGAAGAGCATTAATTGTTTGTAGAAGTTTGTAGTTTTTAAACTTTATTTAAACAATTTTTTTATTTTATTTGGCTTAAGTTCATTGTTGTAATTTTGATAAAATTTAAAAAAAGTGGACTAAAATTTAGATGCCAGCAGAATGAAATGCAGTTTCAGTCCATTTTATTTTCTGGTACCTGATACTGTTCTTGTAATAGTTTTTCAAAATTATTAACGACCTTTACAACAAAATAAATAAATTTAAAAAACAATTGTTTTAAAATTAAATTTTTTGCTTGTTTTTTCTTGGCTTTGATTGATGATGCATGATGATTAAGAAAAAATAGAAAAATATACATATATCCACACTATTATATGCATGTATTAATTGCAAAAAAAAAAAAAATAAATAAAAACTTTTTTAAAAGATTTATTATTTATCCATTCAAATTTGTCTATTTTTATTATTTATTTATTAATTTTTTGATCAATCGAAAAACCACCCGCCATTCGATTTGACATGGATTTTGTGCTGTGTCGGAATCTTCGTTTATTTAATGTTTCCACTCGAAACGTTGTTAAACGTTTCTATTGTATGCATTTTTAGTTATAATTAAACTGAATGTTGCTGAAGATTTATTTGTCTTCATTTGGATATTTTTAAACACGTGTGGTGCGGCAAATTGATTGATAAAGGAAAGTGTGTTAAGTTAGTTTGCGTTAACAAACAACAAAATACAAGACACGTGTACCCAATCACCTGCATACATACAAATGTAAATAATTTGAAAATGTTTTATTGGTGACAAGTGGTTTTTAATAATTAAGTTGTTGTTTCAAAACACAAAGAAATAATATTCATTTCGAAATGACATCGACTTTAGGCGAGAGATGTGAATTAATGTTGATATTTCATAAAAGTGATTCAGTTGTAAATATTTAGTTCCAAATACAATGTTTGCTATAATAAATTTTTAAGAATGGAACTGTTTTGGGTAAATAAAGTTAAAGATTTTTAAGCACTTTTGAGAAAAAAAAATAAATGAAATTGGTTGTTATTAAGTATAAACTTAGTAATATAATTAATTAATAATCAATATAAGTATAAACTCATAAAATATTTTGCATGTTCGGTTCATATTTTACGTAAAAAATCATTGATTTGGTTGTGAGGTAAACAGAAGTAAACGATAAACTCAAAGAGTTATTTGAAAGAAAGTGCAGGATAAAGTTGATGAGGAAAAAAGTGATGAAAAATGTGAATATTATTTGTGTTTTTGTGAGTATTAAATATGTAAATATTTTTATAAATAAAAGTGGCGTTCACATATAAATCACCAATCACTATCAAAGATATACTATAGATGCATTAATCGTTTCTCTTAGAAAATTAATAATCTTTGGTTTTGTCTATGAAAATTTCCATGTATTTAAACCACTGAATGAAAAATTTAAGAAACAGATACATTCAAATAAATTTATTTTTAAATTATGAAATTTGTAGTTGAACATAAACAATAATTTCATTAATTTGGCTTAAGTTCATTTTTATTTTATTTTTTTTATGGCAAATGAAAATCAAAATTAACCTAAAACAAATTAATTAATTTATTTAATAATTATTTTTTTTTAAATATTTCATTCAAAAGTTAAAAAAAAACTGTGACGCAACACAATTTGGAATAAATTAAGGTAAATTAGAATAACTAAGCTTTCATCCTCAATAATCAATATCGCTCATTTATTAATTTAATCAGGACAATTTAAAAAAATAGCACAATGTTTTTTTGAAAATTAATAATTTTATGAAAGATTGCCGTGTTTTTAATTCAATTAAATTTGTTTTTTTTTTTTTTTTCAATTTATTAAGCACTAGGTCCTGTTTCTTGAGGAGGCCAAGCAGCGGTGTGGCTAAATATGAATAAATAAAAAATAATATAAAATATTTTTGTTTTAAAAACTGACCTAATGCTTAATAAACTAGAAAAGAAAATAAATTATTTCCGTTTTAGATTGTTAAGCCTTCGATGTAGTAAATTTTCCAGTTAAGATTAATAGAACGCAGGTTCTTACGATGGCCTATATACCAATGAATTGTTTAAATGGACATTACAGCAATAAAGAAGCTATGAACATATTTTCTTTTTGTTGTCTGAATGCAATTATCTCAACTGTTTTTATTATTTTTTTTGAATTAGTGTGTTTGATTTTACAAATGAAATGGAAAGTTTCATGAATCGCTGCAGATGGTAGCATTATTGTTAATTGCTTTAAATTCTTTCTTTAATCTACGTATATTGAAATTTATTTTTGATAGTTATGTTCACTAATCTAAGCAGACACAAGGTTTTTGTTGCAATCTTTCTTATTTTTTGTGTTGAAATGAAAAGGTGGAAAAGCTTTTGAGCTTTAAGTATACTTAAAGCCTAAAGTAAAAGTAAATATTGTTAACATTGTAATATTATAGAAGTATTTTACATTTTTTTTTTTCGAGTACTCAGTCGGACACACCTTTGCTAAGAAAAGTAAAAACATTAAGTAACAGAACTCCCCATAACAAATTTTAATTAACGATTACAATTTAATTATAAGTTTAAAACATTTAAATATCTAGTGAAGAGTATAAACCATTTCAATATGCATTAACAAACTGTCAACTAGTCTCTCACTTGCACTTTTTTACTTCCATATACGTACATGTCGGTACACGTAGTAAGTATATAATTTTCAAATAATTTATTTAATAAATATTTTTAAATGTTTATATTGCATAATTTTTTTTCTTCTTTTCATTTTTTTAAAACGACACAAAAGTCACGCATGCTTACAAATTTGCATTGCATTGGAATAAAGTTGGTCAAAAAGTTTGTTCGAGTTGCTTACACTAAGCAAAATAATTTATGCACACTGCTAAAAAAAAAAAATCTTTTACAATTCACATAAAAATATAATAATAATAATAATTATAATCCTTGATGAGTGGAGTTAATTAATGTTTGAAAAAGTAAAAGTTTTCTTCTTAAGTCTTTTGATTTTCAAGACACTAAACGAAGCCATTAACAGATTTATATTTAAACAAAGGCAACAACAACAAAACACTTTTAGTACTCTTTAGTAGATTTAAATGCAAAAAAAAAACATAAAAAACAAAATTAAGTTGTTAAACTTGTTTAATTAAAAATGGATGTTAAGAGGCTCAATTTTTACCGCCTTGAGTACAAAAACCTTTTGCACGTATGTATATATCTACAAATCGATATTAAGAAAAAAAAAAAACACACATAATCTACTATATCTAATATGGGTACAATATCTTATTCAAAATTTTTGCTTTAAGGCTTGTTTTCTTTTTATTTTTGTATATTTATCTTAATTTATTGATTTATTGATTCGTAAAACACTTTAAACTTGTGTTTATTTATAAAAGGTTAAAACCCAAAGGCTTTTCATAACCTTTATTGAACCACTAGAAAAAATAAAAACTTTTACTTAAAAAAAAATTGAGTTTATTCAACTTTTATTTTGCAATGACTTAATTTTAATTTTATTTCGGATATTAGTGAAATTACTCATTTACTTCTAGAACGTCATAACTGAAAAAATTCATTTCAAGATAATCGCAGTTTTAATTTTTAACTCGTTCTCACCATCGAGTAAAATATCAGACTGCTTAAATTCCCACTACAATTAGTAAATTAATTCTTAAATAAAAAAATCCATTTAAGAAAACTTTCATCAATTATATATTAAAGCGGAGGCCTTCGACAAATTATGTGGAATGTTTGAATTATGACATTATCGTAAACTTAAATGTGTCATTATTTATGAAAAGAAGAACGGAATTTTACTTAATACAGTTTTTCATTAACACAGCCATAACACAAAAAAAAAATTTATGGAAAAAATCGATAAATTTTAAAAAGATCACTTTTTTTTATATACAGTCACAAAACGAAATTTGACGATGTTTTAGAAAGCGATAAGATCTTTACGTTATTAATTTTATTTAATCCGCAACTCGAATTGTGTCGTTCTTTCAACATGACGGATTCTCTTAAAACGTGGAAAGTATAAAAGGCATAAAGTTAAAACGTATGCGCAATATAAAGCATGAAATGGCGAGCAATTCTGTATGATTAACTCCAAAATTTTAAGTTTTATTAGTAAGTGAGCGAAATATATAATGCTAGGAACACAACTAGGACGAACGACGAATTTCGTCCAACACAAGGAATCGTCAAAAATTCGTTGTGTAAATTCGTCGTATGAAACACAATTACACAGCTGTTATAATTTTTAAAGTTGTTTACTTTTTGTAAGCTGCTAAGGTGACCATAAAAAATAATATTTAAAAACATTAGAAAAATCACAACTAAAAACTATTTTTATATTTAACTTATAATCTGTACGCTTATTACAAATGCAGCAAAATAAAAATACATAAATTTTTTAAGTAAAATAACTTTATTAATTAAAATACTTCGAATCTAAAGTCAAACATGGTCACTTTGTACTGATTTGTTCGTCGCTCGCCGGCGTAAGAAATAGAAATAATTCTATTTCAAAATTCGGCGCGTATGACGAATTTCGTCTTACGTCATGTTTGTGTGCATTTTCATATACACAAATATGTTTTATTTTTGACGACGAATATTCGCGACCAAAAATTCGTCGTTCGTCCCAGTTGTGTTTCAAGCATAAATAAAAATGATTTATAAAAATTTTGGATCACATATTTCAACAAACTTTAAATATTAAGTACAGAGTGACCATTCTTGATTATGATGTAAAGATATATCTTTCATGTTTTAAGCTGAACATTGCATAAAACTTGATGTCTGCTGGAGTATAGTTTTGAAACACAAAAAGGGAAAATATATATTTTGATTGACTAACTTGTGGAGTGCATGAATACTATTCTAGATGAGGGCCGACATCTCGCTTGATTGACGTAAATAAGTTCTAATAATAAAGTTTTGTTTAATAAAAACAACACTCCTGAATAATAATAATGCAAACATTGTTTTAAAATAAATTATTTGAATATGAAAATTTATTATTCGGAATCTTTTTTATGTTAATTTACTTTATGCTGAAATTACATTTAAGACGAACGACGAATTTTTGTTGGGAATATTCGTCGAAAAAAATAAAATACATTTGTGTATATGAAAATGCGCACAATCAATGCGTCGACGAAATTCGTTGTTCGTAACGAACTCTGCGATATGTTTATTTCTATTTTTTATATCGACGAACGACGAATATTTTTGTGTAGAGGAACCGTTTTTTGTTTATTTTTTAAAGTTTCTTATTTCTTTTTAACTAAAATTTATTTTGTTTCTATTTTTAAAATATATATAAAAAATATACTTTTTTTAAAATATGTTTAATTTTAAATTCTTTTTTACTTTTATTATGTTCAATTATTATTGTCATATTTATAAAAAATAAACAACTTTGAAATGTGAATTGAAAAAATCAACGTTTTAAATAAATTATTGTGCCTAATTTCCAAATATTATGATTTATATTAAAAATCTCCGATATTGATTATTGAAGGTGAAAGCACGTCTCTATGGCCATTTTGTTACCGCTTACTTAGCTTATCAGGAAACTTCTCACAAACATTTTAAATAAACTAAAGATTTCTGTCCAAACAATAAAGTAAAGACAGAAATCAAAGCTTAAGCAAAAACAACAATAACCAACAATGATTACATTTTTCTTTCTCCACTGCATACGGCTGACTCTTTTTCGGTCTTTTTTATGCAGTTGAAAGAGGATGAAAAATAAAATATCATAAAATACCACGATAAGTAAGCGGTAGCGAAATGGCCATCGAGACTTGCTTTCACCTTCAATAATCAATATCGGTGATTTATAATTCAAATCGAGATATTTAGAAATTAGTACAATAATTAAAAAAAATAATATTTATAAAAAGTATTTCAAATAAAATTTATATAAAAAATGATGTTTCTTTTTTTAAATACATGGTTACTCTAGCAATTGGTATTTTTTATACATATATTTTCAAATTTATTTGTATAAATAATTTTTTCGTCCTAATTGAGCTTGAGTCGACGAATTTTCGCATAGATGACTGAACGACGAATTCGTAGTGCTGTGCGAAATTCGTCGTTCGTCCCTGTTGTGTTTACTACAAAATGAAATGTATGGATATGCTTTCCCCGCTGTAATACACTTTATTTTGTAGTTTTAAATATTTCATAAGAATATCATAAAATATTTACATTTGAAGGAATCAAGCACGATTAAAGTAAATTAACCTAAATTATTTGACTTTTACATTGTTTACCTTCACAAAAATGTATTACCTAATTACGACGTTTTTATTTAATATTTTACTCATAAATGTACAATTTTCTAGCTTGAAGGTTGATTGGCATGAGACCAGCAACAAAAAAATAAATAAGTTTTGCATAAAATATAAATTTCAGCGAATCCGACTATATGTTATAGAAGACGCATTTAGGAAAATACCCTTCACAACTTCAGATATTTCTACATACACTCTCATATTCCTATCATTGAGTGCATCCTTCTTCTCTCTTACACAGATTGGGAAGATTGGCGAGCAATCATGTTCTAAAAAAAATATTAGAAGAACGTAGCTTTAGCCATTGATGCGTTTTCTTTGTGCCTCTTGAAATTAGGCCTGGTATTTTTTATCACTTCAACATATTTATGGCTACAAGGAAAGTGGAAAATTTTTTTTCAACTTTAATATCAATATATTCTACTTTCGTTTTATTGCTTTTTTATACTTCCTCCGCCTTTAGGATGACGATTCGAACCACTTCTATGCCTCAGTTAAGGCGGCATTTAAGGACGCGGTGAGCATGTATGCATTCGGTATGTATGTATACTCATATGTATCTGCAAAATTGCTTTACAAAAATTTCGCAAAATTGGACGTTCCTTAATAATTTATTAAAAAAAAAATCTTCTTTCCTAGTGTGTTAATTATGATGATGATAATAATAATTATATTAATAATATTATGATGATGATGATGAGTGTTAATTTATGTGGTTATGTCATTTTAGACTTCAGACAAATTAAACTGTTACGTGTTACTCTGTCATTATTCCGCTTGATGGTTAAAGGTAATTTTGAAATTTAAATTAAATTTAAAATTAGTTTATAATAGAAATAAAAAACAAGGAACTTAATATTTAAACTTAATTTTTGTTGTTCGTTTTTGTCTTTTATATTCTTCTTCTTCTCTTTTGCTGGCTATTTAAACCCTAATTACGATAATTTATTCACTTACCAAGTTTTGTATTTTGTTTTCTTTTTCCAGCTATTAATTTACACACGAGCTAAATCATCAAGTCATCGATCAGTTAGGGAAATCAAAATTATGCCAGAGATTAGTGAATGATCGATCTATCAGTACGAATGGATTTCTTTTGTTTCTTCTAAAGCTTAAATGTTATTTATTAGATTTTACATGAATTACTTTCTGTTTCTAAACAATTTCTTTACGTTAATAAATATACTTTAAAATTAAAATCAAAATTTAAAAAAAAAACAAAATGAGAAAAAAGAAAACAATTTATTAATGATGCTTTAATTGACGTTAGTGTTTCAAAGTCTATTTGATTTATGTTATTTTTTTAAAATTTCTCCATTTGACTTTTATTTGTTTCTATTGAATGCAGTTTTCCTCTCACACTGCTGACGTTTTCAGTGCATTACACTTGAGTTATTTTTATTACTTTATGAATTGATTACGTTTCCATGCCACTTTCATGCCGTCAACTATAAATGACTTTTAATAAAAGTGAAAAACAAGTACAAGGCAGTATGATTTATTTTTTTTTTTTTTTATTATTTGTTTTTACATTTCATTCACTTCACTTTTTACTTCTTTTTGTTTGTTTTTTATTATTTATTTTTTTGCTAATAATAATGATGGGTATAAAACTGTTTAATATACTTTTTTTTACATTTTTTTTATTATATAACTTTTACTTTTTCGACTGCTAAGAATGAATACCGTAATGTAAATAAACTTTTATCCTGGTTCGCTTTAAAATGTTTTTTCGTGTTACAGATTTTATGTGCCAAATTTTATTTCATTTGTTTTTTAAGTTTTGAAATTAAGAATACAACAAATTAGAGGACAATTTCTTTTTATTAAAGACATTTAAAAAATCTTATAAAAATGTATATTCTCAATTTTGAATAAATAAATAATTAAAAATAGTCTTCAGTTTAAACCAATTATTTGAAATCATGTTAACGATTCATGACTTTTGGAATATCTGCCTGTGGGTATTCGTACCTGAGCATATTTAATAAACACGTTTGTCCACAAGTTGAATGCGTTAATTTAATTGTCATTTATTTATTCCACTCGATTTGCATTGGTTAAATAACTTTATTTGTTAAAAAAAATTGTTGCAAAATATATGAATATGTTTTAGTCGTGAAGTAAATAATATTATGTTTTATTACGCTAACGTGTTTTATTATTATTATTATTTTTTTTAATTTTATTTACGATAAAAAAAAGTTTTAATTTTAAGGGTTGTTACTCGTAAAATTGTTCTTTAACTTTGTCATTTTTGGAATATTTTTTTTTCTTTTTTTGCCTTAGAGATTAACGTAAATTACTCTATGTTGTTAGGTTGTACAGGCCGTCGGCAAAAAGAAAGACCGACTCACTTGGGTCCCAAAGGTCCCATTGTGTTTAAGCGGGCATTGTTTGGTAGGAGATTTTATCTTTGTACTTTTTGTTATAGCGTTCAACAAAAGTATTTTTAAACTTTTAAATTTCCAAACTTATATTATACTTGAAATTTTTAAATGATATAGTTTCGATTTAATTTAGTATTAGAAGAATAAATAAAAAACTTAAAAACTTCTAACAACTTCGAATATTCTATGATTTCTAAAGGAACAAAAATTAAAATAAAAAAAAAAATTGGATTAATTAAATCTTATTTTTATTTTTCTTGTTTTTTAAAAGATACGTTCACATTTTCACACACACACTCACACACACAGACACTTGCAGAAGCAAAAATTTCAAAATATAAATATACTGTTGTTATAACAATGTTTGTATGTATTAACTTGTGTAAAAACGTCAGTTTTTATCTGAACTCAAACACTCGTGCTTAACATTCACTAGCGACACATTAGTAAACAATTTTCGAACAATTTCCGCATTTGTTGCAGTGCAACAAAACAAAACAAAAAAAAATAAATAAAATACTTGTCTACTTTTAGTTGTCGTTTTTCTTTTACAGTGGTTTTTCACATTAGATCTTCTTGCATTTGAAAAATGGAGAGGTTGCAAAAGAATATACCAAACGATTCTGATTCAATTGAACCGAAAAACAGATTCTCAAAGTTTTTTTTTTTAATTCTACATTTTATTTTTCATACATAACAGCAGATGATAACTGTAACAAAACACGTACACTAATTAGTCGACTTTTAAAACATGTTCGTTCAATCCTCTCATACTCGTGAAGTAAAATTCAATAAAATAAGAATATTAACAACAACAACAACAGTAATAGTAGTAATAGCAGCAGAAGCAGCAGAAGCACAATCGTCTCTAATAGACAAAGTTCAATGTTTTAGCAATAAGTAAATTTCATAAGTAGCAACGCAAAAACGGTAAGAAAATATTTGACTACAGCAAAAAAAAAAAAAAAAAGAAAAAAATAAAAATAAAAGAGGAACAAAAAATATATAAAAACAAATTTTTTTTTTTCTTCAAAGTCAGACATCAAAATTTGCTGCTGCTGGTGGTTCTTGGCTTCTCTTACTTCAGACTGGGACACAGGGATACAGAGACGTTTCACCTTCTCCGATTTGTATACTTTTATAAAAAATAAGTAAATAAATAAATTCTCACATGATGATATGCGATAATACCTTTCAAGTTGTCTAGTTTTGAGTGGTAAATGATTGCATTATGCATGTGCCTCTGTGTGTTATCTCTTTGTTACTCTCTGCGCTCTGATCTGTATGTGCAGTTAATTAATTTTTATTTTATTTGATACATATTTCTTTTTTGCTTGTACGGTAAATTGTTTTGTTTGTTATATGTTCATGTGTGCGCAAATGAGTCTGCGTACGTTAAGAACATTTAGAGCACTCACATGCCGGTGATTTCTTAAAGTTTACGCTCAATATCCATCAATATATTGAAGATAAATCCTATCTCTACTCCCCATTAACGTTATTTATTAATTCTATTGTTCCAGTTCCTATTGCCTGCATTAAAAAAATAACCATCACTTTTAATATCCCAGCAAACACTTTTTAATGACAGTAAATAGACAAATTTATGTTTACATTTATTAGTTTTAAAATCATGTGACACTTAAATTATTTGCGACTGCTGATATTGACGTTAATACTAATTTGCGAAAATTTTGTAGCAACAACACATTTACATAAATTATTTAATATAAATTTATTTGCGGCAAAAACGGAAGAAAAATAAAATTTGTTGAAAAACTTTCTTTTTAAATAAAATTTACAATATCTTAAAAATTGAAAATTTATGCAATTAAATATAATAAACAAAGAATTTAAGTGTCAATCTAGTTGTTTAATATGTTCACGGGTTTTAAGTTTTGCTACTGCAATAAATTCGATTGGGTTCGTATAGACTCTATCTTTAACATAGTCTCAGAAAAAGTATTCCAGTGATTTTAAATTTCGGAAAGAAATTTATTATGTCCATTACTCCCTCTTGTTAAAACCACCTATCAGTATTAACCCTGTCGTCAGTAATAAATTAAAACTTGTTAATATCTCTCGATGAACACGACCATTCAGCGCAACCACACTTCCAGTCGAAAAAAAATCTAATCATGACTCCAGATCACATAGCGCATCAAAGAGTGGCACGTTCTGCATACGAAGAGTTTTCATTCCCAGACAAACAAAAATGGATTTTGTGTAAAAAAACGATTTTTCCGCAAAAACAGATTTACCATTTTCGTAGTGGATTTTAGCGAAATTAAATTCATTGAGAAATATTTTGTTATTGTTAGAGTAAAACCTGGTACACACACGTATAAATTTTGAATATTAAAGACGCTGAAATTATTTTTTACAGACGGCTTTGTTATGAAAGAAAATTACTGAATGTAGTGTATGAAAAATTATAATTTCTTATCTGTTTACATATTTGAAAAAACAGAATTTTCTATTTCTATCGTTGAGTTTGCGTATTTGCATTAATAAAATTGCAAAGTAAAAAGAAAATATAATAAAATAAAGGTTTACCTTTTTGAAATTGTATAAGAAACAAGTAAGAGTGCTATATTCTGCTATGCCGAATCTTATATACCCTTTACCATATATGTAAATCTATATTAATAATGTAACTCCAATAAAAAAAAATTTTGGGGTAACAGAGATTTTAATATTTTTATATTTTATATATATATTTACATAAAAATCATTTCTTTTTAAATTAGTATTCTCTGAAAGATCTTTTCAAAAGCTTTTAAATGATGGGTATTGATATCTTGAAAAATATGGTGTGAATTCGCACTTTTCTTTGAAAAGTTCAGAGGCCCGTAAATAAATAATAATAAATAAATA
This sequence comes from Gymnosoma rotundatum, assembly GCA_916610165.2. Taxonomy (NCBI): domain Eukaryota; kingdom Metazoa; phylum Arthropoda; class Insecta; order Diptera; family Tachinidae; genus Gymnosoma; species Gymnosoma rotundatum. The sequence continues at coordinate 180,819,238 of OU744336.1, forward strand.
TAAATATAAAAAGGAAAAAATAATGAAATAGAGGTATACATTTTTTAAGTTGTATAAGAAAAAAAAACTGCGTAACTTGTAAGTTTGCACCAAAGAAAAATTTTAATTACACCGTGTTCTGCAAAAAAAATGTTTCTGCTTAAAAACATGATGAGTATTGGGTATTTAATTTGCTTGAAAAAATACTGTATCCGTTAATTTTTTCATCACAAGTAACTTAAGTTAAAGGGCGTTGTAAATATGAACCCCTTAATAAAAAGGTAACACTAGTATATTTCATCATAAGTCGAAAACGCTTTGTCCGATTTGGATAAATACATAAAACACCTGTAGATATGAAAAAAAAGTATCTTCAAGTAATCCGAGCTCTATTTTTTATCTGCTGAAAGATATCTAAATTATTCGACTATCGGCAAAAACAAAATTATTCACCCCAAAAATTTTTAAAAAAAAATTGGAAACGATGAATACTGAGACTTCTGCATTATTATTCATAAAAGTTGATATATTACGAATAAACCAAGCTATATAAAATTAAAATCGATTTAAGAATGTATAAATTTTATTTTAATCTATACCAGGGTCATTTTTGTACATGAAATATTTTTTGAAAATTTTGATGTAGTTGGTTATCGATATGAAATACAAAACACCTATTTTTGGAATTTTTGTTTGTCTGCCCGTCTGTCTGTGTTCGCATCACGTAAAAAGTACTGTGTGAGGAGGTCTCTTAGAACTTTGGTTTAAATACAGAATACTTTTTTTTCGTAAAACTAAAGCATTTTGTAGAAAAACAAAAGAGATACAAGTGTGAAAGCACCCAATTTTACCGGTATAATAGTACTTAAACAGTTGTCTGCACATTTTTTTTTTTTTTTTTTTTTTTTATAAATGAAAATGTTTAAGACTTTTTTTAAATTTAAATCTTAAGAAAATAAAAAAAAATAACTTACAGACAAAGTCGTGGGCACTGCTAGTCAAAAGATAATAAAAAAAAGTTAAAAACTAAAAAGTAGTATTAAAAATAATTATTAATTTGTTGTTCTTTTCATATTGCAATTTGTAATTTTTTTGTAATTTAAATGTTCTCGTCTGGTGAAACTGTTTGTTCATCTTAAACTACGCTAAGATTTTTAAGATGAACCACATAAGGAACAGAAATAAACTCTTATATGATTTCCTATTATTATGTTATGCGGGGGAATTATCCTTAAGGTACTGAAGGGCTTTGCTATGGCTTTTACAAAGTTTTTTTTGTCATCACTCTAAGCATCCATCATTGCCTCCTGCAAATAAAATTGTCCTTTATGTATAATAATTGACTTCGCAGTTTATAAATCTTTCAGGACAGTCCGACTCACATATTGGGACTTTTGCATGTACGACTTTCACATTCAAAAATGCTTGTTGAATGACAATTTAAGAAGCATTGAGCTGATGTAAATATGTACTGCGGATTTTTGATTTGGAATTTGGGCGATTGTAAAGCTTTATTTATCTACTTGTTTGGTTAACGTTAAATATAAATGTGGTTCTTTTTAAAAACTCTTCTACATGAAGTCATTGTTATAAATAAAATTACTTTTTTTTATTCGTAATAAATCAACTTTAAGAACGCTTAATTTTTACCATTTTTATAACCGACTTTAAAAAAAAAGAAGGAGGCACAATTCAGTCATTTCTGAACCGATTTGGAAAATTTAATTTAATAGATTATACTTACAGATTAGTCCCGTTTTAAAAACAGTTTATAGTTTTAAAAGTTAAAGGGTGTCCCCATACAACATACATGTTTTTTAAGTGTGTTATGAACTGTGAAGGGCACTGCTCTAAAATTAAAAAAAAAACTGAGTATCGCGCTTAAAAATTGGACAAAATGTCAATTCTATGATCATTAAAAATAATTTTATTTTTGCCATTAATTAATTGATAAACTGTTTTATAGATGATAAAAAATAATAGCGTCCTAGTTATTGAAAGGCAATTTATGACGAGTTTTTTGGTGTTTTAAATCCGAATCGTAGTAACCGTTGTCGCATTATGGTCGCATCTGTACGTAATAGAAAAAAGTAACTTAAAGCAGTTTTCTGCAAAACAGTTTTATTTACTGATTAAAATTAATTCTTAGTTTAAATTTGAAGATTTCAATACTTCTTTTTTACTGCTCCTTTTTTATTAATAACAAAATGTCTTCAAGTGCATTAAAGAGCTGGATTTTTGGATTTGTTGGCGGCATTTGATCAATAGCAAAAAAGAAGAAAAAGAGTAGATTTACGAAATCAAACCGCACGTTTAACTACTAAATAAATAAAATAAGTAACTAGTCGGCCAGGCTAACTGACTAATACGAAATACATACACATTTCATAGAGAAAAAAAGAGAGCGAGTAACTGAGTGAATCGACTGATTTAATTCAATGTTTTGCAATCATGCGTGCGCGTTTTTAATAAACTTAAGATGCTTCTCATTATTGTGGAAACAAGTCAACAAGTATCACCGTTGTGTCCTCTACTCTTAATCAAGCGATGCACGATATACAAGTGGTTGTATGTAAGTGGTTTGTTTGTCTGCCTATACGTCGATATGACCGCATTGCGTTTTATGTTGACAGTAAATGCAATTTGAACTTGATACACAGCAACGTGACACGCATGTAAAACATTTTATTTTATTTTTTCTGGTTTTTGTTTTTTGTTCATAAAACAAAGGTAAAGGCTTTTAGCAGGTTTTTGTTTAGAGTAAACGTTTTTGCTTTTGGTCGACATGACTACGTGTTGCTGCTTAAATGCCGGTCTATAGAGTTATTTAAATGGGTTGGTTAGTTAATTGGTCGTTTCGATAATTCATTGCTGATCACTTAGTTAAGTTGTGTTAAAAGCAAAAAAAAACATATTTCTTTTTTTTCATATATTCAATGAATAACCAACATACATACTTATATACATATATTCGTATGTTTATCATTTGAAATACTCTCTGTAACGTATTAATTTTACTATAAATTTTATAGGACCAACAAAATAAAAAACCTTTTTCTTCCGCTATAAATTACAAATCGTTGAGATGAAAATATAAAATTTATTGCCAAGTTCCGCCCAAAAAATATTAAATAACCGCAACTTGACCAACTTTTCGACAAACACAAAAAATTAACAAAATGCACAAAAAAATACTAAGAAGCTAAATTTTTTTAATTTAGAAACATTTATTTGTGGTTTGATGGTGATGAAATAATCCTTAACAGCTTTTTTGTTTATGTTGTTGTTAAATAAGATTTTAAAATTTTATTATTAACTGTGTAAATGTTTTTATTGTAATATGTTTTATTTTTTTAAATTAATAATTTGTGCCTTCACATTTTATTATCAAGTTTCTCCTGCTTTAGTTCAGTTTTGAACACTTTCAGTAATTTGCCTATTGAAGAGATGTTTTGTTAAAAATCAGTCATGCACACAGTGATGAAGAAAGATATGCATTTTACTTTTCATTTATTAATAATTTCAAAAGCAACCGCACCCCTTTCTTGCGACTCTTGCATTAACAATTATTTAATATTAACATTTATAAAAAAAAAATTTTTTTTAATAAAACAAAAAATCATTTAACTCTCACTTTTCAAGGGAATGAAAAAAAAAACAACATTAAATATGGTGTAGCGTTATGGGATGGACGACGGCATTTAAGAAGTTATTAATTTCTTTGTTAAAGAAGGTGTTTTATTAGTTAATTTAACTGAAAAAGAAAATATTCAGGCAGGTGTTAACTGTGCAACATTAAATTATAAATATTTAATCATATTTTCCGATCGTGAAGGTTTTAAAATGAAATTAATTATTTGTTTTTGTACGATTATTATATTTTTTATATTTAAGTGAAACGCCTTCCATTTATGTTTGAAACTCTTTTTTGTTATTATTGTTATTATAACAAGCGGGTATTAGTGATTGATTGAAACATGCAGGTAAAAGTAATTTCCTTTAAAAAATGGCATTTATCATTAATATCGAAGTGATCTTTAACTTGTGTTTCACTCAAGTTGATATTGCAATTTACTTATGTTCATACATTCCCAAACATACTCGTGCATACATGTGTACATACATGGCCATACCATACAAGTATGGTGAGACGTTTGTAAGTATATTTATTTATGTGAACATAAAAGTATGTAACACTACAACATGTTTTGATTTTTTTTTCTTTAATTTTTTTTGTTTTTTTTGTTTTTTTCTTAAGACTACATTTATTTTTTTATGCGCCTGTTTATTTATTTTTTGGTTACTTCGTATTATTTTATCTTTTCAAGCACTTTTGTTGGAACTATTTGGCCATCCGTACCGAATGAACTGCTCTAGTGGAAGCTTGTGACGAAACTGTGCAGTAATTGTGTTAAACTTAAAAACAAAATATCTAAATGGCAAGAAAAAAAATGAATCCGGCTAAAACACTCATTTGTAGATATCACGTTTAGAGCAATAAAAAAAATTTACAAGAGAGTTTTGTGGTTCAAGCCAAACCGTCGAAGAGGAGAGAGAGCTTTCTTTCTTTCTTTGTAAAAATGGTACAGCATCATTAGTGTTGCTCTTAGTAGTGATTTTATATTTAATGACGAAAAAATTATAAAATGTATTGTTTAACTTTTTCTCCATAATTTAAATTTTAAGGGATTTCATATTAAAAATTTCAATGCAAAATTTTAAATTGGTAATTTTGTCTTGGTTTGTAATGCGTTATGCGGAAATCTGTAATTTTTTAATGAAAAAATTAATAAAAATTAATAAAATTAAAAAAATTAATGAAATTCCAAACGACAGTAACTATTTGGTTTTATTATATGAACATAAAATTACTCTTGCAAACAAAACCGACTTCAAAACAGTTATACGGCTAAACGATCATCAAGTCTAAAGTTATAGGGCGCATAGTAATACACGCTGCCTCTTACAGACCAAAAAGAAAAGACCAAAAATGTTATAAGGGCACCTTTTAGATACAACTACTCTATTTTAATTTCAAGTGTCTGTCTAAAATGATTAAATAGATAAAGACATTTACGTGAAGTCACTTGTCTGTGGGCGCAAGCTTTAATTAGGGGCTATGGAGATTCACACTTTCTAAAATCAAGGACTGATTAAAAATTATGCTTTAAAATATAAGTAAAAATTATATGTCTTGTATGGAGACACCCTTAAATTTCGATCTTTATTTTACAATAGAACAAATACACACGAATAAAATAAAAATGTCATAAAAATCCGTGACTGCTTCTTCTATTTACAATTAAGTTAAGATACCAGCTATTGTTTAATAAATGGAATATATGCTGTAGCTCAAGAAGGAAGTCACTGAATAGTGTCAAGAATCAAAAAAGAACTACTGATGAACTAAAATCATTTGTAAATTTTTTATATATCGTCATATAAGAGAGAAAAAATAAAAACCACTTTTGAATACAAAAAAAAAAAGAAATCCTATAATTTTTAATAACATGAAATTACAATTTCAATATAAATTGCAAAAGAATAAACAAAGTTTTGTATTACAAAAATAAAAAACGCTTAATAGAGAATAAAAACGCTAAATGTGTTCGATAAGTTTACAATGATTGCTATTTTGTGTGAACGTGTTACAGGTGTCGGTGAACTTAATTAGCTTCGCAAACAGCAGCGCAACTCATATTCGACTGGTTGCATTCAATAACTTAACAGAATCAGCTGTTGTCTGCAATATTCACTTTACTTGAATCCTGCTTATTGTGTTTGCTTTAGTTTAGCATTTGTTAAGAGAAAAATGTTGGAGAATAAATAAAGACAGAGAAGTGGGCATTTATGCATTTGTAGATGTGTCCATCGTAAATAGATATTGCTTTTACGAGAATGTGTGTATATTAATTCATTTGTTTATTTGTGCATGCGTGCTATTGAATCTTAACGGTATTTATCAAATATGTATTTATCAATATGTATATCGGTGTCTACAGAAACCTAAAAGAGATCAATGTTGTGAATCATTGGGTTTTGCCTAAAGTTAAAATTTTATAAATTTATTTGTAGTTACAAAACTACAAGACCTTGTATTCGTTTTTATTTAACAAGCTGATTGAATACTAATCCATGAATAATCGGTTTTTAATATGATCAATTGAATGATTGTGTCACTTTTCATGTATTTAAATTAAGCTAGCGCTCGTATTTTTCATACCAGAGAAATTAATGGTGCCTACTTACTATTGCCACAGAATTCTGGAATATTTTTTTAAATCTTAAAAAACAAAAAATAGCATAAGCGAATAAACAACGGTTTTGTTAAAATTTAATTTGTTAAAATTTTTGTTTGAAATCTTGAAAAGAACCCAAAATCCTATTGGAAATGTAGGAAAATAAATTTTTTTGAGTTGTTTCCAATTTACTTTTCAACTAACATTTCCTATAGTTTGATACACTAAATCTAGTGATGTGTCAACAGATAAGATTTATGTTTTCCTTGAATGTGAAAATGAAAAATAGTTTTTGGCAGCCAAATCTGAGGATATAAAAACTACACAAACGTAAACCTGAGCATTACTTTTTTTCGCTATTAAGGCACATTTCTTGATTTTTTTCTTCTCAATTATTATAATTTTCTTGAAGTAGATTTTACTGTCTTCTTTTTTTAGGCCGGATTCATATGGAAGAATAAGAATAGATAATTTTCTAGTCATCGAAACAGTTGCTGCTGTTCAGCGATAACTTAATGTTTTATCAACACCGAGGAAACTTATGTCATTTGCAACAGAAAAGCTCTTAATTTAAGTTATCTTGAAATGCCTAAGATATTTTTCGAAACAATCGAATATTTCAATCGATCAGATATAGTCTCGAAAATGGTGCTATTGGAAATCAGTATGATCGGTTTATGTCTTTCGAGGCAGCAGGCAAAACACCACGCCTACCTCTAATTTTTTCATGTCATTTGGAACAATAAAGTAACTCCAATCAAAAAAATAAATTTTATATATGCAATAAGAAAAACATCAAATTAAAAAATAAGCGCTCACCCATGTTTTCCGAGGTACGGGGCTCTGAAATGTTAAATTTTTTTTAATATCAATATGGGTATCATTTTAAAGCTTTCGAAGAGATCTTTAAGGAAATACTAAAATTTTTTAAAAATGCTTAACCCATTAAGAGCCGATGACAATGACATGATTGGAGTTACTTCACTACACTGATTAACATAGATGGTGAAGGGTATATAAGATTCGGCATAGTCGAATATAGCACTCTTACTTGTTTTTCTTATGTTGGTTGCATATTAGTTTCCACCACCTGCAACTGTTATAAAAACTTTTAGTCTAAAGGTTAGTTAATTGTTAACAAACCAAATCATATTTTTTTAAATATAAAATAACCTTTAAATGTTCTGTAAAAAATAGAAAAAAATTAAATGTATAAAGGATAAGAAAAAGTCAAACGGCTTTGCTATAAACTCTTAATCAAGTTCAATTTAAAAGCCATATGGTGAACTCTTCAGTTTGTAAATATTATTATTTTTTAAGTGTTATGTAAAGTAGGCAGCTCGCCATATGAGCAACCAAGACTTTTTTTCTTTTATGTATTTGTGAATGTGAGCGAAGAGATCTCGTGCCACCACTAAGGCCAAAATAATAAAAATAATCCCAGCAGGCATCGATTTAAAAAGGTGATGTTTTATTGTTATTAACTTTTTATAGCAAACGACTGTTGTAGTGTTTCAAGCATGTGTATTTTTAGGTTCAATTTCTAACAAACCCACACAAACATTCTTCTTGGTCTATTTTATTCGAGTGTCTGTTCAAAGATCGATAGACCATCCATTAATTAAAATATTCCACTATAATATTCATCGTAACTTAACTTAGTCTTAGTCTGTGAGGTATAAAAGAAAACAAATAAACAAAAAAAAAAAAAACAAAAGAGAATATGTTGAAAAGACTTTTTAAATAAAGTGGGCACTTATTAAATCACTTAAAGTGTTTAAGTCAACAATGAAATCTTTTTCCACGTTTAGTTCAAGTTCCCCTTTAAACAATATCACAGCTGACGAAAAAGGTTTTGTTTTAACTAAATCTAGAAGCGCTCGCAGAAGATTTATGGCAAATAATGTTTAACGTTGCAATGTGTGGCATTTAGTCACTTTTCTCTTTTCCCTTCATTTGGACTGGTTAGTCTATTAAGTATTTTAAATATGTAGCTTTAAAATCTATATGTGAGTTTATATAAAACTGTTGGCGTTTTTATTTGTACGTGTGCGTCTGTGTGCTTAGCGCAGATTAAGGTTGTTTAATTTGTTCTTTATTACACATGCTGCTTTTTGTCATTATATGATTTAAGTGGCTGTTTCGTTACTTATTTTTGTTGGTTCGCTGCCTGTATGAGTGTTTGTTAATATTATGGATTTTGCCTAGTTTTCTTAAGCTTTTCAAGTACTTAGAGTTTTTCTGGATCAGATAATACTTTTTGCATTAAAACATTTTCATTCTTTATTATTCTTTATTCTTTAATAAATGTTCTTTTTAATTATCAGTAACACTGCCTTTTTAAATAAATGCTTCTGTGTAAAAAAAAAACTTTTTTCTAAATTTTTTCTTGCGGGTTACTGACTTGCGATCTTTTTTTTTTCTTTTTCAAACTTTCTTAGAATTCTGAAAAACTTAAAAAAAACGCAATAAAAACAATTTTCGTAAAGATTGAGCTGTGCAAATTTATATTTTTATGTAGTTTTCGCCACTTATTTATGTCTCCATTTTGTTAGTTCCTACAGCAAGTTTCTTTCTTAAGTCTTTTATTAAACTGTTGCAGGACTTCAGACGTTTAATAAAAATAAATAATTATTTTATATACTTAGAGTAACTATAAAATTATAAATAAATTGTCTACGTGTTGCGATATACAAGATTGATTTTTTCCATAAATCTGTGATCCTCGTTTTTGTGTATTATTTTGTATTAAATGTTAAACCCCATATATAAAAGGAAAGTAAAACCAACCTGCCGTGTACTTTTAGTAAATTTTGTCTGCAATTTTTTTTAAGTTTACTTTCTTATTTAATAAAATATTGAAAACTAAAATGTCTGTTAAAAAAACATAGACACAAAAGATTTATAGAACACAATGATAATCAATTCAATTCAATCAATTGATACAGCTTTTTCAAACAACATTTTTATTTTGCAGCATTTATATTTCAAATAAAACTTTTATGATCATGACGCTCTATTATTTTAAACACGTTACTTGTTTTATCCATAATGAAATTGATATTAGAGCTAAATAGCCACAAACAAAGCCTTCACCATGACTAGCGACTATTTCAGTGTTTCTTTTTTTATTATAAAATATTTACTTTTTTAACTGAAATAAAACCAAACTCGCATGATTGCAAAAGCTTAAAACATTTTTTGCGCTTAAAAGGACAAGTCTGTCATTTTAATGCAACTAAGCAAACTTGTTATTGTTTAATGTTACTGAAATTGAAATAATTGATTAAGTCTTTCAAAGAAAATTGACGCAAGCTTTATCTACAGGAGGTAAATTTATGTCAATCTCCCTCCCTGAACTGCAATCCTAAGTTTTCATTCAAAAATTGCTTAACGGAGAAGTGATCCCATCGTCTTCGGTAACCCATGAGCACATGTATAATATTTGGCTCTCAAGTATGTGACTCAATATTTGTTTTTACTTCAACAAATGAATACGCGAACCTTTATAATCTCCTAATTACCAATAAAACTAATTGTGATTAATGAAGGAGGACATGTCGTGCTTCAAAGAAATCAATAACGATTATGAGATTGTTGATTTATGAAACCACCACTTTTTCGCCAGAAAGGTATGTGTTTGTTTATTTTTAATGGAAACAGGGAACACTTATTTGAAATTTATGAACGAGTATTTTTATGTTATTTAAACTTATTTTCGTACCTGGTTGCGACTTTGTTTCTTTCTTTTCCACAATTAACTTCTACATCAACATCTTCATATTTAATTATATACAAATACATACATCTGCACAACAGTACGTACAAGTGTATATTGTTTGAGGAATGAGTTGAGACTGTTAAGATCAAGATATTGTTACAGTTGCTGGTACAATTTTATAGAAAAGGCAAAGGAAAAGAAAAAGAAAAGGATAAAAGCTTACAGCAACCACATGAGAAAATTAAGATTAATATTGTAACATTAACTTAAGAGTGAGAAATAACAACAGCTTCATCGAACTTAGAATGTTTGTACAAATATTATACATTTATTTTACATACATATAGAGATGTACGTAAGTATGTTTGTATATAAATGTGTGTAAATAAACAGCTACAAATTCATCTAGAGATATGACCAGAGCCAGCGTAAAATATCTCCAAAATATCAACTATAAAAAGAAACTGAACCAACACAGTGACAATGCGAGCGTAAAGTAAAGACAAAAAGGTACAAAACACTTAAAACACACACGGTGCAAATTATTAACCTCGTCTAAATAATAAACATACAGACCATTAACTTGTATTCATAGCAAAAAGATAGATAGACAAAAGTTACAAAACCGCTGAAGGCGGCGTCGGCAGCACCTGGGTGTTTTTTATTATTATTTTTTTTTTTTTTTTTTTTTTTTTGCTTTTTCCTCTTCTTACCTTACTTGTCAGATTGCCCAAATGCTTTGAGGCATAGTATGGCAGCAGTTCGAATTTGTACTTGCCTGCTGCCAGTACTGTCTGTAAAAATAAAAGGTACAAGTGTAGATTTTCAAGCAGCCTAGGTCACGTTTTCGGCACGAGTGTTGATTCAACTTTATAAAATAACTGCAGCAGCAAGAAGAAAAAAACATAGATGACCAAGTTAACTAAACAAAGAGCAAGTATTGCCACTAGTCTGACCGTCAAAAAGCCAGTCAGTCAGTCAGTCAGCCAGCCATCCGACCAAACAACCAAACAAACAGACTAACAAATAGATATTCAACAATCAACAGACATTGCATAGAAGCAGCCGGCAATTCATTTTGGCAACCATGAGCTCTAAGATACAAAATTCATGATTTGTAATGCAAGGTAGTGCAACAAACGTGCTGCGATACTCCTTCCTAAATGACGGAAGCAAATTACAACAATTTGCATGCAACTGTAGTAGCAATATAACAAGATCTATTAACACTTTAAATGAAACTGAAAATTTTATATCAGCCAAAATTTATTAACTTCCATACACTACAGCACATTGCATTCATACTTAGGTACGAGTACTTGCATGACGACTGCACAGTTTTTTTTCATCTGAAACCTTTAAACTTTATTTAAATTAATTATTTTTTGAGGTATATTATCTCATATAGTTCATTTAATGATTAAAATTAAAATAAAAATTAAAACGTATTTATTATGAAATTCATAATAAATAATAGGAAGCAAATAAATCATTAAGATTTTTGGTACTTTTTTTTCATAGTCTTGATAATATATTTATGTACGTTGCCGAGCTATTTGCTTATATTTTTGTAAATTACTCCAAGACACTTAGTTCAAACTGGAAAACACAGATCACATGTCGAATATTTCTTTAAAAAAATTTGGGTTTGAGATGCCGACGTGTACTTTTGCAATCAAAATTGAAACCATGTAATGGTGTATTTTTTTAAAATTTTTCATCCATTTAGTCTAGAAATAATGTAAAAATTCTTCATACTCGTTATTGGGTAATTCAAAAAGAACATTTAAGGAAAAAAAACAACAATCTGCCATCAAGTTTTCATCCACTTTTTTACACTTTAAGCTGAAAGTGACTGTTTTCCGTTTAAGAAGTTCAGCTGAAGAATTTTGCTATTAAAATTTAATAGCTACATGACTTGGACTAGTTTTAATTGTTACCATATCCACCTTGTTCTTTTTCTTTTGGCTCCCAGCAACTATTCTTGGCTTAAGAAAAACTGCGTTAAATAAAAAAAGAACAAAGAACAAACTCGAAAATATGATCTCTCTCGTATTTGAATATGCTTAATTTTCTTATATTTCTAATAATATTTAGTTTATGAGATTATGCAAAAAATAAAATTTTTACAACAAACATACAAACGTAAAAATATAATTTTATAATAAAAATGTACTTACAAACATTGTTTTGAATGTTCCCACATAAAAGTATAAATGGATATTCTTTACATGTGCATGTATATATGACAAGAACATGTATATATTTGCATGTGTAGGTATTGTATACACATGTAGAAAAATTTATTTTTTATTTTTTGTTGTTTATATGCAGGAGCAGCTTAATCAGAATCACGATTGTTTTCATTCTTAAGAGAAGAATCTTTAGAACAAAGTAACAACAACGAAAGCGCAACAGAAACAGGCTTTTAGTTTTCCGTTATTTGTTACATCACGTAACTGGGCCTAAATACACGCGAAATCATCTTCACAAAACCACTATAAATATAAATGTACATTTATAATTCTTGATACATTTATATGTATCAAGATGATGATGAGGATAATGTGGACCAACAAAAAATATTTATGTAAATTCCGCTCATTCAGTCAACGCAATTCATACTTGGATACTTAGAAATTTATGTATTTTTAATCATTAATAAAATAATGTGAGTGTTAGTGTGCGTCGCTATAATTATTTATTATCTCCCAGTTAGCATTTGGAGGATTGTCTTTACAAAAATCAGAAAAACACAACGAAAGCGACTTGTTTAAAAAACAAAAAGTACAGAAAGCAAATACTTGAATTCCGACTGTTTTTAGAATTATTTTAGAGACATACATATGTACATATGTATGTATGTATTTAGCGCAGCTTATCGATGAAAAAATAATTCAAATATTTTATTTTTATTTTTTATAAATATTTCGTTAAAATATTTCCTAAAGAAAATAAAGACATACATAATTGTAAAAAGAATTCTTTTTGACATTTTTTTAAAATTAATTTTTCTAAATTTAAATTTAAAAAAAAATAAAAAATAACGCATGTTTAATTTTGAGAATATACAATTATAAGTGTGCGTATAATATTATTCGAAGAAGACTCGTATACGGCTAGTAATATGATCAAAAAATGACTCGACAAAATTTCGTATTTGATTATAAGTACGATTGAAAACAGTATCGAAAAAAGTCAAAAACGCGAGTCATAAGGGACTCGTTCAAAGGAGCAGCGACTAGGGTACCATTTTCGACTATAAAACAGGCTCATAAATGATTTTTATAATCGTGTAGAAGTGACAGAAAAAAACTAATACGTTTTAAAATTAAGAAATAATAAAATCTTAGTAAATAACTCACACACTAAGTACTCATAATAAATGTGCATATGTTCGCGATTCCCGAAACTCCTTTTTTTTAATTTTGTCTTGTAGCGTTAAGCCTAAAGTTGCATACTTACGAATCTACAAAGCTTAACATAAGCACCCTAAATATACAAGAATAATGTTATGAACAGTAGTATAATTGTAAGACTTTAAACAAATTTCATTTTTTTTTTTTTAATAATCTTGTATTATGCATTTAAAGCAGAGCAATTGACTTTGATAGAAGCCACTAGGTACTGCTAATTAAACTATCATAACTGTTGCAAGAAGGATACAATTTTATAAGTATTATGTATCCTTGTATAAATGTTAAATTATTCTGTAGAAAATTTGGTGAAGAATTAGCATTAATCACTATTATATCGTAGTAATGTTTCTAAAGTTTATTTTATTTCCTTCAACCCTCTTTGGCAAATGTAAAATGCTTTAAATACTTTATTTTATACAGAATTTATTTTTACGACTATTTTATAAGGTATGAATACCTTAAGATTATCGCAGGAAATGCTATTATAGATCTCACTATTCCATACAAAAGTTATTGTGCATTAAGAATGAATTGAGTAAAACGTAACATACAACACTGTTCAGAAGTGTGTTTAGTAAGCAATTATCTACAATGATATATGTCAACAAAATAAAACAAAAGAAAATTTGGCGTGTCGAGTAGAAGGTAAATTTATCAATATTATATTATTAATCAAACATCACATAAAAGAAAATTATACATATTATTTTTTTTTTATACGGAGTTTGACATTTAGGGTTTCGGCGAAAATTAATGAATTCACAATTGCGACCACCTGGTTGTGGATACGCCTTTTTATTAATAATAAAAAACAGTTTAATAGAATTAAAAAATAACTAATTTCCTTTTTTCCATTATTAGGCATTAAAACAAAAAAGCCGCGAATGGGATGGATCTTATTGGGCTTATTGAGCTAACTGAATTTTGTATGTCTAAAAACTAAATAAATTCTTTAAATAAACAGAATATTGAACCAATAGAAGTGCATGTATGAACACACTATTAATTTGAGCAATGCGAAGTGATAAAAAAATAAAAGGTGGTAACAAAATTGCAAAAGCAACTTGTCGAATTTTAAAAATAACTATTTGCCACAAAAGATATTTTTAATAGTTATAATTAAAAGCATTGAAGACATACTGCTAGAGACACAGCTTTAGCGGACAAAAAGAATGGTTTTTAAAAGTTTTGTTTTTTTTAAACATATTTCGAAATAATATTGAAAAAATAAACTTTCAGAAAATTAAGAATTTGTTGGTATTGATAGCATTATTTTCCTAAAAATGCAACCTTTAGTATTCCAAAATGGTCGTAGTTTTTTCCATAAACTCAGATTCTTTATCCATGCGTGTACGATTTGATAGTGCCATCTTTGAATGAATGTTGTAGTGCAGATTCCTTCCACTCTCTTTTCTTATTAATACGTCAGAGGGATGCATAAGTATGCAACTAAGGATCATGACTTACAATGACTGATACAACAAGCCTTAACTGCCCCTTTTGCCACAATTCTAAAGATATTTCGCTTAGCAACTGTTTCTATTACAATCGTCAGAAGAGGGTTTCTATTGCTGCTATGGAACAATTTCTTATATTCCCTATTATTCAGAGGCAATTTAGACTCTATAATTTATTTATCCGTTTTTATGACTCTGATAAGATTGGTTCTGTCCGACCTTGGTGTACACACTGTTATTATCCCTGTGATCCTGTCAACAGCCTTCTCTTTACTTCCACAGCAGCTCTGAATCTTTTACCGCTTGAAATAAAAAAATACATGAGAGTATCGCCCTGCAATTTAAATATAAATCGTTTTATTGACTTCTATTTTACAATTATTATTGGGCTCATCATCATTTCCTTGAAAATTTTTACACTAAATTTTTCCCAATTTGAAAACTATTTAAATTTAACTTTTTGCAACTTTTGAAAATGGTTACACATTCTTGATATGAAATAAAACTAATCGCAGGTGGTTGTTTCCAGTTAAACTGAAATGAGTAGATTTATATACATACATATATATTTTGGAGTAATCAGTGTATCAGTGTTGCCGTTTGATTACATTTCTTACATTTTTTGTAACTTTAAAAGCTACACGCAACATGTATAATTTTACTATTTTTTTTTTATAACACTGAAAAAGTACTTGTTTCATTGTTTGAGGTATGAACCTCTCTTAACATTTCTTAACATATCAATTCGATTTAAATAACAAGGGTTCTTTCTAAATACATAAAAAATTAGTATGAAATAGACAAAGATTCAAATCAAATGTCCACAAGCACTATTCCCTCTGTCCCCCTTCCCACAACCTAACTTCCTAGTTCTGGCACAATGCATTGTATAAGTGGGGGTCATCCCCTAAATGCTGGTCCTAATAAAAAAATAAATAAATTTGCTAAAGTTTTACTCTGTTCTTGCTTCATGTTTAGAAACAGAAAAATTTTTCTGTTAACAATTATTCTCAACTGTGAAAAATTATGAGCTGCTTTTCTTGCGAAAAACTAAGTATTCTGTTTAAACTTGTGAAAATTATTAACTAATTTAGTTATTCCGCTTGCAAAATTTGACAAGTTGTTAGTGGTACTGTATCAATACCTCAATTTAAAAGAGAGCTGTCTTTTAAATTCCTTGAAGAATTACCGGATTATATATTATAGAAGCAAATAAGACTTAAATTTGTCTTTAATAACGGTATTTTTTAAATTATTAAAATAGTAAATTTTATCGAAGCTCAATCCTTCAAAGAAAAAGGTAAAACGGATTTATTAAAAAAAATCCTTTAACAAATTTTAGTGAATGGCGAGAGCATGCACTCTTCCATCCCGAAATATTAGTATTATCAACCCGAGTATCATCGGGATAAATATTTTCCATAAGTTTTTTTATTATTTCCCTTTTAGTATATTTTAAATAAATTACATTAAAATACTATTTATTATTTAAGGAAAATTTCAAATTGTAATTTTTAATGAACAACTTTTTCTGTCTTCCCCTGGCAACACTGATATGTACATATTTATGTATGAATATGTAAGAAGAGCAACATAAAGACACACACATATGTTTGCATGGAAAACTTTAAGCTAAGACGTGAAAAGGCGTTTGATTGTTAAGACGGTAATGATGATGATGCTGTTGATGAGGATGATTATGAAGACAAAAGAACTGTATTACTAATACTAACCTGAAATGATCAAATGTAAACATGTTAGTAGACTAAACGGCCAACATTGTCAAGTCCATGTCTTACATTTTTTTTTTTCTCACCACAAAACAAGTTACACCACATCCATTGATTATGCAAAAAAATAAAATTTTAAACTTGTCTACCGCTCGATCAAAAATCATCTAAAAGAAAATTGTTAAATTAGTTACACAAACAAATTTACTCTTCTCTTTTTTATAAAATTCCAACTTCAATTAGTGGAACACATGAATTTTTATTAAAGTCTTTCCTTTGAGCGTAATCACTTTGGCCAAAACAATGTCAACACTATTTGACGGTAAGCAAATCAAATAAGAAGTTCGACAAATCTAAATAAGTGCAAAAAAAAAAAAAAAAAAAAAAAAAAAAAAAACAATCACAATTTAAAAAAAAATAGTTATTAATAATATCGATAAAATGAAAAAATGCAGCTGTCTGCAAATGTTTTTAATATTTTTATTTATTGTGAACGAAACACTATTTTGACTTTTTTTTTAATATTAATGTGTTTTAAAAAGTTTTAAAAGCTATTTAAAACATGTTTATAATATATTTATTTTGCTCCATAAAATAAAGTCATTTAGAACGCAGCTGCACAGGTAGGTAAAAACCGGTTGGGGTAGGGGTGGGTGATAATTAACGTTTTAATGAATAAATATGCCAAATCAAGTCTTTGAGTTTATTTTCCAAAAAGTCGTCCCAAATTAATTGCTAAACTTAATAGTCCTTATTGCTCTTTCAGATGGCTTAAGAAGATATTTTCCAATTTTTTGTAAAAATATAAGAAATTTCTACAAAAAGGTCTTGCTGTTATAATAACGTTAAACTCTAAAGTAACGGCAGCCTTTGCGAGAAATTGAACTGCTCTTTTGTATAAAAAATACACTGTGTGACACATGGGGACACATGAGAGTTATTTTAGAAGCCAATACAGAAATGTTAAGCCTTTAACAAAAATTACCAACAAACAAATCACGTTTTTATTTTTGCTTACATTCCCTTCTGCGTTAGTTTGGTTATATGCAGGCGTAAGGCGTATTAAAAATGAAAACAACACAGTTATTTTTTTTTTTTTAATTTCTCAAGAGAAAGAAATAAAAACATAACAGTGATGCATACATAACAGTTTACACAAGCTCTCTCTGGCTTTTCTAAAAATTTGGATAAAGGTTTCCTGACGAGATGGCTTTAGTAACCGGCGAAATTCGTATAGATACCTGCTATTCCAAACCAACAAATAAATTGCATTTTTATTTGAAAATGTTATGGGATATTAGCATAATATAATAAATAATATTTTCCGTTTTATTTTTAAACAAAAAATTAGTTTTCAATCTACAGTTTTTATATATGTTTTGCAAAGTAGTGAGTGTCTGAAAAGCCCACATAAATATATTTTTTTATTACTTAACACAAAATTTGTTTTCTTTTTGTGACTTATTTAAGCTGTTTTGTTTTTAATGTACAACTCAAACAATTTATTCCTTTATACGATGAATATGTTGTTGATGTGGTGAATTGTTGGCTACTGGCTTGTAACTCGGATGCCAGTTCGTTTTATGTCAGAGAAAGTAACTATAAAAAAAAATTAAACAGCGTTCTTAGTAAAATTTTATGACTTCAAGTAAATATATGTTTTTGAATTTCTTAAGTCTGATTTTTTTTTTTTTTTTGTAATTAATTTTTTTACACCTATACCAAAAAGGCCAAAAAATGATTGTTCATAAACAAATTATTTGCGGCCGCAGAGAAAAATTTCGCTTCATCTTATTTTTTATTTACCCAAGCTTCCATTTGACGCTAAATATTATTTGGTTCTATAGTAATTTGTGATTTATTGACTTAAGCCTAGTTTCATAATTAATTTATTTTTAAGAAATCAAAATTAAAGATTTTTCAGATTTTTTATTAGTTCGAACGTACAAATTTACTAAATCTTAGAAAAAATGCTAAATTACCCAAAACAAAACACCAACAGAAGAAAAAAATATAAATATTGTTGGAAACAAAATGGACTTAAATCTGATATATTTAAAAAATTTATTAGAAATATAGAAGGTAATGATAGTAAGAAATATTGCTTAAACAGCGTTAAACAAAAACAGTCATACTAGAGTTTCCTCGTGATTAATTATTTGTTAACTATTTATTAATTTAAGTTTAAGATATTTAATTATCATTTTGCTGGTCTTAGGAGCAACTTTTTGGCAATTAGTTTATAGTATCGAAGTTTTCAGTTTTCCCCAAAAATTTTTGATATTTCTGTTTAAAAAAAATAACAAAAATAGAACCAAGAATTTATAAATCTCTAGTAAATTTTATTATTGGGTTTTTATCAGATAAATATAATGAAACACAACATTATTATTATTTAAAGCTTTCTTTCAAGAAATCCTAGGTGGCTGCAAGTAATAAAACAGCCAATAAAAACAAAACAAAAATTGTGGTTCTTTTTAATATAAAGCAACTGACTGTAACATTTTGTTTGTGTAGTATTTGTTATGGAGCAGCCACATTGAGGGCTTAAAAAAAAGAAAACAAAACATGGTTACATAAATTTAAAACGGATCTTGAAGTCAAATCATTCAATTTATTTTTATTTGTAGTAAAAAAAACAGTACATCTGCCTAGAAAAACAAAAAATACACATACTTATCTAGTATATCTTCTGAATCCATCTATCTTTACAAGCACGCATACATCAACACATACATCGATGCATACGTACTTTTATATCAAATGAAATATGCGAAGTTACCGCTTCAATACTAAAGTTTTGTTCACTTTCAAATTTATGATTTTCATTAAAAAAAAATCTCTTAATAAGAAAAGAGAAAAAAAATTCCTTTACAAAGTATTTGAAAATCCCTTTTTTAACGGGGTTCAGAAATGAGAATGTTTTTAAATCGTGTGTATTTTTTTATATGTCAGTTTAGAATTTCGTCATTATTGAATCGATTTTGAAAATAATTGCTCACATTTTCTGGTGATGTATATTGCGGTGGCACTCAGCAACAAAAAACCATTTAAAATGGGTGTGTCCATCTATTGAACCTAACAGACACTTGAAATTTAAACACTGTGTGTAAAATTCAAATTTAAAGGGAACCCTTGGCTTATCGTATACTTAGTATCAAAGACCAGTATACAAAAAAATAAAATTTGAGACGCGATTTTAATATTTATATGGGTTGTGATAGATAGGCACTCGAATTTTGCAGCAAGCAAAACGATACAAGTAAAATTTAAAGGGAGCCCGATGCCGTGCGATATTTTCAAGTCTTTCAGGATGTAACAAACAAAATCTTTAAATTTATGTTGAGTTTGCATATCTTTGACTCTTCTTTGGAACCTTAAGCAGCCGACCTTGATCGCTATAGATTTTTGTTTTTTTTTTTTAAGCTAACAAGTTGGCCGAATCAAATCTTGTATAATAGACTTAATAAGCGTGTACCGGTCTCTCTGTTTTGAAATTGGCTACTTTACAAGAATTAATGTGAGTGATTCCAACTGTTACCTAAAAACTCAAACTTAAATTTTCAAATAACACCCGATTATATTTGAGGTTTGATTTTTAAGCTGCAATTATTTAATCTGTACAAACAGTTTTTTCATTTTATTAAATATTTAAAATTTATTTAATTATTAGCAGTGCCCACGACTTCGCCAGTGTGTCATTTCTAATTTTCCTAAAATTCAAATTTAGAAAAATTAATTTTTTTTAATATTTATTGTAGAGTTCTGTAAACAGTGTTCAAAAATTTTTGGATATACAAAAATAAAATGCTGCCAGTTTTTTCACTGTTTTATTACCAATATACCAATAAAATTGGGTGCTTTTATATTTTTTTACGAAAAAATTTATTTTATATTTGAACCAAGGTTCTAAGGGACCTCCTTACAAATATTTTATTTAATATCTTTAAGTATTTTTTACGTCATGCGAACAGAGACAGACAGACAAAAGTTCCAAAAATAGGTGTTTTGTATTCTATACCGATTACTTTCTACACCAACATCAAAATTTACAGTTACAGTTTGATTATATGCAAGATGTCCTTAAATGTTAAATCGTATATGTAAGTCTGTTCATAAATGATTGTAAAATGCAATTCGTTCGTAGATTTTATTGCTTTTTTTATAAAATCTTTCATTTAATAAAGTTTTTTTTAACTTTAAAAAACATATTCTAAACGGTAGCAAATGAGATTTTTGCAGCAAAATGAATGACAATAATATGAAATTGGCATAATTAAGAAGATAATGGATCGTTAATTTAGTAGGTTTTGTTACGTAAACCTTGATGCGAAAGGAACTTTCTTATGGCAACCCTATACATTTGTTGCATGTGTCATTTTTTGGTTTTTCTTGCTTTCCAACAAATAATCAATCTATTTTCCAAGCACTTGAGCAGGCACGCAGCCAAGAATTTCTTTTTTTTAAGGATCTGAAGGAAATAAATTTTGTTGACGAACTTAAAAATACATGACGTTCGGACGCATGCTGGTTATAATGATTTTAAAACTTGACGGACGAACAAACACTTACTTACAAATTAATCTCTTGATATTCGATTAGCCATTTAATAAAAAGAAACTAAGTTCGTATGGATGTATGTACTACGAGCATTTCGAGCGGCTTGATTCAACGTTCGCTTGCTTGTTTGTGATGGTGCGTTTTTAATTTCTCAACTTTTGTAAATTTCAATTAAGAAATTGAAAATCCAAAAAAAAAACAGTTAGTCAGTCAGTTAGTCAGTCAAAAAAGGCAGGCTTAGAATGAAATAAAAATTATTCTCATTTTTAATTTCCCCAAGCTCTTTAGAGTTCAACAAACACACAAAACAAGTAAAAGAACCGAGTTCATATTATTATAAATACGTTCATACATACATACATCCATACATACATATATGTTTATCGTTATCATCAATCCATATCGGCTGTTCTGTGTTTCTTAGTTAAGGTTTTTTTTTTATATTTCTACTTTCTGTTAAAACTCAGAATTTTTCATTTTATTCACTCGTCTTAATACAATTATTTCGCATCGTTTTTTATTTGCAGATATAAAGTGGCTTTTATGGTTAAAAATATGTCAAGTTAAAATCACTGGGAGCAAGTTTGCTTTAGAATCTCTTTTTTGTTTTTTTTTTTTTTTTTTTTTGTTTTTTGCTTTGTCTAATATTTACTTCCTTGTTTAGTTGATTTGGTTGGTTGTATCATAACAGAGCACTTATAAATAAACATGGAGTGATTGATTGTGATTGATTTAAGAATTTCATGAATTTGTCTTTAGCCAAAGTAGACTTATTGGTAGTAATCGTTTCAAAATAGTTCGAAATATTGTAAAATATATGGAGTGCAAGCAGGGAAATTGTACTTGTAACATAATTAAAAACAAAATTCTATTTATTATAAAGTTTATTTGAGATTTTAAACAGGTGAACATAAAAAAATTAGAACCTCAAATTGACCTAACAAAAAGACTTAAAATTAAAATGTTGTCTGGTTGTACATATTTATACATATATTTTGTGATAGGAAAAGTAAATTAAATTTTCATCATATTTAGTGACATTTATTATAGCAAGAAATCTTAAAAATATCACGTAATTCATTGAAAAAAAAACATTCTTACCAAGTTTATCTATAGTTATACCGTTATTAGGTCTTATAAAACGATGCAATGTGTTTTCAAATTCAATAATACTAGATTTTTACATTTTAATTTCAGTGAAACGGTGGTTTTTTTTAATTTTTTACACTAAATTCCCACGTATTTTAAGATAAATAATATTTTATATTCGTTAGGTTTATATTACTATTTATTAATTAATTAGTTTTAAATGTTGTTTTGGCCTTTTTGTCTATCGAATTTTTATTGATCGATCAATTAGTATTGCGCAAAAATAAGTCCACATGTACATACAGTATGTTGTGTAATTGCACTTTTCTTATACGCGTTCTCAACCCAACTGACTTGATTAGCATCGTTCGCGAGCATTTCAAGTGAATACCGGACCAAGGCCGCTCTGCCACATATTACATTGATTGCATGCATGCGCAGCATGTTGGAGAAGTTAACATGTACTCCTTAACCATAAAACCAGACAAGCAGCCAACCAGCCAGTCAGCCACCACATACTTACCACTCATAAATGAACTTCATTATCATCTATAGACCCGTTTAATGCTACGAATACAATATGAACGCAATATATATAAAATGAAACGTAACATGAAAATAATAAAAATGCTGCAAAAAAAAATTAACTAAACATCAGCACAACGGCAACAACAACAATGTGCTGCAACAGGTTGCAACTTAACTGCAACTTCAATCAACCACCAAAAAACAAAAACAACTATGGATGAGATATTATCTGCAAAAGGCAGCAGCATAACAAAAAAGAAAATAAAAATAAAAAAAAATAAAGAAATAACACAAATATTATTTTACAGCATAAAAAGATCATACTCCAAGAAATTAAGCTGGAGAGATCTGTGGAGAGAAAAATTTAATGAAAATAGCAGCAAATAGTAAAAATAAAAGTGTTAATAAATGTTGCCTTAAAGTAAAAAAGATTTTTTTTCAGTGCATTTTTACGAGCAGTTCGAATACAGTTGGTTTTTTCTAGTACACAATATATTTTTTTACAAATGATTATCACACATAAAACCAATCGTAAACTTAAGCAAGTTTTACAGATCCCTATGAAAGGGGTCGCGATTAATAATTTACATACAATTTTGGGTCACGATAATTAAAAACCAAAATTAGCTGTTTGTTAGTAAACGAAGTTGATAAAACTAACTTTCTGGCTGAACCATTCGCCAGTAATTCTCTTCTGCCTTGTAATTCGGCAACATTCGGTAACTTAGCACACCATTATGATAAAAACTTTATTTGAGCAAGATGTCATACAGCTCACTAAACCATCGATCTTTTTCCCATTAATATACTAAAATTAATTATAACGTTTAGTTCATTTTATTTAATTTTTAAGCAGATGCTTGTATTTTTCCACCCGTTATAAATAATAGTGAGATGACCATATGAATGTAACTGCTTTCCCCACATTAATTTTTATTTTTTAATATTTTACTGTTTGTTTTTTGTTGATGATGATTTTGAGGGGATATCACAAAATCTATATTTTAAGAAAGTAATTTATGTTAAGGAATCAACCATGATTAACGTTAACAAAAAACGTTAAAAACGTTAAAAAAAACAACATTGTTCATGCAATTTCGCAATTAATAATTTTCAATAAGTTTAAACGAAAAAATTTTAAAAATTATTTTATTCGTTCATTAATAATGCAACTGCTGCTACTGCTGTTTGCATCATCATATTAAAGTTATTTATCTAAATACTCGATGGATTATGCATGCAATCTGTGGTGAGTGGATGATGACGATGATTATGTTTTTATAATCTTAAAATAATTAACTTAACGAAGTGTAAAGTTTATAGATTTTTGCCATTAAAAAATAAATAATTAATTAACTTAAAGCCACCTTGTTGTACAGTCATTCGAAAATTCAACTAAATCAAAAATTTATTTAGAAAGAAATTATTAATTATTTAACTGCACATGTGGCGTTTGATTATATTAAAGCCTTTACGCACGTTAGTTCTTTAAGTTTGAAGTTGTATGCATTATTTTACAAAGTGTATTATGTACGAACAACTTAATTGCTTCACTGATTTAATTACAACCGTTTTTTTTTTTCTTTTGTTTTTGTATAATGGCCACTGGTTAGTTTTCTTAGTCATTTAATGGATTTTTTGCTTATTAGACCAAAATGTGCCACTGAATACATTTGAAATAACTAACTGTAGTTGTGCACTTGAACCGCCAACTGCCAAAAATAAACAGGCCAAAATTAACATTAAACTGCATGGTTTAAAGAACAAACTTGTTATATTGTATTAATTTATATTTTAGCTGCATCACAGTGTAACAAAATAAAAATGTTTTGCAAATCAAAAATAAACTTAAACAGTATCAGTTTGATCTCTTTTCCAGTATATTATATCTATATATGTACATCATGAATAATTTGATACAACAACGATAATTCTTCAGTTGATTATTAAAAAAATATATTTTCTTTTTCTTCTCCCGAAGTAAAGACTAGCGTATTTGGGTATGGACCCTAATTATTATCAAAAATTAGCGCTGCCTGGTCTTTCTCTGATGTGATTCCGCTCCAAACAAAAAACAAAAAATGTTTTTTTTAAGTCGAAGAAGAACTGCGGTAATAAAAACTATTGTTCCTTATGCCCTGTCGAAAATATGTAAAACAAGTAATATACCCTTCACCATCTATATAAATCTAATTTAGGGAAGTAACTCCAATCAAAAAACCAAATAAGCATTTTTAAAAAATGTTAGTATTTAAGTAAAGATATTTTCAAAAGCTTTAAAAAGATTCCCATATTGATATCTTAAAAAATTTGAAAGTTTCATAGCCCCGTAACTCGAAAAATATGGGCGAGCGCCAATTTTTTCACTCGATGTTTTTTCTTAATTTTTTTTAATTCTCTAATGCCTCATGTATTTATTTTTTTTTTTTTTGATGGGAGTTAGTTGTTGTTAGTTGTTCCAAGTAAAAAATAAAAGATTTGAGGTAGGTGTGGTGTTTTGCCCTCGGCCTTGAAGGACATGCTGATTTTTCAATAGCACCTCTTTCGACACTATGTCTGATCGATTGACATATTTAGTTTTTTATAGCTGATCTAAAGCCTCGGCAAACTTGATTTTAACAATAACAGGGGCAAACAGATGGACAGACATAAAAATGTCATCGGCTCTTAATGGGTTAAGCACTTTAAAAAGTTTTAGTATTTTCTTAAAGATCTCTTCAAAAGCTTTTAAATGATTTCCATATTAATATCTTAAAAAAATATGGTGCACAATCGTACTTTTCAATGAAAAGTTCAGAGGCCCATAACTCGGAAAATATGGGCGAGCGCCAATTTTTTAACTTGATTTTTTTTCTTATTTTTTAATTCTCTGTCGCTCCATACATTTGTTTTTTTTTATTAAAGTTACTTCATTGTTCCAAATAATATGGAGAAATTAGAGGCAGGAGTGATGTTTTTCCCGGGGCCTCGAAGGACATGAACCGATCTTGCTGATTTTTCAATAGCACCGCTTTCGGCACTATGTCTGATCGATTGGCGTGTCTTAATTTTCTCTAGTTTTTCTACTGCCTTGGCAAACTTGATTTCAACACTAACACGGACAGACAGACGGACATCGCTTAATGGACTTCGATATGCATAAGAAGTCAGAATATATATACTTGGTGGGATCAAAAATGGATATATCAGAAATTACAAACGGAATGACAAATTTAATTACACCCTTTTTCCACTTGTTGTGGCGAGTTTTGTGTTATGTAGCACATTTGGAGATTATATAGAATTATTATATATATTATATAAAGAAATAATTTTGTATGCTAAAAACTTTTATATTACAAATATAGACTTTAAAATTATGCAATATAAAAATTTATACCTTGACATCATCACACTGTGCGATGGCATTGCGTGTGCACCAAATTATAACACTCTGCATTAAATAACTTAATAAAAAGAAATCTTTTTAGATCTCTATTTAGTTGAGAATGTTTTGGTTTAAAGCACAATGCGGTCGAACGTTATCATTGTCTGCAGAAATATTTAATAATAATTCATTACTTGATTCCAATTAATTTGTAACAATCAAGTATTCGATTGATTTCATCTTAACTATCAACAAAAATAATGTCACATAACTATTTATATATTGACTATAACCGATTATGACGTCGCCAGATATAGGAAATAATTGCTTGTTAAAGGAAACTTTGGATTTTGTTAAAGTAAATCTCATATTTTGAAATACACATGGGCAAGTCTGATGCATAAACGTTTGGAATAAATATAAATATTTATAAATGAATTACTTTCAATACTGAAATTTGAAAAATATATGTATTGTACACAAAATTCAATAAACAAGAGTACTATATTCGGCTTTGCTGAATCTTATATACCCTTCACCATCTATGTTTAGTCAAATAACTTCAATAAAAAAAAACAAATATTGGGGTGACAGGGAATCAAAAAATAAAACAAAATTGGTACTGCATATAAATTGTAGTATTTTCGTAAAGATCTCTTCAAAAGCTTTAAAATGATTAAGAAATATGGTGCAGAATCGTACTTTATTTTACGAAAATTTCAGAGGTGATTTTCAATAGCAAACTATGACTTGGAAAAGTTGATTTCAACCCAAGAACGGGCGGACAGACGGACATCGCTCAATCGACGGAATGACACCTGTGGTTAAAGGTATGATAATAAATAGTGCAGATTATCCTTTTTTAAATGAAAATATATTGACCCTTTGGGAGAATAAAGATTTAATTATTTTTAATTTAGTACTTTGAAAGGTATTCGAATCACATAGTAAGAAACTTGAATTCTTAATGTTTTGGTTATTAACGATGAAAAGTAATTTTAAATTCAATTCAATTAATTTCTGTCAAAAAATATTCTACTTAATTATTAATTGCAATTTAAACAAAAATCCTTTTGAAAATTCTTAAATATAACTTAAAAGTAATTTTTCATGAAACTAGCATGAAATTTTTATTTGGTGGTGAAGCAAGAGAGGTAAGCAAAGTAGCATGGCTTGTATTTTATAGGAACCTTACTGTTGCTTATGTTTTATTTAACACGTTGACTGCCACGCGTGTTTACAACAAAATCCCCGTGTTTACAACAAAATCCCCCGCGTTTACAACAAAATCTCCTGTCATATATTTATCTAAATATGTTCGGAAATCCTTTGGAAGGAGTCACCCGACGTGGCCTGATGAGAACTTTTGCTGTCACCCGAATACGGGTGACACGGCAGTTAACGTGTTAAAGTAACGCATATCGCTGCAACGCAAAAAAGAAAATAAAAAAAGTGCATAAAATATTTGCTTGGTGCAAATCTGGACCTACTCTACAAACTTAATTAATACCTGGGCTGTTGCTAAGCCATTGATATGCTTATAATCTGAGTTTAAACAACGGAAATAAAAGCTACAATAGACGAATTAATATATTTTTTGTAATTATCGTATTTGGTCTATAAATTTTAATTTGGAATCGAGTATAACTCCTAGATATTTAACTTTAAAAAATAAATAAAAAAAATAGAATATCATGAAATATTTATATTTGAAGGAATCAAGCACGAATAAAGTAAATTAAAATAAAAAAAAAAGATTCCGGATAATGAATTATCATATTGATATATTTGCATGTGCACATTGCTTTTTCACTGAATCTTTCAAATACATATGAATGGTTCTGAATGTTTGCTGTGTTTTTTGTATAAAACATTTTTGAGTTGTTATTGTCTTTTGGCTTTTGATGTAAGACTTTCTAGTTTTCTATATAAAATTTGGGTAAAATCCACTGATGAGCTATTTGAGCAGTAGTGAAATGGCCATACGGATATGCTTTCCCCGCAGTAATACATTTAATTTGTAGTTTTAAATAAAAAATATTTCATGAGAATATCGTGGTATTCTATTAGACTTTCCCAATAGCATTCGCAAATTATTTCAAATCGTGGCAACGCTGCTCAAATAAACTTTAATTTCAACAAACGTCAAATTAAATATAAATAAAAGGTTTGTGTTTGGCTGTGAAAATTGTTTATACAATTTATTTGGGAAATTCTGTAAGAAAAAAAAATAATGAAAATGGATTCTGTGGTTCGAAGATCAAGAAGGCTGTGAGCAAAATGAAAGGATACAGATGAGATTTCTTAGAAGCAATTGTTGCCCCGAAGGAAAGTGCGTTCGGTAATCCATTTTCGTAATCCGTCAAGTTTAACAATTTCACCACTTGCTACTTTTTTCTTTCTTTTTTCAGCTTCTCTTATAGGTGGTCCATTGATATTTAAATCTTCAGTTAACGTTTGCCACAAAGTATTTGCCGACTGACGAGCATTTGGTCTGGCTGTGCTTAATCACAAATTCTATCTTTATTTCAAATTGACGCGGTTTGGTGGTTATTGCTTGCTTCCCTTAATTAAATAATAAATATATAATGAATAAATAAATAAAATATTATCTTTTACTTACATGTTTGTACTTTGCGAATGCTACTTTGATGTCGACTAAATTTTGCGAATATGAAATTTGTTTTTGCAATTTCGAATACCGACTTGTCAACATTTCGCATTTGAAATGCGATTAAAAAGGAACTTTAATAAAGAATATTGTTCGCATTTATGTATTTCCGAATAGCATTGATTTTCGCGTCGCAATTCAGAATAAGCCTCCAGCTGATCTACTGCCACTAGCTAGTAAATTAATGTGCCATTGTATTATGCTTCTATTATATAACAGTTAATAATAAAACATAATATTAGGTCTGTTCAGTAACTTTACTAGCAAATACTAGCAAGTAAATTGTTGTGGCGTTGGGAATGATTTGTAAGACTTAAAATATGTATGGTCAAAAGTGTTTATTATGTTGAAACGCATCATTTTTTTGCAGTTAATTCAAATAAACATTCTTATTGTGATTTAGATGCGAAAATGTTTACACTAAAAATAATCTAAATTCTATGCATGTGTATAACTTATTTATAAATATATAAATATTGTACTATTCATTTTAAAATTGTACCGAAAAAAATACATTCCATTGAATGTTTCATCACGTCTTGTACGGGACTCTCTCTTATTTAAATAATTTTTTTTAATACTTGTCGTTATATGACGCAACAGTAGACGTTTTATTTGTTCAATTATAATTTGTCTTATTGTGTTGTAAGTAAAAACAATGAAAAGAGTTGATTGTCAACACAAATGTTCAACCTCTTGTAAAATAATATTTGTAAATTGCTTTAATAAACATTTTTAAAAATATGTATATAAACTGTTTTTATTTTCTTACGTAATATTTAATATATTTTTCTTTACAAAAATCCCTATACTTATATATGTATATTAAATAATTGTTAAACAAATTACACACCAATTTCGTTTAATTTTAAAACTTATTTTCGTTTACCTTGATAAACACAATTTGTCGTTACCGACTTAATGCTTACTGAGTCAACGAACTGATCTATTATTATATATATATTTTTTTAATGAGTACCCAACCTAGTCGAAGACGAAGGTTCAAGAGGTGGCAGCGCCGCTAAAACAGTACAACAATAAAAATAACAACAGGCACTTAAGTGTGGGAAACTTCAATACAAATAATTACTGCGCTTTTGTCTTACACTTTTAAATAACGCTTTCAGTAAGTTTTTTTTTTTTTAATTGATTTAAAACTTATTACAATTCTTTTTTAACAATACTTAAAAAAAGTTACTTTTCTATTATAAAAAAATACATTTTTGAGAACTGCTCTCCACATAACAAAGTGCAGCAGAAAATAGTCAGCAACGATGCCTTGAACCTATTTATATGAAGCAAGTAAGAGTGCTATATTATCCTATGCCGAACTTATATACCCTTAACCATATATGTATGTATGTATAACCACATTTACATATAAATCGGCATAAGAAATACTTTCCTACCATGCGTTTTTCTGACTGACTGACTGACTACTTACATTGGTACAGACGGTACGACTTTACGTACACACATAAAATCCAAGAATTTTCATTCGTATTTACACTCAATTTGTGTAGATTCATTACGTATTTTTTTAGACGATTCTACCGGTACTATTCTGCACAAAAATTTGACATGTAGTAAGACTTCTGTGACGATGTAAACCGCCCTTTATGGTTATTTGTCCTTTCAATTGAGAATAATTTCTGTTTACTCTAACTTTACCGAACTTTACCCAAAAAGTATGAGAACGGAGCTATACAAAAAAATATGAATCATTCAAGAAGGTTTATTTCCTATAAATAAAATTTATTTAAAATTTTTGGTGTTTATTCTTAAAAGCATGAACAAATTGAACACAAATTTTGAAAGTGCGTCTTCTTAGACCATGTATATGTATGTATGTTGTTTCCTTCACCAAAAACATATTCTTAGAATTGTTTAAAAATATTCTAAAAAAAAGAATATATAAATAACTTACAAATAGAAAACATGGATTTTCTTAATATTTTGTACGTTAAGGATATTGTTAACATATATATTGGTCATTAAGCAGAAAGTGAAATTTGTGCTGAAGGACTTTCCAAAAATTTTATAATTGATTAAAAAGCCAAATATTAATTTTTTTCAAAAATTGTGTGGAGAAATAGTTTCAAGAATTGAAATTAAGAATAAAAATCTGAATGTACTAACGTTTTTGGATCCGGTATTTATTTAGTATAATAAAGACATTACTTATTTTGAGCCAGTTTCAGAGTTTAGCTAATAACTGATACAGAGGCGCTTATTCACAACGAAAGCTATTATAAAGTAAATCGAATGATGAGAGCTATGAGCACACAATTAAAATTTCTGATGCCGAACAATTTTGGCATGAAGTAGGAAGTTGAAAAAATAGGTTTGACAATTTATTTTCAAACTTATATAACTATTGCACACACATGATGAATCTATTTTAATAACATTTTTATTTATAAATGAAACGTTGAAATGTTTAAATAAATTGAACATTATATGGCGCCACTTTTTTTTAATCTCCTTTTGGTCCTACTTGCGTTGCGGGCTACGTGGAATGTCTTAACAATGACATCATTTTTGGTTTCCGTGGTTTATTATTGAAAATAATAATATTCAGCACAAAAGCACTGGAGTTATCTTCTGTGATATTGAAAAAGCATTTGATAATATCTGGCATGGGGATTTGTTGTTTAAACTTAATAGATTTAATTTTTCTATTAATGTATTAAAAAATAATAAAAACCTTTTGAAATAATCGATCATTTGTTGTCTGTGTCTAGTGAACGGCAAACACCAGTAGGTCTACCACAAGGGTCTGTTCTTTCTCCCACACTGTATTCGTTGTATACTTTGGACATAAAATAAATATTCCCAGAAACCAAGAAACAGCAAGATATCAAACGCAATAGTCAGGAAATTGCAACACATGCTAAAAATACATCAATAAATTGCAAAATAAAGTTACCTATAATAAAATTCAAGCTATTATACATATATCCATACAATAAATCTTCAAAACTAATTTCTTTACAAAATTTGTACTCTCAAGGAAATATCATTTCTATTAGTTAAAATAGGAAATATTTAGGTCTAATTCTATAATAAAAAAACTTCTGTTTAAACAACATACATGTGACAAGTCAATTACGTGTGGATAGGCAAAACTGCTAAAACTCTAAAACTAAAATTTAAAAATAATACACAACCTTCCCCGTAGATTCCCCACTGTGTTTCTGCCACCTTGTATTTGATTCGCCATGGGTTATCCTTTCAAATCAGTGTGACCAGATCCCAAAAAATTTTAGAGGTAATTTAAGTGCTAAAACATAGTGACAAAATTTAAATGTCTTAGTTTTAAGGAAATATTTTTTTGGAGAGTTAATATTTTTATCATTTATGCTACGTTGCCTTAGAAATATTTATTTCCACTGGAAAAAAAAACATTTATTAAACATAAAGTCTTAAAAACAATAAAAATAAAAATAACTCAGTCTTTAAATTAAATATCACATACACCAGGAATTAAAAAATTAATTAAAAATGCTTGTTGCTGTGGAAAATGTGCAGCAAAAGCAAAAAAAAAAAAAAAATAATCGCATTTGCTTTAGCTGACTATGCGTTTCTCTCTGCAGCAAAGCAATTACTTTAAAAACGTTTGCTGTTGCTTAAGCAGTCAGTTGTTCTTATTTTTATATTTGCTATTGCTTAACTCTTTATTATGAAGTTGTGGCTAACTACGATTGCTTTTTCTTGCTGTTACTTCGAAACTTATTTATATTTATTACTTTCAATACATAAGAAAATACAATTTAAAAACGTTGTTTTTATCAAACCATTAAATGGCTTTTCTTACAAATCAACAGCAAACGAAGAAACAAAAATTAACTTATTGCTTAAGCAACAGCGTTTTCAAAATAAATGCTTTGCTGCAGAAAGAAACACATAGTCACCATAAGCATATGCGCTTTACTCTCTTTTTTTTTGCATTTGCGTTTCGCTGTTGCTTCGATTAAGGCCGTGTCAGATAAAACTTTATCGCTTTGCGTGACGTTTCAAACTTTGAAAAAAAAGCGTATAACGCAAGAGGTATGTCACAATAAAAACTTTAACAGCGCCTAATTATTGTTTGTTTTAATAAGTTTTTCTTCCATAATTTTCTAAAAAAAAATAATAAAGGAAGAATATATAATAAAAAAAAATAATATTTTAAAATTCTTAACTCTTTTACGTTCGATTTTGCCAAAAATAATATACAAATGTATAATATACAAATGTCAAAGCGCGCAAAAAGATGAGTGTTGCCCAACTTTGCGCTTTGCTTTGCGTTAAAAGTGCTTTAAGTGACATACTTCATATAAGTTCGTGCATTTTATCTTAGACGTCAAAGCGAATTTGCAACGCAACGCAAAGCAAAAGTTTTATCTGACACGGCCTTTATATTGAAACAACTTTTTAATTTAGAGATATCAAAAAGTGCTGAAAGAGGTTAAAAATAAATTTTTGAATTATGTTGCCAGACTTGCTATTATTGCAATTGTTACACGCGAAAAGTATTGTTTTTCAGAAGAGTGTATTAATTATTTTTTGAACATTTTGTAAATTTTTTGAATAGTGCTAAATCGGTAATTTTGATGCTAAATCAACAAAAGAAGTGCTGAATCTAGCATCTAAAGTGCTAAAATGGACACGCTGTTTCAAATATAGGTGTCAAAGCAAATTAGGTTAATTTGCCAATATACATACATTTTTAGTCAAACACAAACATTAAACTGCCTGGTTTTTACTTTTTTTTTAAAGCAATGTTATCGTTTTAAATACCGCCACTGATCGCCAAAAAATTTTTACCACACGGTTGGCGAGAGATTGCCATAACTGACAACACTGGTGGTAGCCATTACTGTTAAACCAATGCGCATTCATTTATAGGTGGTCTTAATAGCCCAGCTGATTTTTGTTTATGCTCGACGTTTTTTTTTTCTAAATTCTAAAATATTAAAAATAAAAAATTTTCAAATAATTTTAAAAAGTAAACAAATATCAAATTTTATAAAATTAAATTTCAAAACCAAAAAATGATATATCAAGGCGAATTAACAATAGGTGGCCTTAACAGCCGAGGTGACTATTGTGATTTTTCATTCATTTCGAATGTCAAAATTTAATATCTCTTTTCCTTTTGACAGCCGAATACTATTTGCACAAAAACAAAATGTACATGTTTCTATCGCAGTGTTGTATTTATTTTCGCCGTGAGTTACCTGTTATGAATTCACCTTGATTATATATGAAGTATTGCTGTACACGTAGAAGAAAGAAACCAACTGTTAAGGCTGGTTCACCGGCAAAAATTTTGTTCCGAAACATTTTTTTTTATATGTAGTTTGACATTTTATTTTTTGAGAGAGAGAGAAACTACATATAAAAAAAATGTTTCGGAACAAAATTTTTGCCGGTGAACCAGCCTTTACAATTTCTTTTAAAGTACCAAATAATAATTGCATAAATTATATTTTTCTTCTTTTTTAGTCAGCTATTTTTGACATCAACGTAGTGCTCTGCAACAACAAAATGACATTAGGTTATTATTTTTGTAGCCGTGCGGCACCCAAGGCGAATTAATACAGGTGACCGCACGGCTACAACAATCCAACAACACAAAAAACAACAGGCAACTTGTTGCTACAAAATTATGTATGTTGTCAAAAAAATATTGTAAAAAAACAAACAAAATAAAAAAATATATTTGATGAAAAAAGTGTTTGTAATTTTCAGAATAAAATAATTATAAAAATTAAGTTACATAAAAATAAAAATACAGGAAAAGTGACCAAAATTCTTTTGTACCACTAGTTTGCCCAAATCACATGCATCGTTCAAGAATGACGTTGACCATTTGAAGACTAACATAATCTTCCACAAAAAAACCAAGAAATTATAAAGTGTTAACAATAATTTCACTATCTTTTTACGCATATTTTGATTATACACATCAGGAACTGCAAATACGGTTCCATGTTGTGGTAGTTTTCTCTAGGAATTTCAATTGTTTGTTTTCTATTAGCAATAAAAAAAATTAAATTAAAAAAAAATTTAACAAATTATTTATTTTTGACAAATTTTTTTGACAACTGTAATGTATACAGCTGATGGGCTTTTTCGCCCGTGCGTTCACCTGTATTATTTCGCCATGTGCGACACCCTAGTAATCAATTCGCCTTGGGAGTTTGACAGTAATGGGATGGACGACAAAGCTAATCAGCTATAAACCATGCGAAATCATGTACCAGGTGGTGGCAGTGGCTGATTTTTTATGTATAAAGTTTGAAATTTCCTGCAACGAAAGTGGAGAATTAATTCGCCACTGCCACCATCCGGTACATGATAAATATTCTCATTGTCGGGGCGAATAGAGTTTATATGAATTAAAATTATATATTTTTTTATCCATGCATAGGGTTATCGATAATATCAAATGATAGCTTTCTACTGTTTTCTACGTAATTATATTTACTTGTAATTGCAAATAAGATAAGTTACACAACAACAATAAAATGATATTAAATAAGAAAAACTTTTTAGCCGGTATCACAGGTTTTTTATGTACAAAAGCATGGCGAAATAATACAGGTGGTCTCGATGGCGAATGCATTAATTTTCTCCGTAAGTATACATATTTTTTGTATATGAACTTTGACATTTAGCGTTTACTGCGAAATTAATGAATTCGCGATGAAGACCACCTATATTATTTCGTTATGTACAAAAGTACAAAGAATACCATGGCGAAATAATACAGGTAGTCTCGATTGCGAATTCATTAATTTTCGCCTTAAACGCTAATTGTCAAACACCATATAAAAATTATACATATTTCTTATATATGGAGTTTGACAATTATTCACCAAATAATTTGTTTTAAATTTTTTTCCATTTCAATTTTTTTCGCCTACACTGCCACCTGGTAATTTATTCGGCTTGATGCTAAAACAACATGCCTGGATGCCAAAATTTTATATGATTCGCTCCTGATTAGCCTGTGAATCATGAATGAGAGCAAGAAATTGAGGTCCGTAGAAACAGTGTTAAATGAATTTTATTTCTTTAGAGGAGTAACACTTTTATCAAATCTTGGTATTATTTAAATTTGAGTTTTGACCTTTAGTGCCCCTTTTATGATTTCTGATATCTGAAATAGATTTTATAAAAACAAAATGCATGTTGTATTTGCCTTCGAAAAAGCGAATTGAATGTGCTCTTTTCCAAATATACATTGACAACAATGGATGTTAAAAAGTGTTTTTTGAAATTCTTAAACAAAGTAAAATACATGGCGAAATAATACAGATGAACGCACGGGCGAAAAAGCCCATCAGCTGTATACATTACAATTGTCAAAAAAAAATTTCAAAAATAAATAATTTGTTAATATTCTTGTTTATGTGTTTATTGGCCAATATATTATAATTTGTTAAACTTTTTTTAATTTAATTTTTTTTTTTTGATTGCTAATAGAAAACAAACAATTGAAATTCCTAAAGAAAACTACCACAACATGGAACCGTATTTGCAGTTCCTGATGTGTATAATCAAAATATGCGTGAAAAGATAGTGAAATTATTGTTAACACATGTATAATTTCTTGGTTTTTTTGTGGAAGATTATGTTAGTCTTCAAATGGTCAACGTGCAAGAATGGAACGATGCATGTGATTTGGGCAAACTAGTGGTACAAAAGAATTTTGGTCACTTTTCCTGTATTTTTATTTTTATGTAACTTAATTTTTATAATTTTCTTATTCTGATAATTACAACCACTTTTTTTCATCAAATATATTTTTTTATTTTGTTTGTTTTTTACAATATTTTTTTGACAACATACATAATTTTGTAGCAACAAATTGCCTGTTGTTTTTTGTGTTGTTGGATTGTTGTAGCCGTGCGGTCACCTGTATTAATTCGCCCTGGTAAAATACACACAACTTTTGACATTTCCAACTACAAGCCAGCTGGGCGAACAGCACTATCTGGTAAAATATATATACAATGCGAAAATTTGTCAGGACAGAATATTTTTAGTGTAAACAGCTGGATGATTTTTTTGCAATCGTCGTTTTTAAGAGTTAACCGATATTGTTTTAACCCATTGGACCTGAGAAAATTTAGTGTCCGTAATATTTGTTGTCAGATCCAAGAAATAATGTCAAAAACAGCATTGATTGTATTGGCACCTGGTGCTGAAGAAATGGAACTTGTTATATCGGCTGATGTGTTACGTAGAGCTGGGGTAAGATCAATTTAAAGTATTTCACATAGTATGTGTGTACTATGTGTTTATGTACATAGTACTTACGTATTTATATAAATTGTGAATGACAACCCATTAGTAGAGCTTTTAAAAAATTTAAGGCATTAAAAAATTTATGTTTATGTAAAGTTATAAATTTGGGGCTGACCCTTAGTTTCAGAGTTACGGGCCTCCAAAGTTTGTACGTACAATATGGAATATATCGAGTATTTTGTGGTGGAATGGGGCAATATGGATATTATTGTAAAGGTACCTAGGAGAATGCATACTTCTGGGTATGTAAAGCGAAGTCGATTGAGTGGTGTCCGTCTGTCCGCCTGTGTTTGCCTCGGCAAACTTGATTTCACAAAAAATCGATCAGATATAGTGTCGAATGGGGTGCTATTGGAAATCAGCATGATCGGCCCACGTCCTCCGAAGCAGCAGGCAAAACACCTCGCCTACCTCTATTTTTTCATGTCATTTGGAACAATAAAATAACTCCAATTAAAAAAATAATTTTTGCACATTAAATATGTATTTATATTTTTGTTTATACTGAACCGAATTAAATGGGATAAAGACAATAAAGCTCGAAAATATCTACAAATATATAAAAGAACCAACAAAATTCAATGACAAATAGAGAAAAAAAGGATCCTGAAGTTTTATATATATTTAAGAGAATTATTAAGGATTTTTCTTTTGTAATATAAGTTGATTGGCCTAAAGCTTATTATATATTTTTAATTAAACAAAAAAAAAATAAATAAAATAAAAAATAATATTCCAATAGTGATATTTTGTAATACACACATATATGTACTAAAAATATTTCATTTTGTTTGGTTTAAATGCAAGGTTAATGTAACAGTTGCAGGTCTATGTGGCGCTGAACCTGTAAAATGTTCAAGAGACGTTGTAATACTTCCAGATACATCATTGGCAGCTTCGATTAGTACTAAGTACGATGTTGTTATTTTACCCGGTGGTCTGGGTGGGTCTAGAGCCATGGCGGAATCGTCCATGGTAGGAGAACTGCTAAAGCAACAAGAAAGTGAAGGTCGTATTGTAGCTGCAATATGTGCTGCACCTACAGCATTAGCAGCACATAGGATATGTCAAGGAAAATCATTAACATCGTACCCATCTGTAAAGTCGCAGTTGGAAACTTTATATAAGTAATTTTCATAATTTTACTTTGTAAGAACATAACATTTTGTTAATTATTAGGTACGTGGATAATCAGACAGTTGTTCATGATGGGAACTTGATTACTAGTCGTGGGCCTGGAACTGCTTTTGAATTTGGTCTTAAAATCGTTGAAGTACTTACTGGGTCCGATAAAGCTGCTGAAGTAGCGAAAGGGATGTTGCTGAAATAAAATTTTTGTAACTGAAAAAAAAAATAGAAATAAAATGCAATTAAAATCCTATTACTGCATATCGCTGGTCTCATGTACAAAGGTCCTAAGCAAATGTTTATAAAACCGTTATTTTTATACAATTGCATTAAAATTTTGTGGCGAGGTGTTTCTACGGAATATATTGGAATCACGAAAAAACTTAATTTCGTAATTATTCGAGTGACTGACTGCCTTTCTACATGAGACCAGGTGTATAATGATTTATAAGTCTTTTAAGAACTTAAACCAGGTAAGTTAATTGAGGCGATTTGTATAGTTCAGCTGATCACGTATAAGCTATGTATCTCACAGCGAAATGGTAATTTTCTGACGGCGAATACTTTGTGAGAATATCACAAAATAGTTTGTTGTTAGAAAGTAGACCTTTTGAGGAAATCAAGCAGTATTAACACTTATAATGTTAAATCATTCTATATAACGCACTTCTTTGCTTTTCGCACGATAACCACTAACAACATCAGTATCTATCTACTGTAAAAATTTAAACGTAATCTGATAACTCTTTCATCTCTAAAATAACAATTGAGACCATTTTCGTGATAATGTAGTGACTACCTTCATATCAACAAAAATATAT
Organism: Gymnosoma rotundatum; assembly: GCA_916610165.2. Classification (NCBI taxonomy): domain Eukaryota; kingdom Metazoa; phylum Arthropoda; class Insecta; order Diptera; family Tachinidae; genus Gymnosoma; species Gymnosoma rotundatum. The sequence goes on from OU744336.1 coordinate 180,858,248, forward strand.
TATTTTGAATTATCATTCATTCATCCCTATCCCGAATTATTTTCCAAATAAAATTTTTTCACATTCGATTGAAAATAAAATTCCCTTTGCTGTGGATGTTTTCTTTTTGCGTGAAATGTGGAATTTTACCTTTGATTTTGATAGTGGTTAGAAATTTTAGGTTGATAAAAAGTAATTTTAGGGCAAAATCGGTAAATAAATTTTAAAGTGTTATTCTTCACAACAAGATGCAAGGTAATCACCCCTATTCTGCGTTTCGATTCGAATCGAAATTTTCTCCGTCTGGCAACTTTGGTATTCTGCGTTTCGATTTCGCTCAGTTTCTTTCGATTGTATGTATTCTGCATTACATTAGCTAAAATTTTAAAAAATGCAAGTCGAAAATGTGATAAAATGTTCGGAATTAAAAAAAACAATTAAAATTATTTTTAATTAATTTATTTAAAAAAAATTGTAATTCTTTTTTTGTTTTAAATTGGTAATTTTTGTACCCGAATTACAATGTGTTTTTTATGTATTGCAGGTCAAAAACCACAACACCAGAGCAATATGAAAAACTGGCAAATTTAATGGAATCTAAGGCAGATATCGCATGTGGATACCACCTTCGGCCAAAGGAAGAAGTACCAACGTTCTGGGAGAAGTTTCAGGAATTTTTAATGCACTAGGTCCTCCAACAAAAAATGGTAGTGCATGGAAAAAATTTTATTTAGAACAATTTTTTTTTTATTAAAATTTATCATTTATTTATTTTTAATTATGTGTATATACCCAGTACCCAGTTAGCATTATTGATCATATTCGAGTCTTTTTTGACTCCTCGACACGATTAAAATAATCGATTATGCGCTCGTTTTAGAGTCGAAAATGATTGTTTTGTCGGTAGAAAATGGTACCCTAGCCGCGACTCTTCTGAACGAGTCCCTTATGACTCTCGTTTTCGACTCATTTTCGATACTATTTTCAATCGTACTTGTAATCAAATACGATACTTTTTCGAGTCAACTTTTAATCATATTACTAGCCGTATGCGAGTCTTTTTCGAACCATATTATACGAACATTTCTAATATATTTTCTCAAAATTAAAAATTGCAAACAACGGTTTGCTTATTTTTTATAACACGCCGTATTGGCGAGCCATTGATTTGTTCAAACATTAAATAATTTCATGTCCGCACATTAAAATGGCTATTGTAGACCATCGTTGTCGATGTCATGTCGGCTTCAAACAGCGAGAAAACGAAGCAGTTTTCTCCACGCAGACAAACATGAACAAATGTTTGTAACCTATTCTGCTGACGTTTTGTTCATGTGCGAACAAATCAATTGCTCGTCAAGGCGTAGTGTTACATTCGTTAGCATGTAATTCCTAATTTTCTTAAAATTCAAATTTAAAAAAATGAATTTAAAAAAATTTATTTTACATTTGTGTCTCTATTTTTTTACGAAGTGACATATGTATGTATTTTTACGAAAATTAAAAAATAAAAATAAAATATGTATTTGAATAATTTTTTCATCGTTAGGCTGCATTAAATATGTCTCCAAAATAATTCTAAAAACAGTCGAATTTCAAGCATTTGCTTTTTGTACTTTTTGTTTTTTTAGGAAGTCGCTTTCTATGCGTTTGTCGGAGTTATATTCGAGTCTCTTTTTAAACGCATAACTGATGAATCAGTTTTAAGTCATCTTGGGTAGTCTTAAAAGACTCACTTTGGTGATTTTTGTAAAAACAATCTTCCAAATGCTAACCAACCAAAGTATATCTATAACAAGTACATGCAGGAGTTCAGCTGATAGTTTTATTGGTGTGCGTGTTTATCATGTTTTGTGTCAAAATTTGTTTATATTTATTTTAATTTTTATTTTACTATACATTTGAGTAGAAATACAACCTCACGGTTGCGGCGACGGATTCCGCATGTCAGAGAAAAAACAAATAAAATGAGTTGCGGCGACGGATGCGGTTTTTATTGTCATTTTTATTATTTGTTTACTAATTTTTTTATTCTTTTTTATTGAAATATATTTAAAAAAAAATTTTTTAATGTAAAAAAGCAATAAATTGAAAATTTCAAAATTATTGTTGATTTTCAATGACTTTTTACATTTTCTTTCTCTTCTTTTTTCGTAGTCATTCACAAAAAATATTAACAAATAGAATTTTTTAGTAGAAAAACAATAAAACTGTGGCAACATGCTGAAAGAGAAAAAATTCAAAATTGGGAGCTTGAGAGAAAACGCACTCAAATTAAAATAGATTCTAATTTCATGCGGATTCGTTGAACGTTTTTTATTGTCAAAACTCCATATAAAAAAAACAACCGCATCCGCAACCGTGAGGTTGTATTTCTACTCTTTCTCTTGTTTTTTACATGTTTCTTTTCATTTTTATTATGTTCTATCAGGGATGGTAAATGAAATATTCAAATTACACTTTTCCAACTCAAGTTGCATTGAATATCCTTTTATTGAATTCTTGTTTAAATTTACATTAATATAGTCGTTAAAAGGTCATTCTCTTACTTTTTTTTTATAAAAATTAAGTAAAATGAATATTAAATTTTTAGTTAGAAAAATTATATCAATATGAAAATTTATTATTCGGAATCTTTTAAAATTTAATTTACTTTATTCGTGCTTGATTCCTTGAAATATAAATAGTTCATATATTCTCATGAAATATTTATTAATTTAAACTAAACTAAAAACGAACTGTATTACTGCGGGCGAAGCATATCCATATGGCCATTTCACTACTGCTCAAATAGCTCATCAGTGGATTTTACCCAAATTTTGTATAGAAAACTAGAAAAAATATGAAATGTTACCCACATTGCCGTCTCTAAACTGTTTTTTGACATAATACATGATTTTACACAAATGTTGTATTTGTTGTAGACTTGCATGTACTTAATATAAATATACTTTTTGTATTAAATTTGACATTTGTTTATACAAATTATAACAAACTTGCTTATTTTGCTATTTCATTTCCACATTCTTCTTCTTTTTCTTTCGATTCCGTTTTTCTTCAGAATACCAATTTTCGATCGCAACAGAACTGAATGCGGAGACTTAATCGAAATACAGAATAGGGGTGAATACGCCCATTGCCTGTAAATTTTTAAGGGCTTCAATCTAGTTTACGGACTTGGCTTAAAAATTAAAGAAAAGTTGTTTACAGGGTATAAAATGCAAATTGAAAAAAATGTAAAGTAAAAAAAAATCAGGTAAATACCAAAAAATGTTTTTAATTTTTCGATTGAGTAGGTATTGAAATTACCTTTACGGCACCCATATTGTTTCATTTTGCCATGAAATATTCTATATATGACCTATTATACATACAAGCTTTGGAGGTCTGTAACTAGATAAGGATCTAAGGGTCAGCCACAAATTTTCTTTTATTAAATTTACATTTCATACCCGTAAACAATTATTTTTTTAATTTTTGCAAATCTATTGATAACACTGTTCAAATTGTGAAATAAATTGTTCGCGTGAAATTCCGGATACCGATTTTCTGTTCGGGTGAAATAAAAATTTCACTTCTTATTCACGATAGGGGTTTATTATTTTGAATTGAGCCTTTTCACAAAATAATCAAATCATTTTATTTAAATTTTGTTTTATTTTAAGTTGATACTGTTTTTTTTTCATTTCGTTTATGACCGACAAATTTCAGAAAAATGGTAGCTCGAAAAATAGATTTTTTGCAATACTTGCACAGATTTTAAGTACATTTTCTAATGGAATTTGTTTACTATTATGTATTCGGATTTTAAAATGTAACCACAAACACTTTTTCATCTGTACTGAAAATGTTTATATTTTAAGTTAATACCCCCCCCCTCCTGTTGATCAGTGCGATATGTAAATCGCATATCTTTCAAATTTTTTTTTATTAAATAGTAGTATTAAGAATAATTTATAAAAGCATATAATAATTTTTAACTAATTATTTAAATTAACTCAATGACAATTATTTTTTAAATAAGTTATACATTTTCTTTTAAAAACATTTATGTTCTCTTTATTTTTTACTTCATTAGGTAATTAATTAAATGCTTGTAGACCCATGTATTGGTTCTAGCTCGATGTATTCTAAAATCATTTGCATTTCTGAGCTTATATGGTTGAATTTCGTTGACATAAGTCAGTTGTTGTGTTAAATATTCTAGAGCCTTTCCTTTCTTCATTTTGTGGATAAACATACACGTATTCAGTTGTAGTATTTGTCGTATATTAAGCCATTGTAACATATTAAGCTTGAATTGTATAGGGGTATATCTGTTGCATTTAATTATTGAATTCATAGCTTTATTCTGCAGTTTTTGTTACCTTTCTATCTGAGCGTTTGTACAGCATGTATGAAGTATTGTTGAACCGAATTCAAAATGTGGTTTGATAATTGTGATATATATATTTATTACAGTTAATATTGAAATTTGTTTGGTATTCTTTTAAAAAAGCCAAATTTTTTTTCAAATATAATCTACGTGATCTTTAAAATTCATATTTTTATCTATTATAAAACCGAGGTATTTAATTTTTTCCACTTTTTTCTATTATTTTATCATTTATTTTAAAATCTGTATTGTTGTTCATATTTATTTCCATGATTATCGTTTTATCTTCGTTAAGTTTTAGTTTATTCAATTTTAACCATTTACTTAAGTTTACTTTATCACTATTTAATTTAATCTCACATTTTTCATCATTATATATGAGAGTATCATCTGCATATAGTATTATTTCACATTTTTGTAGCACATTAGGTATATCATTAATATATATTATAACAACAGAGAACTAAGCATCGACCCTTGCGGAATTCTATATTCATTACTTATTGCACTTGATTTTGCACTGTTAACACTTGTTATTTGATTTCTATTTGCCAGGTATGATCTAAACCAGTTTAATGTGCTGTTTCTATATTACAGGCGATCAACTCATCTGAAAAATTTATATGGAAATAACTCAAAAAACTGAGTGCTTTTCATATAAATTTTTCAGACGAGTTGATCGCCTGTAATACAGAAACAGCACTTAAATCTTTATCTCGTATACCATAATTATATAATTTTTTTTATCAAAATGTCTTTATCTATAGTTTCAAATGCCCTTTTAAATTCTTAAAAATATTGCCATTATTTTTTATTTTTCATCTATTGATAACGTAATTTACAGCCGTTTCACAAGAATATTTTTTTTCGAAATCCTGATTGATATTTTGATAGATTATTGTTTAATTCTAATAATGGTTAAGTTGACTTTTTACTACTTTTTCGAAGATTTTTTTACATCATTTTAATGAATTTATCGGCCGGTATACTTCGCACTTATTTCTTTTCGATAGGTGTTACCATAAATGTTTTCCAATTTTCTGGTAATCTACCCGTTTCTAATGATTTATTTACAATTATGTTCAATTTATTATATTCAATTATTTAATAAAGATGAGCCTCAATACTGCTGTGTTTTAATGTTTGCATAGTCTACATAGTTAAAAATTACTTTTTGTTCAAGCAATTATCATTAGTTTAGGAAGAAAGCATATTAAATTTTGTTATTTTTTATTTTTAATTCTTAAATTTTATTTGTATAAAGTATATAATATGTATAAATTATTACATAGATAAAGTGTTATCTACATTTTTTTTCTTCTGTTTTCGATCTGTACTTCTCTTTTCCAAATTCTCAACATTTTTAGGTTTTTTTGTTTTTTCTTTAATTATTAACTAGTATTGTTTTGTTTTTATATATATATATATTTATAAAAACAAATATATTAATTAAAATTAGTATAAAAGGTTAGAAAATAAAAGTAAACATGTATGTATAAACATATAATGTCCGTTCACTTTTTGTTTTTATGATTAGGGTTGTTTTAGTAATAATAAAAAAAATAATAATATTTTTAGAGCGAAAACAAAACAAATGACATTTGAATTGCTGAAAATATCGATAATAAAAAAATTATACAGTTAACAGGTATTTTGCATTTTTGTTTTTATAATAATAATAGGGTATATTTTTTTAAGACTCACATTATTTAAATTGTAAGTCTTCACATCAAAGAGGAAGTCTTAACTATTGTTGATAAATTGATTATTTTAATTACTTTAATAATTAGTTAAAAAAGATTGATTTACTTCTACTATTAAACTATTTTTGTTTGGATTCTTATTAAACTTTATGATTAAACTATTTTCATTTATTGTGATCTTTTTTTATTATTCTTAATTTGTTAAATTTTTTGCTAAAGAGTTTTTTTTTTCCAAATTAAAACAACATGAGACTTTTAAGTAACAGTTATGAGACTAAAACAGTTCTAACATTACTTTTGAATAAAAGTTGTTAGGTGGTACAGCTTGTTGAAAACAATCAAACAAAAAGAAATTTGGCTTTTGTAAATTTTTATTTTGTGTGTTTGTGTATGGTTTTAGTTTGTAGAAAAATCAAACTTATAAAACGGAGCCTAAAACTAGGACCTAATTTTTGGACAGGTTTAAGTGGTTCGCGTTATGTAGACAAATGTTCGAAAATATTTATGGTCTATTGCTGGTTTTTACTGTTGGGCTTTTAATGCTCTAATGGATCATTAAAAACTGTTAATATAACAGCTTTCTTCAAATTTTATTTAATGCTTTAAAGTGCAAAATAAGTTTCGTTGTTAATTTATTTAGATGCATTGAAAGTAAAAGCAAAATCCTTTTCATGATGTTATGTATCTTTATGGGTTATGATTTTGGCGATTTTGAACATAAAAAAATCTAAGATCTAACACAGGTATTTTTGTTGATTTACCTTTTTTATTTAAATTTAACTGCCGATTTTTTTTATTGTTGTTGTTGTTGACTATTTATTTGCAGTGTTATATTTATTATGAACTTTCCAGTTAAAAAAAAAAATAAAAAAAACATCTAAATTCACGTACTTAAATGTCATCAGTACCACATTTTTCGATTGGTCGCTTTTTTAAGGAATTTTTTTATTGCATTTATTTTTAACTTTAAATCAATCTTAGTGGGTATGAAACAATTTTCTATCAAACTAGATGAAAATTGTAAACCGTAATAAAGATATGAAGAAAAAAAGAAAATTCAAACAAATGGAGAGAGAGAGAGAAGAGAGTAGCCAGCCTTGTTATCTTGTCTGTAAAGCAATTAATACACTTACTTATGTATATCAAAAGATGATCTTTGACATTATTATTTTTAGTATATTACTTAACGAATTTTAAGCTCGCTAAATAACTGTTTGTTGCCTGGTTAGTTGCTTACATTTAGCTTTTTAAAGCTGTATAGTATTCAGTATTAATATTTTTACGAATGTACTATATGTGTATAATGTCAGTTTAATATATATATATATCAGTTACCAGTAGTTAAAGTTAGGATTTTGTTGGACAAATAATCCGTTTTCGTCCATAGCTAAAACTTAAATTTAGCGACAAGTCTTTATCATATCGGTATGTTTTAGATTAAAGTCTAACCTGACTATATGGTCTACAAAATCTAAACTGTACCTATTTCAAACTTCCAGTAACCTTAAATGTTTATTTTTAAATTATATATATATATTTTTTATAAATATTTATACTAAGTTTAATTCAATTTTCGTTTTTTATATTTTTTCAATTTAAATACGTGTGTTTAAATCATAAGTGTGTGTAATCACTTAAAGTTAATTGTATTCAGTTTATTATTTGTAATCTGTTATATACAAACAATAAATAATCGCATTTAAGAAGTAAAGACTCCCAACAGTTGTTTGAAACACTTAAAGATTCACTGAAATGGTCGGGCCCACCAGTTAACTGCCGGTCCTTGCGTGAAGAAATCGGAAAAACTAGCTTACCTGGTACACAATATTTTTTTATAATTTTTATGCTAGAAGATTTAGAAATATATCTATTTGGCCTTTACGACTTTATTCAGAGCGAGGGAACAAATCTGAAACTATTAGCTTTCTTTAATTATCTGTGATTGTTTATTTTCAACGTTTTTTTTTTTTTTGTTATTTTTTGTGTTTAATTAATTATTGGTAGTGGTTGCTTTATAGTTCTTTATTTGTTTGCTGGTTTGTCATAATTCTTACTTAGGATATAACTACGTTCCAACGTTTACGAAAAAAAGAAATAAAAATAAAAAATGGGATCGGTAAAAACGTTGGACGATTTATGTTAAGACGTGAACACGGCTGCTGTTGTAGTTGCTGTCATAGGCAATATGTGTTGTTAAATTATCAAATGTTTTGCACTCTATTCTATTGCATTGATGCTAAACTAGCTGAGTTGCTAATGTGTGATGAAGTTCCTAATGTAGAGGCCATATCCTGATAACTAAACTGCAAAATTTAAAATAAAACAAACATGTACATATATGAAATGTGCTACGAATATTAAGTTATGATAGAAGTTCAAATAATAATCGTGATAGTTGTCACTTACTTGTGGAAAATGTGGTTCTTCTGCTATCGAACCCAGTGGTCCTGTAGGATCGGGCGGTGTCAGTTCAACACTCTCACCAGTGAATTCTTTGTCAAAGTAACGTGTGTCAGTATCTGAAGTTACTTGAGGTTTAAAGGGTGGCTCAATCTGCAAAACAACAGTTAAAATATAAAATTTTATTAAAGTAGTTTTAGTTTGTTATCACACCTTTTTCTGCACCAAATCCGTCCAGTTAATGCTGGCAAAAAAAGGGTGTACTTGAATTTCTTTAACATCACCAGGTCCACCACCTAAACGCTTTTTAGGATCTTTTGCCAAAAGACCGGCCAGCAGACTTTTGGCCTCGTCTGAAATCATACGAGGAAATTTCACTTCTTCCATTAATATTAGTGTAAACAAGACGTCATGGTCGCGATTATAAAATGGAAGACGTCCGCAAATCTAAAAATGGAACACATTTTAATTTAATGTGTATTTATTATATATCATTTATTATTTTTTTCTTTCGTACCATTTCATACATGACCACACCTGTACCCCACCAGTCCACAGCACGACCGTAATCATTATCTTCTAATACTTCTGGTGCCAGGTACTCTGGCGTACCACAGAAAGTTTTTGTCGTACGTCCATACGTTATATCCTCCTTGCATAATCCGAAATCAGCAATTTTTATGTGTCCATCCTTATCTAGCAAAAGATTTTCGAGTTTAAGATCTCGATAAATAATGCTTTGTGAATGTAAATATCCAAGGGCTGATATTATTTCGGCTCCATAAAATCGTGTCCTTTCCTCAGGGAAAATGCGTTCGCGACTTAAATGAAAGAACAATTCACCACCGTTCACATACTGCATTACGAAGCAAAGTCGATCATTCGTTTGGAAGGAATATTTTAAAGACTGCAAATGACACAAAAATATTAATATCAATCGACTTATCTATCGTTTGATACGGTTGTTACATACTATTAAAAATGGATGATTTGTCGTTTGTAAAACTCGACTTTCCGTTATAGTATGTGCAACTTCGTCTTTTTGTATTATTACTTCTTTTTTTAGAATTTTGATGGCATACAATTTGGCTGTTGCCTTCTCACGACACAAAATCACTTTACCGAATGTCCCTTTCCCCAAAACTTTTAAAAACTCAAAATTCTCTAAAGTCTTAATGATGAAAAAATATAAATAAATAAAAAAATAAAAAATATATTTGTAAATTTCTTGTCATAAACAAAAGAACGAAAACATACAACTTTCTTAACCCCACCGCTGCTACGCGTTGAGGTGCCCTGTACTGAGAATTTCTCGCACAATTCATTTTCAGCTATAGAAGCCATATCGACATCTGACATATCTGTATTATCTGAAGTACACATTGCAGTCTCTCCCAACTCACTTAAGCTGCTTGCCACAGTTCTGAAACAGAAAACACAGACCAGTTAAATATGTAAGATGTTTGATTTATTGCAATTACCTTATAGCATCTGTCCATTCCTGTCTTTCTCTTTCAGTATCCACAGAAAATGTTCGTTCAACGACCGAGGTCCACTGTAGACCGCGTATTATAAATGTAAAAGGCCTTGGACGGTCAACAGTCATTATTTGGCAACCTTTAATCGTAAAGTCGTTTAATGGCCTTTCAGGCGGAGCATTTTCATTTGGCTTGGAACGCCAACCGTGAAGTGTGCCATCACTTCGCAATATAAAATAACGAGAACGCCACGTTTTAATATGTTCGCCACGTTTTTGTAACCAGCCCTCTTTAACTATTGTTGCATTCGAATGACTGCCGCCGGCTTCACTTGAAGCGGATAATGATCCAACGTCTGACATAGCTACTTTAGAAAATATTAGTGAATTGGTGGAGGTAATAGAGGACAGTGGTTGCTGCTCCTGTGGTGAGCTTATATTATTTGGTGTATTCTGAGTGTTCTGATTGCTGCCACTACCAAAACTACTAAAAGGACTGGTAAATGAAAACGCTACAAAATTTGAACCCAATAACCCAGTGGAGGTAGATCCGGGAGCAGTAGCTGCTGATGCGGTTGTTTTACTACCGGCCGTTGCAACTACTGTTGACCTCCTCGTTGTTGCAAACGGTAAGTAATTCGTGATGAAGCTGTGAGTCTATCCAAAATGAGCTATTAAAATTTGCTCAACCTCGCACGCGCGCATAAGTGCGTTAAAATTAATATTGACTTTCTACAAAAGAAACAAAAAATAAATAAATATATATATATATATATATAAGAGTATTCAGAGAGAAAAGAAAAATATTATTTCATGTTTATTATTATATACAAAAGTACATCATATCGCACATGATCAACAAGAGGGTTTTAACTCTAACTTTTTAAAATTTCACTTTTTGCAAGAAATCCACTAACAACATCAGCATCTATATCTACTGTTAAAGTTTCAATGCATTCCGATAACTCTTTCATTTCTAAAACAACATTTTCATGGTTATGTAATGTTTACCTTCATATCATCGTATATTTTCATAAAAAAATGTATAATTTTGAGTTGAGCCTTTTTTCAAAATGAAATTAATCAAATCGTTTAATTGAAATTTGGCTTAATTTTGAGTTGATACTGTTTTGTTAATAAAAACGACAAATTTCAGAAAAATGGAGTTAACTAAAAAAAAATTTAGTTTTTTCCAATACTTGCACAGATTTAAAGGAAAAACAAGGAAAATATATTTTCCAATGGAATTTGCTTACTATGATGTGTTCGGAGTTTTTAATTTCTCCTATAATGTGACCACAAACAGTTTTTCACCTCTTAAAAATTTTGAGGTAATACCCTCTGTTGATCAAGTGCGAAATATAAAATACATTATTAAAATCATTCTACCAAAGAAATAATGAAACACAATAAATTGCTTACATTTTGATTTGGAAAAATCTTTGCATCTGCAACATTGAAGTAAAAAATAAATTATAAAATAATAAAAAAATAATTTATAAAAAAAATATTTAATTAACTTTATTCGTGCTTGATTCCTTCAAATATAAATATTCTCATGAAATATTTTTTATTTGAAACTACAAATTGAATGTATTACTGTGGGGAAATCATATCCTTATGGCCATTTCACTACTGCTCAAATAGCACATTGCACATTGCTTTTTAATAAATTTTGTTTTTAATTTTTTATTAATAAAAATTGTTTTCAATTTTTATTTTTTCATTGAATCTTTTAAATACATATGAATGGTTCCCGATGGGATCGCTTATGTAAAAAAATGAAAGAAAAAATAAAAATAGTTACTGAATGTTTGCTGTGTTTTTGTATAAAACATTTTTGAGTTGTTATTGTCTTTTTGTCTTATTGATTCAATCAAGTTCTCATTTTATCAATTTGGCGTTTGATATAAGACTTTTTAGTTTTTTACACAAAATTTGGGTAAAATCCACTGATGAGCTATTTGAGCAGTAGTAAAATGGCCATATGGATATGTTTTCCCCGCAGTAGTACATTCAATTTGTAATTTTAAATAAAAAATATTGCATGAGAATATCATGAAATATTTATATTTGAAGGAACCAAGCACGAATAAAGTTAATTAAAATAAAATAAGATTCCGAATAATAAGCTTTCATAAAAAATTATTTAGTTTTTAATCCGTTTCAAAATATAAAAATGCAAAAATTTTTGTTTGTAACATTTATTATTTATTATTTAGAACAAGGCAATATGTTGACTTGTAACGAAATTCTTATATTTATCTTTCTGTTCAATTTATTGATTGCTTTAAGTCTTCTGCATTTTATTAAAGGTATGGTAAATGGAAAGGTAATTTACAGTACATTCAGTAGATTGAATGAAACAGTTGATTTGCCACTTATTGCTACCAACCAGTTCGACTCATATACACATATTTCCATTAGTTATTTTAACTACAAGATAATAAATACTATAAAGGTCTCCTGAAGAGTAAGTCTTATTCTAATATTTACATTAATTTTAAAAACTGTAGCGATGTAAGGCAAACTAAGTTAACGCACTAGGAATGCAGTATTTTCACATACTCCTCAATATCTTAAGAATTCGTGCACACACATATACACACACGCACAGACACAAACGCGTAAATATATACACACATACAAGCCTACATACATATATATACTATAGACAAAAGATCAGAAAGTTAGAAAATACATTTGTTTTTGTTTTGACTAAGCAGCACACAAGACAAATTCAGAAAACGGAAAGCAAACGAAAAAAGATCTATGTACATCACGGACGACAAAAATAAATTTTTAAGAAAATAAATTTAAAAATGGTCGCAGCAGCAAAATAAAAATAATAAAAAAAAAAGTGAGATAGAACAAAATCTGTGAAAGAAATTCCTTTGTCTAGACGAGAAACGGCAAGAGTGTTTGCCCTCATATGTCTGCGAACTTTTATATGTTTTGTCTTAAACAGTGTGGAATATGTAACGTTGAAAACGTTTGATGTTGGATTGCTGATGATGCATGAGTATTCATTTACAGTGGCTGCCATAACCATTCCAAAAACATAAATCAATCATTTTTAAGAACATTTTTAATCCAATGTGTGTGAAGATAAATACGTCAAGTTAAATACGTTTTTTTAAAATGTAGCATGCGATAAAAAAATTTCTCTCATACATACAGTACTATTTGTATAGTAAATTCCGGACTTTTTTAACACATACGATTACAGCGTCAAAACCCTACAATCTCGGATAATCAAACCTAATGGGTAATCAAGGGCACATACAGAGCTATTAAACTGTAGATACAGTTTATTCAAATTGAAATTTGTGAAATTTTTTTTAAGACGCGGAAAATTGACTTAGTGAAATTTTCTCATGTACGATGAGTTCTGTGAGGGTTTTGTTAATGTGGCCAAACCTTTCGATCTCGGAGAATTAGACCGGCACATATAGAGCTATTAATCTGTTAACACAGTTTATTCAAATTGAATTTGAGAAACTTTTTTTGTTTTTTTTTTTTCAGTTTAACAAAAAAGTTTTTTGGTAGAAAAAAATCAGTTCTGTCGAAATCGGAATAGTTAAGTTTAAATCAAAACTCATATATAAAACACAAAAAATGTTTTTAGTTAAATGTTTTTATGTTCATATACATAAATGTCGGTTAAAGACTCTGAAGCCATCTAACCGATCTGCTCCAAACCGGTATCATTGGTACGAATATATAAACGAAATCTAACAGCTAGTTGTGGTCAACTTGCTTCGGAATGGTCATATGCGATCGCAAAGTCATTAAGTGCAACTACAACCCGTACAAGCCGTAGAATTGTTAGCTGCGTCCTCAAAAGCTATACACAAAAACACAACGGGACCTTTAGGAGTGAGTCGGTTTCCTCACGCCGACAGCCTGTGCAACCTATACACAAAAATGGCGTCCAAATCAAAACTAGCTTTAGATAAAAAAAAGAGGTTAATTTGGTGTAAGAGGTGTGTAAATTAGACTGAAATGAATTATAAGGTAATTTTTAGCGACGAGTTGCACTTTGAATTGACTAATCGCAAAAACCGATTATTTGTACGACCATTTTGTTTTGCGCCTTGAGCCCAAGGTGCTCTGTTATCGTTCGGGAATGTTTTACAACTCATTATACCGATGTTTTTCGCTTTTATGAAGGACAAATTAATTTCTGCAAAACCTCCATCGTATTTCGACCAAACTTTCGGATTTCAATCTGCACAGGCTTTTTCGAAATTCTCAATGAATTGGTTTAATAATAAGAATATACCTCTACTAGATTGGCCACCGACTGCACCTGATACTAACCCCTGCAAACTACAAAATTACAACATAAAATGAATTAAAGAATGCCATAGAAGATATTTGGTCTAAAATAACTACAGATAATTGCTAAAACCCAGTGAAAACAATTCCTAAAAGAATCAGAAATTATAAAAAGTCAAAGGTGGAAGCGTTTCCTCCTACTGAGTTAAATTTTTCCATATTTTTTTCTGTTTTTATTAATATTATGAAATTTTAACACTTAAGATAGAAGTGCCCTATAATTATGAATTATAATTTACGACATATTTTATGAAAAAAAAAATTAAATTTTTTTGAAAAATTTTCAGTTTAAGCTCAGGTTTAATTATGGTATTAATAATTGAAAATTTACATTTTTATTTTAGAAATTATTTGACTTTACGTACGCAATCATAAAGTCGACTTTGATTTTTTTGCAACTTACGAGTTATATATTGTGATATATTTATATTTTGCCCTAAAAAAGTTCAATCTTAAGTCCGCCCTGCAATCTATAAATTAATATAGCTTGAAAGAATATTGCAAGCACCGAAATAATTGTTTGTGAATTTTAAGTTTTTTTGATAAGCAATAAATTTCGGTACTCAAGTGTCGCTTTTCTCTTTTGTTATATGCCGGTCGTATCATTTATCTAAAAGTGTCAACAGGTTTTAAATTAAACGTTTTACTAGATTTTTGCTGTAAAAAATACTTTTCGTTAACTTGGCGCAAATTTCTGCCTTTCAGCCTTTTTCTCATAAAATAGTTTGTTTCAATCAATAATTTAAAAATGACTTGTGCCTATAAAAAGCCAAGCGCGTCAGTGAAATTAAAACTCCATAGACATAAATTTGGGTAATTGGTTCACCGTGCTTTTCGTAGAGACATAATTAACCAATTTCTAATTGATAAATACTAAAATTAATAAACATATACAAAATTCTCATAAAACCACATTTTGAATATGGATCTACTATATTTTACACATGCTGTTCTGAACAGCTAATATCTAGACTGCAAAAATTACAGAGTAAAATGAAACAGATTTATCCCAAATACATTAATGCTAAATACTCTAAGATGTCTAAATGTGCGCAAAAGAGAAACACAGCCATATAATTTGAGGAATGCCTTGGAATTTGGACTGCAGACACCAAACACTTTTATAAGGGACTGAAAGTATATAATAAAATGACGGGCTATTTAAAGACTAAAAATAATACTAATGCTTTAGAAGAAATATTATAAATTTTGTAAGAAATTTTGTAAAAGTATTTCAAATACTACTAAGTAAACAGATAAATAAATAGTTAAATAATTAAATAAATAAAATAAAAAACATAAATAATTTGCGAAACAGCCTCGTCGAAACAGTTCGATTTTGCAGGTAAATCTAGAATCAAGTTTTAGGTAACAACACACCTACCGATTGTGCTTTTGCTATCGTGCGATTTGTAATGATGGTTTGTTATTGTTGGAGTGTTGTAAAACCATAAGTAGGTTCTCTTGAATGCGTCATTTGTTTGACGAATACTTTTTTAAATAATTTCAAATTAATTAAATAATTTTTAATTTTTTTCATTATCAGGATTCGAACCGTGGATATTATAAATGAATTACAATTAAATTATTATCGGCTTTCGTTAATTTTTTAATTTAATTTCTAAACATTTTTTTAAAAAGAAAATTTATTTACAAATGTATGCGGACGTTTTCCAAAGAAAACAAGAAAAATTAGACGGTAGCCACATACAAATACATATAAAATGATGCAGATTTCCCATTGAATAGTTTAAATAAATTTCGGCATAAAAATTCTTTCCTACCTTGAAGTTTTTCATTTCGAAAAAGCTTTTTTTAATGTAAGTTTTGCTTCGGGTTGCTGTGTCAACTTAGTAAATGAAAAGGTTGTTGTATCAGGTTCAAGCTCACCAAGTTTTTTTTACATTTTTCATTAATTTTTGTCATAAACAACAATTACCTGCAGGAATACAAACGAAAGTTGAAAAAATATGGAAATATTTGGGGCAGGCGTGAAAACAAGAAAAATTAGACGGTAGCCACATACAAATACATATAAAATGATGCAGATTTCCCATTGAATAGTTTAAATAAATTTCGGCATAAAAATTCTTTCCTACCTTGAAGTTTTTCATTTCGAAAAAGCTTTTTTTAATGTAAGTTTTGCTTCGGGTTGCTGTGTCAACTTAGTAAATGAAAAGGTTGTTGTATCAGGTTCAAGCTCACCAAGTTTTTTTTTACATTTTTCATTAATTTTTGTCATAAACAACAATTACCTGCAGGAATACAAACGAAAGTTGAAAAAATATGGAAATATTTGGGGCAGGCGTGATGTTTTGCCCGCTGCCTCGAAGAACATGTTTCGATCTTGTTGATTTTCAATAAAAAAATTTTCGAAATTTTGTCGATCGATTGGCGTATTTAAATTTTTCTAGCTCATTTAGTGCCTTAGAAAAGTTGATTTCAACACTAAAACGTACGCGCAGACGGACATCGTTCAATCGACTTCGCTATGCATAAGAAGTCAGAATATATGTACTTTTTATGGTTGGAAATGAATATTACCTATGGTTAAGAATATAAAAAAGAAATGGAAAAATTAGAGGCAGGCGTGGTATTTTTTCCACTGCATTGAAGGTCATGCTGTATTTCAATAGCAAAATTATGTTTGATTGCTTGGCGTATTTAAATTTTCTCTAGCTCATCGAGTGCTTTGGAAAAATTGGTTTCAATACGAACACGGACAGGTAGTCGGACGTCGCTCAATCGACTTCACTATGCATAAGAACTCGGAATATATATACTTTATGGGGTCGGAAAAGGGTATAGTAGAAATTACAAACGGAATGATAAACCTTGATATAGCCCTTTCCACCTGTGATGCAGGATGGTCATGTTACAGGCACAAAAAAACTTGAACTCGCTCAAGCACCCACCTGGTACTTAATTCGTTAATTCGCCTTGGAACGGAGCATTATCGTCATTTTCGTTAGGAAACAAATCTGAACTTGACATGAACATTTTGATTTAAAATCGAATGGAATATTACCAGTTTAAAATGTCTTTTATTGATGCCAGATCTCAAGGACCATTGTAAAATATACCTCTTCAGAACAGTACTTAATACCAAATTGTTGAAATCATCCGATTTATGATTTTAGCCTTTAGAAAGATTCATGCATTGTCTTCCAAAATGGTCTTACAAATTACCAAAGAGGATTTATCTGTCCTAAAAACTCTTTCAAAATTCTGATATAACAGCTTTGATTAAATTTTTAAATACATAAACATATTTTGGCCCAGTTGGGCTTTATATTACAAATGAAGTTTACGAACGCTACTCAAATATGAAAAAATTGTCTACGGTGTGTAAATACAACTTTAAGCAAAAAATGGTTAAGTGAACAATTTGTGTCTAACCCTTAGTTTCAAAATTACGGTCCTCCAAAGTTTGTATGTATAATAAGGTACACCTATGAACATATCGAGTAAGAAAGAAGAAAGAAGAAGAGAGAAGAAAAGAAAAATAGTAAAAAAAAAATGAAAAAGGTATCAACTAACAACCAATATATATTCTTTTTTTTTTATACAAACATAATTTGATCAAATTAAAAAAGTTAGCGGCAATTCAAGTAAAAAAAAGTTGTTCAAGGGATGTAAAATGTAATTTTAAGAAAAAAGTATTAAATGATAGTTTTCCGAATCGGATGTAGTATAACAAACACTGGCTTCCATTACTAAAAATTTCTTGCATAGCCGGTGATCGGCCGGGCTGGTAGGTATAACAATTACCAACTTCACTTCTTAAAGATTTCCTACGAAGACGGCCTCCGTCCGGGCACTATTATTTTTCCTCCATGACTAACACCGACTTCGGTTACTGAAGATTTTGTGCTAAATTATTTTTCGTATAATATAGCCGCTTAACTAGTTTACTTGATATAATATAGGTAGTTCTGTTTATGTTTATGTTTTAGGTTTTAGTTTTTTTATTCTTTTCCTTAATAAATTATTATTAGATATTATTTCCTTGATAAATTATTTGATACTCATATTGTCTCAAAAAATACCCGACATGTGACATACTATAGATACAAATTTTAGAGATCCATAACTCCGAAACTAAACTAGAGTTAAGCCAATAATTGAAATATATGTAAATAAAAAAGATTTAACTTTTGTAATACAATAGAAAAGTTTTTCTTTTGCAAGTTTTATTTATTTATCATCAACCCATTTTTCAAACAATACCTTAATTTTTCATCTCCGGATATAATTTATTTCCTACCACTCGTTATAGTAAAATAAATTATGTGCTGTTTCTGTATTACAAGCGAGCGACTCGTCTAGAAAATTTGTATAGGAATCACTCAAAAAATTGAGTGCTTGAGCACTCAAATTTTTTAGACGAGTCGCTCACATGTAATACAGAAACAGCACATTAATGTGCTACTGTTTCTACATGAACAGCGGCAATCGACATTATTTCCATGTCTTGTGCTATATCAACAGCCGTTGTCAATATGTATCGTTTTATACGTTGAGTTATTTTTGGCGGTCGGCCAAGTATTTGTACACTAGACTTTCAATGCCCAACAATTTCAGAAATTCCGCCCAACGATTTTTCATTTTCTTGATGCTGAACAATGAGATTTAAATATCTAACCTTATTTCTTTAACTTTTAGACACATGGCTGCCAAAATTAAAAACGACTGGTTGCAAAGCTTTGCATTGAGAGACATGAACCATAACAACGTAATGGCAGAACATGTGTAAGTTCTTTAATTGGAAAAGTACCATTGACCAACAGTGGGAGAATGTTTACTTTTCTGTGCATTAAAAACTGAGTTTTTTTTTAATAAATACTTCCATTTTTCAAAAACCATTTATGTGCTGTTGCTGTATAACAAGCGAGCGACACGTCTAAAAAATTTGTATGAAAAGCACTCAATTTTTTGAGTGATTCCTATACAAATTTTCTAGACGAGTCGCTCGCTTGTAATACAGAAACAGAACATTAGTTTAAAAAAGTCCGGATTTACACTATGTAATTTTTTGAGGCATTTTTTCTCAACTTTTTATTTAAGTTACAGCGTTATGCGTTATCTAAAAGTTAATATTGCTTACTCCTTCTGCATCACAAACAAACAAAAATTTCATGCTAGTTTTATGAAAAATTGCATACTGTAAATGCCGTAAAAGTTTTCTTTTTTATAAATATTATTGATAAAAAATTTTAAGCTTTACATAAAATGAAGTTTAGTAGTTTTCTGTGCCACTGTACATAAGTATGTAGATGTGAATTATATATCAATTTGAAAAATACATTTCATTTTGCTAGTAGCTCACTTATCCTTTTGTCTTTACAACAGATAACATAAAATGATTTTTCCTATTTTAGGAAAAGCAATTATTCAAGTTATTTCTTATTGTTTGTTACATATAAAAGGAAAAACTTTTAGACAAAACGCCGGTTTCACGGAATGTGCACCGGCTACAATAAGTTTAGGAACTACTGTCGTCTTATATTTCGCGACAAATTATATGTCTGTTTTATTGTAATATTATTGTAAAAAAAAAAGAAAAAAAAATATATATATAATAAATAAATAAATAATATTTAAATATTTCTGTATTAAAACCTTATTTTGCGGGAGATCATAAATTGGGATTCATGTCCCAAGTACATACCTACATACATTTGTACATTCATATTTTTGTACAAATGCATATGTACGTGGTTAATATTCTGGTTTAATTCATGATGAATGATTGTTACCGTTACAAGGGTTGCCATTTCTAAATTTTTTTATTTACTTAAAATGTAAAGACTTATTTCAATTTTAATGTATTTCTTATTCCTCTAACATTTTTCACTTATATAAAACATACCTGGATTCGTATTGTAATAGTTTTTACAAACTTTTCTTACAGACGGCAGTATTAAAAAATGCAGGTTACAGATAACACGTTTCTTACAATTTTTAAAGTAGTCTTAAGTTGTTTCACAGAAACACTCGCTGAAAAATCTTCCCTAATTTTGTCGTTTTTCTCTTTTTTTTAATGGTGTTTGCATTTGCAAAAAATACACTAGGGTCACACCTGTGAGACGTTTCATTCTTTTAGGAATAAATCTTTCTGATTTTTATGGTTTTTAAGAACTTTTTCTATACACAATAATGACATTTTCTTTTTTAGACCTATTATGTTAGATTTAACGCACAATGTTGTCTTGTACGAATGATTCTACACATTTAATTTTTCTTTTATCTGCTCAAAACTTAATTGGTAATTTCTGATTTAATATTTAAAATATAAAACTTGATAATTGTGTATTTTGTGTGCTTTTTATTGTTTTCTTTTCACAGTCAACTTGAAAATCTCGACAAACACGGCGGCTATAAAAATATTATGTCGCCATTTTTTATTTTCTCCGTTCTGATAAAACAGTGCCGCCAAGTTCAAGTTAATTTCAGGGTAGCAAATATATTTTAAATTTAATACTAAATGAGCAACTCTACATAAAGGGGAACGCTACTTATACGATATATATACTCAGAGTTTTCGGGCTTATGTTAAACTAAATTTGGCTAGATCAATTTTCGGCAAGAGAACTAAAACAAATTTTTATAACTTTTACGATACAAGGTAAGCAATACTACTACTACGTTTGGCACTATATTATTATTTATATCGATATATTATTTATTTATTATTTATTTATTTTTGAGCATAATTTTCTGTTTGTCGTCAGGGTTGTTTCAATGTTTTTAACAAGAAAGTGTCCGCATTGTTGATCAATAAATGGCGTTAATTCGAAATAGAGAAATTAATTAATAAATTCTATTAAAAGTAGTATTCAAAATTAATTTAATTTTGAAATTAATTTAATTTAATTTTGAAATAGAGAAATCATACTAAAAGTCATATTCGATAGCGAACATCATTGCTTGTACAAATGGTCGGGTAACGATGGTTTCACATGAATAAAACATAAACATTGGGTGTCTACATTAGCCGAATTCATGTGCGACATGATGTTCATACGAAGTTGAGACGTCGGGTAACATAATACTACATAACTGGGACATAACGGGCAAAATTTTTCTAAAAACATTAAATAAACCACTCAAGACTGGTGTGTTTCTGGATATTTGGAAGGAAACGATTATATTTCCTATTAAAAGAGAAAAAAATAAAATTTTGTGTGAAGAATATCGATCATTAAATACGTTAAAAACCTGTGAAAAAATCATTGAAAGAATGGCAAAAGATCAGTTGGAAAAATACGTGGAACAATAATTGTTAATCTCAAAATATCAATCAGGCTTTCGAATAAAATATTAATGAAACGGCAAAAAAAAAAAACAAAATATTGGCAATTTTTCTTGATTTGAAAAGAGCATTTGAAACAATTGATCGTCATATCTTATTGCAGAAATTTTCAAAATACGGTGTTCGAGGAACAGAAGTGAAATGGTTTCATTCATACTTAACTCACCGAAGACAGTTAACAAATGTAAATAACGTTATCTCAAATGCAATAGAAAATGACTTTGACGTACCACAAGATTCAATTTTAGGAGTGCTTTTTTATTATACATGAAAACGATATTAAAAATATTTGTGAGAAACGTGAAATGGTACTATATGCAGATGACACCTTAATTTTTACTGAAGCGGAATCGGAAGAGTTATGTTATATTAATCTTGGAAATGATATGGACAATGCAAAAAAAAAAATGGGTAAAAATATATAAATTAAAACTCAACGAAAATAAAACAAAAGTGACGGAAATTAAAATGGACATTTAATAAATAAATACAACAACATTAAAAATAAATAACGTACGAATAGAAAAAGAAAATAATATAAGATACCTGGGTTTTCTAATTGACAAAAATTTAAACTTTCAAGAGCATTTAAATATATATGCAAAAAAAATTCGGGTTGTCAAAAGTTAAGGAAACAAAATATCAGTAATAACTGCCATAACCATAAAAAATACCATGCTAAAATCAAATTTTGAATTGAACTAACAATTAGAAAGAGTGCAGAAACTACACAATAAAGCAATGCGATCAAAGAAAATCGTTACACTTCAATAAGAAATATATCAGATGCACTGAAATGGTTAAATATATGACAAAGGCTGCTGCTGAACACACTTCAATTTATTCAGAAAATGAAAACGTGAAATGATCCCCTTTTCTTAATCGGAGTTTCAAAGTTAGGTTGCCGGCGAAAATGAATGAGTTCGCATTCGCTACCAACTGCTATTTAATTCTCCTTGAATTGGCCCTTCCTATCATCCGGTGACATTTGGTAGCAGGTGACTTTATTAGCTATTAAAGCATAATTTGCTAAATAAGATTCAGTGGTCAAACAGAATACAAAAAGAAGCCCTAAATAGAAATAATTTGAAAGAACTCACCAAGGTGAATTGAAATAGGTAAAACCAAAGCAAATTTTTTTAATGTTTCAAGTATTTTTCCAATTCAAAATTCTACAAATAAAACTATAAACTATATATAAAATTAATTAATTACCCACTGCTACCACCTAGTGCATGACTTCGCCATGGGTTCTGGCATTCGGCCAAGTCCAAATCAAAGAAAAATTAATATTAAAAGTAATTAAAAATAAATTAACCTATCAACATAAACCTATTTTTTAGGTACATAAATTAAGCTGCAGCTTAATAAGTAATAACAAAAAAAACAAGACGCAAAAATATAAGTTTTAATAAATTCAAAAATATTTTTAAAATAACAGAAATATATGTTTACCTTTTAATTTTAATCTCTTAGTCCAAATTTACACAGGCGATTATTTCATGCTATTTTTTTTCAATTCTCTTTCAAGAAATTTACACATACTGCTTGTCAAAATTCACAAAAACTGAAAGCTGTGACGTAGGCTACACGCAATTTCAAAGCAAGCTTTTAAGCTAGATTTCGTCAAGGAAACAAATAAAATTTATTTGCAGGAAAAAACTACAATCAGCTGTGTTCTTGAATGTAGTTTGAAACACTCAATTGAACGAAAACTTCTCAAATTTTCAGCAAACTTTTAAAGTGTGAGTGTATTGGTAAAAATAATTAAAATATTTTTTAAAATTAGAATGAAAACTTGATCGTCAAAAATAACATGAAACTAGTTGAAAGTGAATTGAAAAAATGTCATGAAATAATCGCCTGTGTACATTTTGACTTACTAATAAAGTTGGCATCACCAGTGTTAACCATTCAGTGAATTTTTAAGTAAAAAGTAGAAGTGTGAACAAAGCAAAGTAAAAAAATTATTTCGCTCTTGAATTGCTGCAAATATGGACGTTTAGTCCAGTTATTCGGACAGAGAAAATAGTTTTACAGAGGTTTTTTTAATTAAAAAAAATAGTTCCATATCGATTTAAAAAATTGCTTGCCTGTGGAGTTTTAAAATTATTTGTTGCCAAGTTAATCTATTCTTTATTCTTAAATTGTATGTGAAGACAAATTTTGTTTGATCATTAAAAGATCGAAAATTGTTGGCGTCTGATGCAAAAAAAATCGAAATTATGAATCTTATAACCAAATCATAGTGGAAATTAAATCAATAAATCCCAGAGAAAGAAAATAAAACTTAAAGAATTATTTAATTGGTAGTGGGCGTAGTAAGTGCTATCATTTTTTCAATATACAAGCCTCGATTTTGCCTATTTTTTTAAATCTAAAATTGACATCTTAAAAACGGTAAGTTTACGACATTTTGTTTTTGTAAAAAAAATATGCATTCTTTTTTGATGAGACATTTCCAATTTCCATTATTCTTTTTCTAAATAAAGCCGTATTGCAATGAAGGGTTAATGGCTATATTTGGCCACGATAATAATAAATCTTAGGAACAGCTACACATGCATAAATATTTGTGCATATGTTTTTAAGTATATGCATACATACAACGCAGTTATAATTACAAATGCATAAGTGTATTACTAAACAATTGGACCATACGC
Organism: Gymnosoma rotundatum; assembly: GCA_916610165.2. Lineage (NCBI taxonomy): Eukaryota > Metazoa > Arthropoda > Insecta > Diptera > Tachinidae > Gymnosoma > Gymnosoma rotundatum. The sequence goes on from OU744336.1 coordinate 180,882,501, forward strand.
TGAACAAAAATAAAATTTGTCTTAATATATTTGTCTTAACATATATGTATGAAATGTAACATGTAAATTGCTCAGGAATAAAAGTTTTAAAATTGGAACAAATCAAGTTTACGGACGCAGCTTAAAAATTAAAAAAAGTTGCCTACGGGGTTTTAAATTTAATTTTAAGCAAAAAATGTAAAGTGACAAATTTGAGGCTGACCCTTGGTTTCCGAGTTACGGGCCTCCAAAGTTTGTATGTACAATATGGAACATATAGAGTATTTTTTGGGTTGAATAAGACAATATGGGTATCATTGGAAAGGTAATTTCAATATCTATTCAATTTAAAAGGAAAAAAGTAAAAAAAAAAATAAAAAAAAGTTTTATATGAAAGTTTTAGCTTCGCGCTTACTAAAGATTTTCTGCGTAGCCGGCCTTCGGACGGAAGCAAGGATTTTCTACTCTATTGTTTGACCAACACCGGCTTCGCTTACTAAAGATTTTCTGCAGGCGCAAAGATTTTCTCCTCTATGGTATGACCAACATCGGCTTCGCTATTAAAGATTTTCTGCGTAGACGGCCTTCAGCCGGGCGCACAGATTTCTCCTCTATGGTATGACCAACACCGGCTTCGCTTATTAAAGATTTTCTGCGTAGACGGCCTTCGACCGGGCGGAAGAATTTTCTCCTCTATGGTATGAACAGCACCGGCTTCGCTTGCTAAAGATTTTTTTAATCTTTTTTCGTATAATATTGTCACTAAACTTAATTTTTTTTATATGAAAAAAAAAACTATTTTTTGGTCATTACCTGTTTTTATAGTATTTTTACGATTTTCTTTTCAAATGAAAAGATATTTAAATTACCTTTTCAATGATATCCACATTGACCCATTCCACGACAAAATACTCGGTATATTCCATATTGCACATACAAAATTTGGATGCCCGTAACTCGGAAACTAACAATCAGCCCCAAATTTGTCACTTAACATTTTTTGCTTAAAATTAAATTTTACACCCCGTAGGTAACTTTTTTTTAATTATCAAGCTGCGTCTGTAAACTAGATTTAAGCCTTAAAATTTTCTACACCTGAAGTTACTATATTTTATTTATTTATTTATTTATTTCAAAGTTTGTAATAAAAAGCCTTCATGGCCAATCACATACTACAAGTTATGACACCTAAGTATTTTCAATAAGAGTATAGCTCATATTCAGAAAATTAATTAATTTTAAACTGCGTATTTTTCCTAGCAGGTAGGTATTTACATATTTTTTCCTCACTAGATAACGTTGCCAATTAGAGAACTTTGCTTTAATATTTAGTTTAGCGAAAAAGCTACTCTAAGCAGTACTACCGTATTTTGAGAAGTATGAAGTTTATCAATCGACTTCACTATGCAAAAAATTATGAACCGAAAATGGCTTAGACAACGAGATAAAAAATGTTTTAAAACTTTTAGGTGTTAAACATTTCAAGTACTTCTAAAGATGGAACTTTAACAGCAATTTGTAGGTATTATTTTTAAAATTTTTATTAATTCTCAATAAACCTTTGAGTATTGCATTTTATTTCTTATTTTTGTTTTCATTTAGTTCTTTGCTGAAAACAGGCAGTAATTTTTCAATGAATTCCTCAATCCCCATTAGCATCAACATAAAAAATCCAGCACGATTGTGTATCAAATTTGTTTTTACAAAGTAATGATAAAAACAGAGTTATACATCGCACTTTAAAAATTTTCAGTAAAGGTAAAAAACTGGTTGTGGTTATATTTTAAAAGAATTTGAAAATTCTATTACATCCCAGTTAGCAAATTCCATCAGAAAATATATTTACATTTTTCTGAAATTTTTCGATCATAAACGACACAAATTTTATCTACAAAACATTATCAAAAAATTGAGTTCTTTTCATACAAATTTTCTAGACGCATCGCTCGCTTGTAATACAGAAGCAACACATTAATTATTTTTATTATGAAAAAAGGCTCAAATCAAAATTATAAATTTTTTTTGTAAATATACGATGCATTTCTATTTAAACTTTTGTATTAGCTCAAAATATGGTCTCAAATGTTGTTTTAGAGATAAAAAAAATTTTCAGAATGCATAGATAGATATTGATATTGTTATTGGATTTCTTGCAAAAAGTGAATTTTTATAGATTTTTAGTAAATACCCTATTGTTGATCAAGTGCGATATTTAAATTAATGGATTTGTAGAAAAAGACTTCTTTTTAGATTCGAATTATTGCTCAATATTAAATTTGGGAAAAGTAATACCCGTACCATAGAAATGACACTTTAATACTCCTTTCGTACTTGTGTATTAATTCCAACGAAATTTTCGACAAAAATCTAGAGCCAGCGACTATATTTTTTAAAGATATTGTGTATCGTTAACGCACAGTCTTGGTGGTTAAATTTCTAGAGCAAAATTTATACATGGCGTGTAAACGTTTTGGAATAATGAATTTTGTAAAAGTCAGATGATCAATATGGTCAATAAGATCGCGTTCTGTTTTGATTTTACAAAGCCTAGCTGTTGTAAACATTCAAATGTTACACCAGATCTAATTATATGTATATGTACGCTTAAAAACAAATATTATAAATCTTGTGTTAATTGACAAGTTTGGCAGACATGCCAAATTGCATATGTGGGTGACAAAACTAATATGCCACTTCCAAAAGTAACTAATTTCAAATAATGTCAAAATATAAGGCGCATTAATTTCTATATATTGCAAAAGCAAGGTTAAGCTATTAGTCGTACGACTTGAGTTTAATACTTTTTTGTAAGAATGAAAATCAATAAACCATGACTTTATTTTTAATACAATTTAGTGTTAACCAATTTTTTAACTGCTCATTAAATCTTGTAAGCTTCACTGCACTCCGAAAAACGTGCATTGTTTATGTGTCATCATTCATCTACTGCCGCGGTTGTTAGGGAATATATTTGTTCCACAAACATTTGTGTCCTGTAAATTATTAAACTTTGTAATTTTCGAAAGTTATGTAGTTTAAAAAGGAGAATAACAAAGAAATAGTCTTATTACAGTATGAAAAGTGTTTTATAAATAAAAATAAAAAATAAAAATTTATAAAAAGAAAATATTTGTCTTGCAAAATGTTGGTCACGATTTGTGCTTTTTTCCTCTTAGCAGCGTTGCCAGAGGCTTTGAGAAGAAAATCATCATAAGCAGAAAAAATCATATTTTATTGAATAAATAATCATCATTTTTTCAATACAAAATTTTATTTAAAAATTTATAATTAAAATACATATATTAACATATATTGTATATATTTAAATTATTATTGTTAAGAATGTACGAAATTTTACGAAGAACTTAATAAAAATCTTGGTTGATTTTTAATTTTTAAATAATAGCAGGAACAGTTTCATATTGCTAAGTAATCTTTTGTGTGTAAGATATCTTGGAGAGTGCTGTTATTATTATTATTATTTTATTTTTTTTTTGTTGTCTAATCTATTTCTATATTTAGTTAGTTTAGTTTAGTTTTGAATTCGTTATCTTAATTTTGAATATCCTTTTCACTAATTCAATTTGGAAAATTGTGTATTAACTCTATCAGAGAATTAATTTCTCTATTTATAATTTTCAAAGGGTCAAGACATGAGAGCTCTTTTAAAACGTATCGTTAAAACCACATCGTTTTAATATTTGTTGACATAACTCCATGTATAAGACACACAATTTTCAATAAATTCATTTTTTTCATTTGCAATGAGCTTTGAGCTAGAAATCTTTTGTTTAACAGAAACATCCAGATAGACTTCTTCGTTGTGTAGAAATAGACTTTTGTTTTCAAAGTCAAGCTTGTTATTGAGACTCATGTTCACATATTCTGTTTGTATAAAATTGTCTAAAATTTCCTCATACATTTTATGTATTTGACAGGATGAGCTTTGAAAAATGTTGTTTTGTTTACAACAAGCTAATACAAAACTTAACTTCACTATTTAGTACAATTACAATGAAAGTACTACACATTTGAAATACAAAAAAAAAATAATAGTTTTTATAAATTAGAAATCATAATTAAAAAAAAAAAAATCATCAAATCATATTTTGGGTCAGAAATCATCAAAAATATGATAAAATCATCATTTTGAAAACGCTGCTCTTGAGAGATAAAAAAAATATAGCTGTTGGTTTTATCTTTTATGTGCCTAAAGAAATGTAAAAAAAAAATAAAAACTGTTTGTTGATATTTTTTTAGAATTTACATTTTTATATAAGATTCGAAAACGATTCTTATATTTTTGATAAAGTTTATGTTCTTAAATAAAAACTTTTCTAAAAAATTTGCGTACATATTTTTTAAGTAACCAAGAATATATCAGCTTTTCCAACTAACAAATAAAATGCATTTAAAAAAGCTACCCTTAAATGGAATAATTTTCGCTACATCGCTCCTAAATGCATCGCACTTAACAACGCAAAATTATTTTAAAATTTATGTGAAAAACCAATGCAACCCTTTGATATTACCGTATTTGAATATTGGAAACACAATGGTCTACACAAGTATCTGTAGAACATGCATTTATTGCACTTGCTACAGTCTTGAACAAGTTAAGATCTAAGTTATCAAAAAAGTATATTTCTAATATACTAATAACAAAAATATACTTTGACTTGCTCGACTGCTCAAACCTTAAAATAGAAAACAGTCAGAAACAAGAGTTTAATTTTGTCCCAAACAGATAAATTCATAAACATATTTTGTTTATAAACTAATTTTTTCGCATTTTATTTTTATTAATTTTATTAATAATATTAATATAATTAATAATATATCTATCGTACATTTACTTTTTTGCCGTCCGTACATGCAGTTATTTTCATTTTTTCATGTACGTTTATCCGTTCACGAATTTATTTTCATTTTTCATGTACTTTTTTTCCGTACACGTACTGAAAAAAAGTACACGTACACAAAGAATAGCTACAGTCGTACATTCACGTACGTGTAAGAAAATAAATATTTTAATAAAACACATTCGTGAATGTGCACGGAAAATTTCAAAATTTAGAGGAAAGAAAAATATATACGGGTGGGTTTTAGTTGTGTGTTTTCCATTTATGTACGAGAATTTTGTACAGTGAGTGTTCTTTTCTGAACTCTTTCCAGAGAGCAGTTGTCAGAACATGCCAGATAATCAAAATAAAATATACAAAAGGGGAAATTGTTTTTTTTGAAAAGTTAGAAATTTACTTTTTAGAAATATGTACATATGTATATGAAAATATGAGTTTGACTATGGTCTTGGACCACCGCCCGTTTGATAAAAATTCTTTTTGTTTAAGGCATTTTTTTTTTGCGGTTTTCTTTATATTGTCATATTTAGCTGCGAGTTAAAATAAATTGCAATTTCTTCCCAAAAGCAAATTTTTTCTGCTTCAGTAGCTCTGTGTGTTTTTTTTTTACATGCAATTACACATTTTATTTCGCTTATTAATTTTGTTAAGTATTCCACCTCAATTGTAAAATTTGCAGATCTTTTAATTTCGCTTGCACAAGACATATTTTTTTTTGTTAGTTTCAAACTTTCAAATAAACTAGCAATTTCTTCTTCTTCATTATGACATTTATAAAAAAATGTTGGCATTCTGTTGTGTTTTTGTATGGCAGCACTACACTACGAGGTTTAAACTACCACTCAAAAACCGACGGTCAAATCTTTTTTGAAAAAAGAATGTAATTATTAAAAGAAATGGATATATGTAACGCCTTAAAACCATAGAAATTAATTTATATGGGCAGACCAGCCTTAAAAAACGGCCATATGAACATTTTTTTTAGTTTTTTTTTTTGCTAATTTCCTAAAAATATTTATTATTAATTTTTCCAATGCCTTAACTCTTCAAAGACCTCTTCGGAATCTCAATCCTCTTCAGCGTTCAGTACAGGTGGAAGCATGAAAAAAGTAATAACTTTTTTTTGAGTGGGTCTTATAATAGTAAATAGTGGGCGCAAAAACGCGCAAAGTAGAGATCGTAAATTTTATAGAGATATATAACATTTTTACGACCGCGATGGAGTTCACTCTCAAGAACCAACTCACTTGTTTTTGACAACAAATTTATCCAAAAAAAATCCTTTTTTTAATTTCCAAAGAAATTTGTTATCATAAAAATGTAAAACAAAATTTTTCTAAAAACTAACATAAGTTGCGGCAGATATAGCCTTTTACAGGAAAAAAATAATCAATACAAAATTTTTATTCGTTTGTTCACAAGAAAATATATTGCACACCAGAGAACTGCACGCGTACACCGCAACTCATGAGTACACCGCATACTTACTCTATACTTTTCATACTCGAGTATTTTAAACACCGCAATAAAAAGTTGCGGTGTTTATTTTACCCATTCCTGCAAAAACGAGTATCACAAATATCGCAATCAGAATTTTAAGTATTTTTTATACTCGTACGCGAGAATTTTTTAATTCTCTTTATTTGTAAGCAACGTTGCCACATTTTTACCCTATTAAAGTTTTTTACTGCCGTTTTGTGAAATACTGCATTGTATGCAGATCTATTTATAAACAATAAAAATAAAAAAAAATTGATCAAATCTATTGCTAAAACATTATAAGCAGAAAAACAGACAACAATCGTTTTCATAGGTATGAAATACAACACATATTTAATGAATAAAATGCAATAAAAACCGCTTAAAGGCACAGCTTTTGTACACTATTTAAAGCAGTTATACTTATTTTGTTGCTGTTATGAACAATTATTTTCAGTTTATGCGCCTTGTTGTCATAAACGTGCTACTAACGCTATTTAGGAAAACAAAATGATAAAATGAATCCGTGAATAAAAGGAAAATTACTTAATTTTGATGTAATATATTAATTCCTCATAAATAATAATAAATAAAATAAAATTTTTAGTTTACATATTTTATTGTGTTAAGGGTGTGAAGATAAATACGTCAGATAAATACGTCCTACAAAAATGTCAAATACGTTCCACATACTGCAAACTGCGCTGTTAAAGTTACATGTACATTAAAAAAAGATCATATAGCTATAAATTACAACAATTTAATAAAAATATTTAAAAATTTTACAAAAACCGTCTTCGTCCCCATTAAAAATTTTAAAACATAATTACATAGAAAAATGTTATTAGAGTAAAATAATAGGAAAAATGAGTGGAAAAAGTCGATATTTAGAGAAGACATGAATCGGGTCACCGGCATAGTGGGAGTAGCCTAGGACTAGTAGATTCCAGCGGTGTACAATCTACGTCTGGATTCAGCCCGATATCGGAGATATAAAATTTTCAAAAATTTATATCTCCGATATCGGGCTGAATCCAGACGTAGATTGTACATGGCTGGAATCTACTAGTCCTAGGCTACTACCACTATGCCGGTGACCCGATTCATGTCTTCTCTAAATATCGAATTTTTTCACTTCAAAATATGCCCTTTTTTCATATTGATTTTCCCTAAAAGCAAAATTTTCAAAAATTTGTATCTCCGATATCGGGCTGAATCCAGACGTAGATTGTACACGGCTGGAATCTACTAGTCCTAGGCTACTCCCACTATGCCGGTGACCCGATTCATATCTTCTCTAAATATCGAATTTTTCCACTTCAAAATATGCCCTTTTTTCATATTGATTTTCCCTAAAAGCAAAATTTTCAAAAATTTGTATCTCCGATATCGGGCTGAATCCAGACGTAGATTGTACACGGCTGGAATCTACTAGTCCTAGGCTACTACCACTATGCCGGTGACCCGATTCATGTCTTCTCTAAATATCGAATTTTTTCACTTCAAAATATGCCCTTTTTTCATATTGATTTTCCCTAAAAGCAAAATTTTCAAAAATTTGTATCTCCGATATCGGGCTGAATCCAGACGTAGATTGTACACGGCTGGAATCTACTAGTCCTAGGCTACTCCCACTATGCCGGTGAACCGATTCATGTCTTCTCTAAATATCGAATTTTTCCACTTCAAAATATGCCCTTTTTTCATATTGATTATCCCTAAAAGCAAAATTTTCAAAAATTTATATCTCCGATATCGGGCTGAATCCAGACGTAGATTGTACACGGCTGGAATCTACTAGTCCTAGGCTACTCCCACTATGCCGGTGACCCGATTCATATCTTCTCTAAATATCGAATTTTTCCACTTCAAAATATGCCCTTTTTTCATATTGATTTTCCCTAAAAGCAAAATTTTCAAAAATTCATATCTCCGATATCGGGCTGAATCCAGACGTAGATTGTACACCGCTGGAATCTACTAGTCCTAGGCTACTCCCACTATGCCGGTGACCCGATTCATGTCTTCTCTAAATATCGACTTTTTCCACTCATTTTTCCTATTATTTTACTCTGATAACATTTTTCTATGTAATTATGTTTTAAAATTTTTAATGGGGACGAAGACGGTTTTTGTAAAATTTTTAAATATTTTTATTAAATTGTTGTAATTTATAGCTATATGATCTTTTTTTAATGTACATGTAACTTTAACAGCGCAGTTTGCAGTATGTGGAACGTATTTGACATTTTTGTAGGACGTATTTATCTGACGTATTTATCTTCACACCCTTTATTGTGTTAAATATTATTATTGCTTTTATACCTATTTATTAATTTTAAAAATCTATTTGCTTAACGAATAGAATTTTTAAATTTCTATCCTGTGTGACTTAAAAAAAACCCTAACAAAAACGTAATATAATAAAGAAAGAACTATTCTTTCTTGTTGTGTTTTTAATAAATGAAAATATGGCGAATTTTATGGGTTCTATTTAATTTATTTTCTGCTTTATATTAAATAAACTTTCATAATTTCAAAGAAGTATGTATGTTAGCTAGACATTGGCGACTTTTGATATTGTGTTTGATTTAATAATTCTGATCTGATAACTCTGTTTTCCGCTCACTACACACGTTAAAATCTCTCTCTTGGTGTTTGTTGTGAGTATGAGTACGAATAAAGTAAAGCCAGCATCGCAAACATTTTACTTGAGTATGGTAGACACTTATACTCAAATGGAATGGGTATAGTAAATACTCGCACTTAAGAAATGCGATGGCGATCACACCGCAACCGCATTTAAGATGAGTATACTTAGAGTATTAAAAACAGACACTCTTGCAGTTCTCTGTTGCTCACCTCTCAAAATCGTATAAAGTCATTAAAAACGTATGTGATTTATCCAACTTTCCTGACTTTAAAAGCAAAAGACTTGAAAATTCACTATCTATACAGCTGCGTACTTAAATTTTGATATTAAAGCTAAAGTAATAACTGAAATACGAAGTCATTTCTACATTTCGACGATTTAAACCAGAAAATCATACTCTTCTTTCATTGGTTCCGCATTTAGAAGCTACATTGTTAAAAATGTTAACTCGTCACCCGGCAATTATCCATCCATAATAAAGAAAAAACCTTGGAAATTTTTTGGCATCGGTAAAAATAAAATCTATAGAAGGCGAAGTTTCCACCGGTTTAGTCGTAAGTGTTAGCAATGGAAAGTGATTGATGCAAAGTTGGCTTAAAAAATTTAGTGCTATACCTTTTATTTTTAGTAAAAAGTTAGTAAATAAACGGTTGAAAATATATTTGTGCTTTTCACTGGCGAAAAAATTACAATTCGAAGAGGCCAATTTTATCATTTATTAATTAGATTAGGTTTCGTTTAAACCACTGCCAATAATTTCTTAAGAAGGGGGAAAAATACAAAAAACAAATGAAAAAAAATTTTAACGCACATGGAAAACAAGTCTTCTTTGAATCTAGCACTACTACTTTTCTTTGCAAGATAATAGAAAATCGGCTAGGAAAGTTAGCATGTTTGCCATTTTTTAATCTTTGGGGCCATGATATTATTGAAACTTGAATTCAATACAGTCGTAAAATAATAATATAATATACATACATACGTACACATAATAAATAAATACATATATTTTTTTAAATTTCATACAAAACTTCAAATCGTTTTATCAAATGTTCTCTCTTCAATATAAATAATTTTTTTTAGTAAAAAATAAAAGAAATTAAAGCAATATAACGTTAGACTTCAAGTTAATATGGCAGAAGATACCGAATATAAAAAATTGCCAGTTGACGAAAGATGTGTTCATAAGCTTTGGAAGGCGCGTGTGGATGGATATGAGGAAGCAGCAAAAATCTTTCGTGAAATAGATGATGAGAAATCTCCGGAATGGATGAAATTTTTGGGTCTTATCAAGAAAATGGTGGTAGATTCAAATGCCATGGCCCAAGAAAAAGGTCTTGAGGCAGCGTTAATTTTTGTTGAAAATTGCGGACTTGCTGGTAAAACAGTAGGGGACGTAATGTCAGGCATTGTACAAAAATGCATTGCAGCTCCCAAAACTAGAACAAAAGAACTTTCTGTTCAAGTGACTCTGATGTACATTGAAATTGAAAAGCACGAGGCTGTTTTAGAAGAGCTGATCAAGGGCATGGAACATAAAAATCCCAAGATTGTTGCAGCATGTGTTGCCACCACATCATTAGCATTAAAGGAGTTCGGTAGCAAAGTTATAAATGTTAAGCCGCTGATTAAGAAACTCGCTCCACTAATGAGTGAACGAGATAAGGCTGTAAGAGATGAAGGAAAACAATTAGCCATTGAATTGTACAGGTAGAGTTATTTCTAGGAAAGATTTTTAATTTAATACAAAAAAAAAATACAAAATTTTTGATTTTGCTTTTAGATGGATTGGCCCAGCTATGAAACAACAGCTGTCTTCACTTCCTCAAGTAACCGTTAAGGAACTTGAAGATGAGTTTGACAAGCTTAAAGGAGAAAAGGCCGATCCAGTTCGATATCTTAAATCACAACAAGAAAAACAACAACAAATGTCTGCCGCTGCTGCTGAGAATGAAGATGGAGGCAATGGTAATTATGCAATATTTTTGTTTTGTATTACTACAACGAATTGGTATTTCTAAGACCGTTTCCTAATGACAATTTCATTAAAATTTTACAGAAGACTATGTTGATGCAGGCGGAGAAGAGATTGATCCCATAGAATTACTTGATCCTGTGGATATTCTATCAAAAATGCCTAAAGATTTCTACGAAAAACTTGAGGAAAAAAAGTGGACTTTGCGAAAGGAATCATTGGAAGCGTTAGAAAAACTTCTAACGGAAAATCCTAAATTAGAGAGTGGAGATTATGGAACAATGGTAACTGCTCTAAAAAAAGTTGTTACCAAGGACACCAACGTAGTGTTAGTGGCTATGGCAGGTAAATGCCTTGCTATGCTGGCTAAAGGTTTAGGAAAACGTTTTTCTCCATATGCTTTGGTAAGTAGATTTTCATACATTTTTTAATATCGAAAATTTACTGAATTTAAGATTCTGTTATTAGGCATGTGTTCCTTCATTGTTGGAAAAATTCAAAGAGAAGAAAGCGAATGTAGTTTCTGCATTACGAGAAGCTATGGATGCAATTTACCCATCTACAAATTTGGAGGCAATGCAAGAGCATATTGTTGAGTTTTTAGGTAATAAAAATCCTAGTGTAAAATCTGAAACAGCCTCGTTTTTAGCAAGAGCGTTTGCTCGAACTCAGCCGGCTTCTATAAACAAGAAACTGTTGAAACTGCTGGTAACTACGCTGATTAAGACGTTAAACGAACCTGATCCCACAGTAAGGGATTGTTCGGTGGACGCTTTAGGAACTCTTATGAAATTAATCGGGGAAAAACAAGTAGGGCCGTTTCTTGTTGACGTCGATGCATTAAAGATGGCAAAAATTAAAGAGTGTCAAGAAAAAGCCGAAATAAAAGTTAAAGTGGCGGGAGCCAAAAAGGAGAGACCTGTTACCGCACCGGCAAACAAACCATCAGCTTCTGCACCATCTAAAGCTGGTCATCTTGATCCAAAACCTGTATCTCGCCCAGCAACGGCCGGAGCAAAGAAAGCCCCTGCTAAGAAAGGGGTAACATCTAGCGGATGTAATAGTTCTGGAGCACCACTATCAAAGAGTGCTAGTGCATCGAAAGTTTTAGCCACTGAACGTGAAATGTCAATCGAAGAAGTGCAAGAAAAAGCAGATGAAATAATAGCTTCAAATATACTTGCTGGCTTAGGAGATTCTAATTGGAAAACCCGTTTGGCAGCGGTTGAAAGTTTTCAGCAACAAATTGCAGAGATCGACTCAAAAATGACTGGTATTTCACAAGTATTGATAAAAACTATTAGCGGTCGTAAGCCTGGTTTAAAAGAAACAAATTTCCAAGTATTAAAAATTAAATTGGATATTATTCGCACAATTGCCGAAAATTTCCCAATATCGACAACAACTGTGGATGTGATCATAAATGAAATAACGGAGAAACTCGCTGATGTTAAAAATGGGTCTACTGCTGGCGAAGTTTTGACATCCTTGGCTGAAGCAACTAAACTGGATTATATTGTCGGAAAGGTATTGTCGTTTGCTTTCGAACAGAAATCGCCGAAAGTGCAATCAGAAGCATTAAATTGGGTTAATAGAGCCATTTTGGAATTTGGTTTCCAACTTCAGCCAAAACTGCTGATTGAAGACGTTCGGAAAGCCGTACAAAGCACTAATCCATTAGTTCGAGTAGCTGCCATAGGTTTAGTCGGTACAATATCCATGTACATGGGAAATAGTTTGATGATGTTCTTTGACGCCGAAAAGCCGGCATTAAAGTCCCAAATACAGGCAGAGTTTGATAAGAACGTTGGTGAAAAGCCTCCTAAACCGATAAGATGTTTAAAAAAATCATCTGCATCAAAACTAGCAGAAGGTAATTGTGACGCTGAAGGCGAAGCAGCAGATGATGGGGATGACCAAATGCCAGCGAACTTAGTCGATATGTTGCCAAGAGTCGATATTTCAAGTCAAATAACTGAGTCTTTATTGAAAGAAATGTCTGATAAGGACTGGAAAGCGAGAAATGAAGGCCTTAACAAACTACAATCCATTATAAGTGATGCAAAGCTGATTAAGCCAACAATCGGAGATTTGGCACCGGCTCTAGCATTACGATTGCTAGATTCGAATGCAAAAATAGCACAAACGACAATGTCGATTTGTGAACAACTAGCGTCTGCAATGGGACCAGGTTGTAAGAATCATGTTAGAGTACTTTTTCCTGGCTTTCTGCATGCGTTAGGTGATAGCAAAAGTTTTGTAAGAGCTGCAGCCTTAAATTGCATCAACAGTTTTGGCGAAAAAGGAGGATACAAAGAGTTTTTTGAAAATGAAATGATAGCTGATGCACTTAAGTCCGGTTCGCCGGCCTTAAAATCGGAACTTTGGGCTTGGTTGGCAGAAAGATTACCACGAATGCCACTTAAGAGTATTCCCAAGGAGGAATTAACTTCAATGATTCCCCATTTGTATGCACACATTTGCGACCGAAATGCTGAAGTACGCAAAAACTCAAACGAGGCTGTTTTGGGAATTATGATTCATTTGGGCTTTGAGGCTATGGTGAAGGCTTTAGATAAACAAAAACCAGCCTCTAAAAAGGATATACAAGCAGCTCTCGACAAAGCTCGTCCAAACTTACCAGTCAAACCTCTACCTAAAGGCAAACAACAGGCACCTATTTTAGAGGAACCCAAAAAGTCAATAAGAGGAGGTGGAACAGGCTCTGGTTCTGCTATTCAAAAACCAGGTGCGAACAAAAGTAATGGCGGTAACAGAACTGCCAATACACCAACATCATCACGTAAGAAGGAGGAAGATGTAGATACATCTCCTTTGTTGGCTATTAACAACACTAAAAATCAAAGATTAATAGATGAACAGAAAATGCGCGTTCTTAAGTGGACTTTTACGACACCAAGGGAAGAATTTATTGAGTTGCTCAGGGAGCAAATGACCACAGCCAATGTTAACAGAGGTTTAATGGCAAATATGTTTCACGATGACTTTAGGTATTTTGATATTCACATATTTATTTTTATGTGCCACGTTTTTATATTTCAATTTATTTCATTTGCATAGATATCACTTAAAAGTTATAGAGTCATTGATGGAAGACTTGCCGCAAAATCCCAAGGCTTTAATATGCAACTTGGATTTGATTTTAAAATGGCTTTCGTTACGCTTTTACGATACCAATCCTTCAGTTTTAATTAAAGGTCTAGAGTATCTACAACAAGTATTTGTAGCGTTAGTCGAACATGAATACATTTTAGCAGAAAACGAAGGCAGTGCCTTCATTCCTCATTTATTATTGAAGGTACGTTTAAAATTCAACAGTATGATTTTCCACTGTGTATTATTATTATTATTTTTTTTTATTATTATTTCAGTTGGGTGATCCTAAAGATGCTGTACGTAATGGTGTCCGCTCGTTGCTTAGACAAATTCTCTTGGTATATCCCTACACTAAAGTCTTTGTTTATGTTATGGAAGGATTAAAATCTAAAAACGCACGTCAGCGAACTGAGTGTTTGGACGAATTGGGTTATTTAATTGAAAATTATGGTCTTAATGTTTGTCAACCGTCGCAACAGGTGGCCCTCAAAGAAATAGCCCGTCACATTTCCGATCGCGACAACAGCGTTCGGAATGCTGCTCTTAATTGTGTAGTTCAAGCCTACTTCTTAGCTGGAGATAAGATATACAAACTTATCGGCCAATTAAGTGATAAGGATTTATCAATGTTGGATGAGCGTATAAAACGCGCCAAGAAGCCACAACGAAAACAGGCTGAAACTCACAATGTAAGCGCCAAATCTTCTTCTCCGGTTATACAGCAAGACAGTATTGAAATTGATGAATCATCCATAAATGAAAGCGACGAACTAACGTTGTCAGAAGACCCTGATCAAAGGTATAATTTAAATATTCGTTTTTATGTTTTAACGTTCGTTTTTAAAATACAAAAGATTCGCATTTTATTCCTATACAAAGATTATTTGAAATGTACATTTTAATTTTTATTTGCTTTAGTTCTGAATATGAATCAAGCGATGCTAATAACTCCTCTTTGGCTGAAAAAGATGTGCGCGCTACATCGCTCATAAGACAAGCGTAAATTTTTTTGATTTCTTTATTTTTTGTTTATTTGTTTTGTTCTGTATTACAGTTTTGTTTGTTTTTCTGTTTGTTTTTGTTCTTGTTTTGAAAAGCTTTGTACATACGCAACTTTAAAATCTTGTTTAAAATGACGGACAACAGCAGCTAGATTCTAAGTTCGAGTTTATAAAGTGATATTATGGGTTATAATATAAACAATTAAAATGCCTCGTTCTATTCCAGTTCAAAGATACTGTCGAATCGATGTAAATTATTAGAAAGAGCATATTGGTTCAAACTGCATATTTACGTTAAGACCGTTCATACCAAATTCTCAGCGCCTCTTGAGACCAAAGTATTAAACTTTTGGACCATATTAGCCATAGATGTGTCCTTACTTATATATAAAAAATTGTTTTATGACTTTGTACTTCACGATCGATCTAACCGAATTCGATTTTAAGGGTTTGTTTTTTATGGTCGTTCGTAAGTTATGATTTTTCATTACAACATGTGATTTTGTCCATATAAAGAAACAACAACAAATACGTAGGCGCCTATCAGCGTATTCGGTATATGGATTTGATTTAATGCAATTCGTAGCGAAGCACGCTGGGATCCTCTAGTCTGATGTAAATTTCTAATGACAATATTTATATACACATTTATTGAAAATTAATTTAATAAGCTGAAAATACTATTATCGAGTTTAATGAGAAATTTTTCACATAATTAATTTATTTATAAATTACAAAAGGGCGTAGATTAATTACAAACTTCTCTAGTTATGGTTTTTGTATGACAAAAATAAATTACGACGAATTGGTAACATGTATGTCAAAATAAAATTCGCCAATAAAACAGAAATGTAAAATTCAGGCAGAAATTTTTTGACGTAAATTAGCGCCTAATCATGTCTTTTTTTCAATCAAAAGAGTTAGATTGTTTAACAAGTCCAAATTTTATATATAAGCCCAATTCGCAATCTTGTGCAATTTGCAAAATTTCTCATTAATTCTGAACGACCCCTTTGGTTTAGTTTGAAACGCTTCCTGCAAAACACCTCGAAATGCACAGCTGATTCAAAAGTAGAATTATTTTTTTTTTTTTTAGTTTTATAAATAAAAACATGCCTGAAAAAAGCTTTAAAGAACGATTAATTGATTTTTTAATAGACTTTGTTCACTGACTGTCAGCTGTCGGTTTGCAATCAAGTGTTGCATAATTAGAGTAAATTTACACTATTCGTTTTGAGTGTTGTATAATAATACAAGAGTTGCAAAAGCATTACTGTACGTTTAGAGTAAAAATATACTACACCATTTTGCAAATGCTATGATGCAACACCATTTGTACAAGATTGTGAATTGGGCTATACACTTGTTTAGTACATCTTCATTTATTTATTCATTCTTTTAACAAACTCTTTTTGTTTTTATTTTATTTATGCACGTTGTGGTCTATTTAAAAAATTTTCGTATACGTTCTACACAAAGTAGTACTTTTTAAATAACGACGGGTACCATTTGTCTGTTTGTTTGTTTGTTTGCTTTTTAGCTTTTTGTTTTGATATAACACGAGTAATAAGTTATAAAGTTTTATAGCTTTACTATTTCCATATATTTCCAGTATTAAAGTTATAAAGCTGAGATCATTTAGTGTAACATTTTGAAGTTTTTGTTTTTATATGCAGGACATTTGATCAACCTTCAGCTGTTGTCATCAACATTGCGCCACAGCAAATACAGCCACCAAAAACTACAGGGCCATTTGGTTTGGATCCTAATAAAATAGCTGAAATTGAAAAAGATTGGATACGGGTTGATCAATTGGATCGTGTTGAAGTTCCTAAGGTAGACATTTCTCTACTCTTTGAACCCATTAAAGTGATTGCAACAAAGGATGGTGTAAAATATCCTCAAGATAAATTCGAGCAATTGCTTTCTCGATCTCGTTATATGCAGCAAACTGCTTCATCTGCTGCAGGTGGAGTTGTTGGTAAAAATGGATCTACATATTTAAGTGCTCAACAGCAACACCAGCAATTTAATGCAGCTCTGTATCAGCAAACAATGGGAAAGTATGTATCAATGTCTATGTGCAAACTTGTACAGATCAGAATCATACCATTTTTGTGCTTTTGTTAAATTTTTAGTTTGGCTGATGTTCTTCCTAAACATGATCCTCACTTAATCAAAATTATAAAGGCAACTAGCAGTACGGACACTCTTAAGGCTAGAGCTGCTATTAATGAGTTGAACGAAATTATTGAGTCACCAGAGAAACAGGCTGTTCTTAAGGATTATGAAGAGATTTTCATTCAAAATGTGCTGGCACAATTAAAGGTTCCCGCTTTAAAACTACTCGTTAATTATAAAAGTTCTGTTTAAATATTTCTTTCTTAATTTTAGAATCTTTCTCAATTACCTATAACTGAATCACTCGTAGTTTATCAGCCTTTGTTATCTATTTTGTATTCATTTTTCAATTCAAAAATGCTGGGAAAAACACTAAGTGTTGCGTGCATCAAAAATTTAATGTCTGCATTATTACATCTTTTGGCAGATCAAAAACTAAATGCAGGTGATGATGGCCAATATAATAAAGTTATAAATGGAATCTGTTTAAAAGTCTTGGACAAATCGAATTTTACAAACATGAACTGGTAAGTAGTGAGATTGAAGTTTAAACCTAAATTCATATAATTTGCAAATTTTTAATGTCGCACAAACAATGAAGCGCTTTAATTCGTCTACTGCGTGAAACATGTCCTGAAGCTGGTTTACCTAAATTTACTGATCTTTTAATGAAATGCATTTGGCGAAATGTTAAAACTCTACCAGAACGAAGTAACGAATTAAACTATGATGCAGTCATACTCGAAGTGCACGAATTTATGTTGGCATTACCTAGTTCTTGGTGGCAAACTCGGCCCTCGGACACACCTTTAAGAACAGTAAAAACCATAATACACAACATGGCAAAAGTTAAAGGAAATGCCATACTCCAACATCTAAATCAAATTCCAACACATTCTGAACTTCACGCTTATTTAATAAAAATTTTAAAGGTTCGCATTTACAATCGATTAATCCATTGTTTTTTACGATTTTGTGGTTTTCGATTCTTTTTTTAGAACTTGCAGAAAGAGGGCAATTTACCGAGTTCATCTCCGCAACGCTCTGCTTCTTCGAGGGATCTCCATTCTAAACAACGTATTTCAAATCAGATTCACGAAACCATGTCCCAAATTTTCAAGTTAATTTCTGAAAAAGAAACAAAACAACAAGGCCTACAGAATTTATATGACTTTAAAGTGGGTTTTAATATTACTTTAACGCTACTTTTTGTATATTTTACAATTTACTTGTGATGCTTTCGTTTTTGTTTTTTAGGCAAAAAATCCGGAAATCGATATTTCGGCATTTCTTAAGGGTGCTAGCCCAAGTTTTCAAAAGTATATCGAAGAAGGTTTGGCTGAAATACAACGCACAGTTTCAACTACTGCTGACGGAAATTCAGCATTACAATCGAGTGATAATCGTTTGGGTAAGTTATGTAAACTATTCAGGCATGTTCTGACACTCACATGCGATTTCAAAAATGCCAACTTGTGTTTTACATGTTCTGAAACTCACGCGTTTTGCTTGCGATTTGCTTTTTTTCAAACTTATGTTCAAAAAGCAAAAACATTGAATTGACACAATATCTAAGCGTCAACAAAAGAACAGAAAATTACAACAAAATGCCTGCAGGTGCCTTGCTTAGTTTTATTTGTTAAAAACAAGAACGAATTAAAAAACGGATCCTTAGAGATTATGAGAATGCAAAGAATATTCCAATCCAATGTATATTTATTAATTTAAAAAAAACAACAAAAGCAAAGAAATATTTTGGCGACAAATAGATTTTGTATTAGTGATATTGCATTTAGCATCTTTGAAGGAAAAGGTTACTTACGTCGTGAGTAATAAGTACTTAAAAAGTATTTTTGTTCATTTTGTTGATTATAACATACACGTTCGAAACTCATGTCGTCCTGAAAGTAATTTAAATAAATTTATTAAAGTACCTTAACACTTAAATCACACATTTAATAAGAACCGAATATTTTACAAGAATTTAAAATTAAAATAACCGCATATATTATTTGATTATCGACTATACGTTCAACCGAACTAATACTAATATATTTTCGAACATCAATTAGAACAGCTGTTTGTATGAAATCGCCAGTACTCAAGCAAACAATAAATTGAGAAAACAAAGAACGTATATTAAATTTATTACTTGCGACTTTAATTGTGAAAAAATTTAAATAGTTTTTGATTAAAATAAAAGTAAACATATTGGCCCATATTCATAGTTAAAATAAACTATACTTTAAGGGAACTAAAGTCGGTTTTATTTTAGAGTCGACTCCAATTCATTCATAGACAATTTAAAATATACTTTTGGAGAGAAAGTCAACTCTAAATTTTAAAACTACCTAAAGCTGTTTATAACTCTTTTTTCCAAAATTATTTTATTTGGTTTAAGAACACGATACTCTATATCTGATTTTTATACCAAAGTGAACAAAATAACAACATGGTTACTTTTTTCAAATGTTTGTATAGAAATTGTATGAAAACATTTATCAAATTACAGTTGACACCCAGTGGAAGGCGGCTAAACTTAAAGTATACTTTATTCTTGACTATGAAAGCAAAAAAGATAATAAGAGCTTTTTATTTTAGTATATACATTAGCAAGAGTCGACTTTATTCTATAACTATGAATTTGGGCCATTAATTTTAATTTGTGTATTATTATACTGTTATATTAAAGTTTATTATAAGTAAAATTTATAAGTTCACTTTAGTATGTGCTTGCAACTTTAAGTCGCCAAATTTCTTGCGATTGTTAACTGCAGAACACCTTTTATGCGATTTCAACTCGCATCGGAAGTTTTAGGCGATTTGCGATTGTCAGAACATGCCTAATTGTTTTATACAGAAGCTTGCTGCCTGCGACAAGACAAACAAATTGACTTTTGTCAATCTGTGCAGAACTTGCATACGAAATAAATATTAAATCATTGTCATTATATCGAACTTTATATCTAACAGATGCAAACTATCAGAACCAAAATGTTTCCGCAATTGCTGCAAATATTGGGATTAAGCCAGATCCGGACTTTTGGATGGATCGTTTAAATCAATTGAGAGCTAAAGCAAATTTAGCACCTCACCGAAATGTTGATGGTAGCCTTTTAACTAATTCACATTTGCTGATGATGGACAATAAAGTTATGGATGAGAACGTTAGCTTAAACACAATGAATGCCCAAAAAGTGTCTTTAATACGAAGAGATGTAAGTAAACTTCTTTATTTGTTTTTTGTTGTTTATGTAATCAGAAACTTTATCCTTCGTTTGCTTCTACAGAAGCCGGAAATGTCTCCAAATCGTCTGCAACATATTCAAGCAAAGTTGGCCCAGATAAAAAAGGAAAGTCATACTTAGATTTATGAGCATTTTTAATTTTATTTTATATTGATCCTTAAAAGTGTCTAAGTTTCGATACAGTTAATTGATTAGTTGTTATACCTCCTTATTTTAAAAGCCTTTGCTTCTTCTTAAGCTGGATCGACCCTTAACAACTGTTGATCCATTCAATCATCATTATATTGGATTATGTGCGGCTATAAAAAATGGATTAATATAAATAGCATTTCGAATAGCTAGTACTTAATTCATAAAAATAAAACATTTAAATGCTTAAAAATTCGAAATTCCACAAAAAAAGACAAACTAAAAAATGAGATTAAAAATGAAAAACTTATTAAAAATGATTTTGATTTAAACACAATAAGAAGCCCAATCTTTTTTTTAAATTTTAATATTGCTTGGGTTTATTTTTATTATTAACAAAAATACAAAAGCGTATAATACGATTTTAAACTAAATATAAAACTTGGCGAAAAAAAAGAAAAGAATCATATTAAAAATAAATCTAGTAGTTTAGACATTAAAACGTTTAAGAAATAATTATAATTTTATATACTCAAAAGGAATGTTAATGGTATTTAATATGAGAGAGTACTAGTATAAGTTTTGGCTTTGTTAAGTTTTCTGTTTCTATCTATTTATTTGATTATTTAAATCCTAATATCTGTAATTCGTATTATTTCGCATTTATCTATATGTTTAAAAATTATTCATCTATTTCTATACGTGTAGGATTTTTATTAAAATTTATTAAAAAAAAAAAAACAAGAAACAAATTCACAAAGTGTATTTTTTTTAAAGTAAACAATCGATTTTCTTTATTCTAATTATTACAGCTTTCAGTTTTGTTTTTGAATAAAAAAAAACAGAAATTTTTGTTATAATTTATTTTTAATATCATCATAAAACGATACTATTAATATGTTTTTGTTTATTGAAGTAGCAAAATGCTGAAAAATAGCTAATGAGTAAGCGATGTATGAAACGTCAATAAAGTTAATATATTTTAAGCGATTATTCACTCTTATTATGTTTGGCGTCGTCAACATCGTCGTCAGTTATGAGACGACACCAATTTAAAACAACAAGAATATTAATTTGGTATTTCCTAACAGTCTAATGACAATGTTGACTGTTTATCGATAATATAAATAAAATAAAACACACATATCTAATATGTGTTAAGTAAGTGTTGTGGAAAATTTAAACAAACTATTACAAACTATCAAAATAAAAAGTCTAAGGGCCAATATTACATTTTGCCGTTAGTTAAAGGTAGGATTTTGTCTGCCAGATAAATAGCTTTGCATTATTAAAAATTTTTTATTGTTATTATTAATAATAATAATATTAATATTTAATGGATAAAAAAATAATAAGTGAAGTTTATGTAATGCAAATTCCTTTATCGGTCTGACAAAATCTTGCCTTTAAGCAACTAACTGCATTTTGTCATTGGGGTGGATTTTTTCTAACCCTTCCACTAATTTTTCAAATTGGCAGAAGTTAATAATTTTAGTTTTTTCCTTTCCTTTTTTGTTATTTTGTATATTTCTTATTTTGTTTGTTATTTTATATATTGCTGTATACTTTTTCATGTTTTTTAAATTTTCCTTTGCACACAACTCAACATTAAAAATGGCGACAACAAACTAACCGGCAAAATCAATATCAACCGTTTTTAGAAAATACCAACATTCATCGATTAATGACAACATTGACAACGGCAATACCGATTTACAACAAACGAAGAAAAACGACGTCGTTTTATGTTGACGACGCCAAACAGAATATGGGTGATTATTTATTCCTCTCTTTAACTATTATTTTAAATACATAGAGAGTCAAGGCTAGAAGTCAGTCCCAGTTCAACCTAGAACAAATTGCTGTTTTTTTATTTTAACATCTTGTACGTTTTCTACTTAAAACTTTTGTGCATTCATTTATAGAAAATTTTCATTTTTATATTTCCTATTCTTTCTGTACAATTAAAAAAGACGCATTTGCATTTTTTACGTTAATGAATATTTTTTTATTTTTGTGGTACGCCTTGTTCATGATGAATAGAATAATGTTTGGAACTGCATCTAAATACTAAAGAGGTCAATAATATTGTTTTTGCTACGAAGCGTAAAATCCTCTATTATTTTCGATTGTTTTAAATTGTATAAAGATAAATTATATATTCTCAATTGATGTATGGGCTGATAAGTTGTCTTTGACACCAATTTATGTAAAAGAAGTTATCTTCGAGATCAAAAAAGGTGGCGAACTATTAAAACGTAACCCATTTTTAAACGGCTTAACAAAGTGAGTATGATGGCAGGATTTTTGACATAATCACTTTTCGTCGTTTGACGTCGAGAATATTTTATTTATTTATTTTATATTTATCCTATGATATGGTCAACTGAAATATTTATTTATTTTTTCTTCTCATCAATTTAACTTTATGTATTTATTTGTAATTTACATTTCATTTATTATTATCTTTCTCAAAATAATTTTCGTTAGCAAGTAGTATATCTTTTATTTTTGTAGATGTAAGCTAATATTTATACTTTTTTAAAACATTTTATATTTATATCAAATAACCGTTATCTTAAATAAAATTTCCTAAAAGTATAATTGAATAAATCTTATCAAGTTCATTCTAATTTAACTGTTTTTTTTTTTAGCATTTTCGTTTTTAAAATTTATGAAATGAATAGCCAGCCACAGTCGTTGTCCCTAGTACAGGTGTAGCTAAAAATAATATGGAACAACTGTAAAATGGTAAGGCGCTAGGTTTTGATAGTTTTCCGGCGAATTATTTAAAAGGAAATGAAAAGCATTGCCAACATCATAGAGCCGTAAAAAATTGGTTACAAAAATTGTACCTGAGAAATGGAAGTCAGCTTAATTAAACGAATACCGAAAACATAAAGTAAAGATTATCATAATTATGCTGATTTTACTAATAATAATACTCCTTGCAAAAAAACTAATGCATTTATGTCGCAAAACTAAACAGCACGCGATTATGACCATTTTGAAAGAGCTTTCGACTCCATAGATGGCAAGCAAAGGCGCACTAGAAAAGTTGTAAACGAATCATTCATTTTTTAATTAATTCGCGAATCATTCATGCACTGAATCCGTAAAATATTGAGTTAATTCGCCAAAAAAAAAAAAACGAATTTAATGAAATTTGAATTTAGCAATTCAAATGAATTGCAATTCAAATGAGTTGGTAAAATGAATTGCAATTCATTTTCATTATTGCACTTTGATGACTGAAATATGTAGAAATTCAGTCACTAAAAACTTTTTTTAAATTCAAATGAATTGATACAAATTTCATTCAATTCTTTTTTTGGTGAAAAGAACTAATTCAAAATTTAGCTAATTCGCAATGAATTAAAAACAAAAAAGAATGAATGCGTACTGGGTACAATACGACTTGAAAATTGCAAGCGAGTCATTACCAAGATCTACCACCACTACAATATATAACTTCTACTTTTTCGATTTTCGACAAACTAATTGTGTTGGTGGAAGTGGACTTTAGCTTCACGATTATTGCATTTAATCTTATGATGAATAAAATAAATTGATAAATTTATATCTTGATGAAAGTCAACAAGGAAGACAACAATCTTTGAAAATCATTAAAAATTTAATGAAAATGTAACTCCGATCTGCTATAAGCCATTCATTTTTATGCGATCAAAACAACTTCGACATCATTTGACGCATAATTTAATAGCCTTTAAAACGGGATATAATTTATTTTAATCGAGAAGTTACACAACATACAAAAAAACATAAATGTACGATTATCTGAAAATATGTCAGTACGAATAAAGCTTAATGCAGTGCTAACAATACTATGCAACAGCGAATATATACAATATACAGAATGTATTAGTGGGGAAAATTAATTCTATATAACATTTTGTTTTTAAATTTATTATTTGAAATTGTGATCACAAAAATTTTGCTATCGATTATTATAGCGAAAAAAAAAAGAAAATTAAAAATTAAACTATAAATAATTCTCTGTCATATTCATAAAAAATGAAATAACTTTGAAATGTATTTTATGACAAATTTTTCATACACATTTAGTTTAAAATGCATTTAAAAATTATTTTAATATTTTATGAATATGGCAGTCTTCTGAATTTAAGCTCGAAAAAGTTAATAAAAAAAAAAATCGGCTGCAAATACAAGAGCGATGTTCGATGTGTTGTTTAGCAAAGTTGCGCCGTTAATCGTCGCATCCATTTAACACAATACCAGCGATTGACCCATTTTTAGGACGTATTATAAAAACAGCTAATTTTAATAACTACATCGTAAATTTTGTTTAAAACTTTATCTAAAATAAGAAGAAAATAAGCCATCGTCTTTTGTAATGTATAAAGTTTTAACCAGTTGTAAATGCTTTTCAACTTCACTTGAATGAAGCTGACCATTTCAACCTGTCAAATACGTGTTTTCGTATTTAGTAACGTATTAAAAAAAGGTGTTTTTCCCTTTTCGTTGTTTGTCTACGCTTGTTTAATTCATTTTGTTTTATGTACCATATACAAAGTTTTGCGTTAAAAATTGCCAAGGTCTAACATTTTTTTTAAATTCAAAGTTCCATTTTTGGGACATTGGCGGAAAGTGCATATTTATTTTTTGGCTTACTGTGTTTATAGAAGATGATGAATTTTCGACAAACATTGAAAATAGGAATCATGTTAACGTAAAAGTTGCCATTATACCGCCAGGTAGAGACAAGATTATGGACGATATATTAGAAAATGATTTGGATGAGATAGATACCTCTTCAAGTAGATACCTCTACAATTGTACACCTTACGGAGGGAGGTAAGTCAGAATATTCAGGCATGTTCTGAATTCCACACGAAATTTTCACTTGAAAAATCTGAAGTGAAAATTTCATGTGAAATTCAGAACATGCCTGGTTAATAAAAGTCCCAAATTCGTAAAAACCCTGGTACCATGGATAATCATAATGTTATTTTGATAATTACTTTACGAGCCACGGACTTTTAAAAAACTTGAGGTAATTTAAACTAAGGGCAACAGAAACTATTCGTGACAATAGAACGAAGCAGTGGCCTGTAATGCCATGTAAGGAAATAGAAAAGAGAAAAGAAAGTGTTTATTTCTTAACGCACTTATAAGAATCAGCAGCATCTTTAGCGTTTATTGTTGCTAAACTCGACAAATTACAATTATTCTCTATATTTAAAACTGATGCATCTTCAAAGTTTGGATAATGAATGAATGGCACAATAGAGATAATGCAGTTTTTAAGTTTTTTTGACAAAATTTTTTAATTTATTGTGTTTGACAAAAACTTAATATTTTTTTTTTTTGTTTTTTGTTTCCTGAAGATGCCACCAAACGGTGTGGCAAAATATAGAAAAAATAAACAATATGTATTTAAAAAACAACTGACCTGGGGGCTTATTCTGAATTGCGATGCGAAAATCAATGCGATGCGCAAATGAAATGCGATGCGAAAGAAAATTGGTATTCTGTTAGACTTTCGCAATTGCATTCGCAATTTATTTCAAATCGTTGGCAGCGCTGCTCAAATAAACATCAGTATCAACAACCTCAAATTAAAAATAAATAAATTTTTTGTGCTTCGCTGTGAAAATTGTTTCTAAAATTTATTTAATAGGTCCAAACCTATTAAAATTTAAGTCAAATATTTTTGAACTTCTCTAATAGGTGGTCCATTAATATTTAGTTCTTCAGTTAACGTTTGCCATAAAGTATTGGCAGACTAACGTGCATTTGGTGTTTTTAAATGGCCGCTTGCCAAATGGCTGTGCTTATTTATAAATTCTATTTTTATTATTTTTTTTATTTTAGTTGACGCGGTTTGTTGGTCTTATTGTTTACTTCCCTGAATTAAATAATAAATATATGATGAATACATAAATAAAATATTGTTTTTTACTTTTCGAATGCTACTTTGTTGTCGAGTAATTTTGCGAATTTGACATGTGTTTTCGCAATTTAGAATACCGATTTACCACCTTTTCGCATTTGAAATTCAATTAAAATAGAACTTTGCGAATATCGCAATACAGAATAGCAATTGTTCGCATTTATGTATTTTCGCATCGCATTGACTTTCGCATCGCAATTCAGAATAAGCCTCCTGTGCTTAAAAAATTATAAAAGAAAACTAATTATTATTATTGAATAATTACTTATTCTCCTACAGTTTCATTATTATTCAATTCATTTTCTATTTCGTTGTCACGTTTAACTTTTTGGTGATCGAATCTGGATGATATTGTAGCAACGCGTATAGCTGCCCTGAAGCCAACCTTGGCCTTAATTTTGGCCAATTTTACCTTCCAATTTACATCTCTTGAAGGAAGAGCATTAAGCCACTCAACCATTTCATCGTTTTTGGGGTCAACTATTGCTAACGAGGACATGCAGCCATCGACAGTACCCAAAACGACACATCGTCCGTCTTTGGTACTTTTAATTGCTGTCAATTCTGCCTGTAATCGATAATTAGCGATCATCTCAGCATCGAAAGTGCGAAAAACTCGAATGGTTTTTCGACCACTGTGATAATAGCAAACGTATTCATCGCTTTCAGTAAACATGCAAATGACTGAGAATACGCCCTCGGCAACTTTGGGTATAAATGTTTTGACTGTAGTACCTCTACGTAGTTCTAACATCTCCAATCCTCCCCTTGATGGAGCATAAATCCCGTACTTTCCATCCTTTGTGATACTGCCACCCCATTTTTTAATGGACCGAACATGTTTCTTGGTTCTTATATCCATAATGCTACCCTTTTCGCTACTTATGACTGCTACTTGGCTGGCCTTGTGAGGCATGGGCACTAATGAAATAACTTCCTTGATAGAGAATCCCTTTAAAAGTACTTTTGTAATAAAATTTCCATTTGTAGCATTATAAACGGCAAGACAATCTTTGTTATTCTTATCAACAGTGCATACAATAACGTATGCGGCATCAGCAGATATAACAGCTTGACGAAAAGGAAGACCGGGGATCATGCGAATGAGGTATTCAAATTGAAAAGATATAGAACCCTCTGTGTAATAAAAAAAAAATATATATATATAAAATTATGCACTAAAATCTGTAAAATAATTAAAGATCTCTATCAAATCATACCTGGGACCGTTCTTATTGTTGCGGTAGCTGTAAGGCGATTTCCATCCTCATCTTTTGACTCTTTTTGATTTATATTGGGACACGAAATAACCATTACTTTGTATCCATAATCCATAAGTGTTATTTGTTGTATTCCGGGTTGTTCGTCACGATATATTACTTGTTCAGAGACCCGATTCCATATAAGAAATTTTCCTGTTTCCGAAGAAATTATGTAGCGACCATCGGGAGTTATTTCTGCTTGTGTTACAATGGCTCCCAAAGGACTATCTGCTAATTTAGTTATTAATCTGCCAGTCCGAATCTCCCAAACTCCTACACAGCTTCGTGTAAATGTTACAGCATAGTCCACTTCCGATAAGCTAAAAGTATTTAAAAATTTGTTCATATTTTAAAGTAACATAAAATAAAAATTCCAACATTTATTACCTGATGTTGTCAATTTGCAACTCATGCCGATCAATTACATGTACTTTTTCGAAAATATTATTAATGTTCCAAACTTTAACAGAGCGGTCAATCGATGAAGTCACAACATTATTCCAATTTCCAATAGTTAACGCCTCGAGTTGTATGATGCGACCAAAGTGTGCGTCCAACACTTTGACCAGCTGAAATGAGTTCAAACACCATACATAAAGATTTTTCCGGACTCCAGCTACGGCATAGTCCAACTTAGAACTTATCATTACAGAGTTTGATTCCATTAATTTGGTAGTTATATTTCTTACTCCATGTGGCAAGGCTAAATACATTGCTTCCACACTCAATCTGTTCCCCTCCAAGTCACCAAAGTCCCAAATGACAAAGCCCTTTCCGGCGGTACCCAACAGCATACGATCTTGCTGATCTAAACGCAATTGTAGTAGCATTTCATTTTCATCGTTTTCGAATCGTGGAAGTGTGTTCTCCAATTTCCATTTAACCAGCGAGTTATCAAAGGATTCCTCAATTCGGTATACATTAACTTCATAATTGTCTTTATTTGAACATCCATAAATTTTTGATCGTTTCTTATTGAGGGTTAGTGCACTAAAAAAATATAATGTTGGTGCACAAAGTTCACCTCTGTGCGAATCAAAACGCAAACGCGAATCGTTTATTGAACCGGACCAAAAAATTAGATTATATTCATGTAAGTTAGAAAACTCGATGTGTAGAAGTTGCCATTCCGTGCAATTTTTCAACGATGTAAATATCTCTACAAGATTACCACGCATATCGAATTGAGCCCACTTTTGTTTGCAACTTATAAACAAGCTTTGTAAATTTAAAATATAATAAAAAAAAAAAGATGAGTATTTGTTATCACTGCTCTGCTATTCACAACTTGAATAAATTACCTTTGATTTAGTAAATAGAGGCTACTTATTGGCCCATCACACTCTTCGAATGGATTATTAATAATAACAAACTCACTCGATAGCATATTCAACAACACTGTTTGATTATTGTTTGAATAAGCGGCGGCCCATTTATTATCAGGGCTTAAAACGAGCTGCTGCAATATGCCCTCAATTCCAGGATTAACATCGCGAGTTAGATCTGAGGTTGATAAATCGAATGTTATAAAATGAGTCGATATTGAGACCATATAACGCATGTCACTTGTAAGGCAAAACGCAAATACTGCAAATTGATGTCCTTCAAGAGAATACTAAAAAAGCAAAAAGCGAAAAACGATCGAAGATTTTTATCAAAATGAAAAAGAAAAAAATTTTACACAAATGCAATAATTAACTTTTAACGGCCCTCCTGGTGTATGGAGGCAGTGATTGACAGGTATGAGCGCACAGTGTTTGGGACCGCATTGGTCACACGCCCTCAACAACATTTTAATGTTTGCATTTCCCCCAATTTCTGGCAAGAGACGCCCGACTAACTGTGGGGCCAACATATTTGGATATACTGCCAAAATAGCTCCGCCAAGACGTAACGCATCTGCCACTAACATTAACTCTCGTTTTGCTTCTTTGTCTTCGGTATTTGATGAAGCATCTTCAAAGTCAGCCAAAACAGCTTGCAGCGGACAGCTACAAAGCTTTGCATGCAGCCACTCGTAATTAAAGAGTACGTGCTCAAATAAATCCTTAAAACGTCTAGATCGTACAAAATGAAATGGCAATTCGCCAAACTGTATAAATAAAAGTTGCGAAAGAAAATTGAGTTTAAATACACAAATGAGTTTCTAAAGTGATAACATCGTTTGTTTTCGTACCTTTCTTAGATTGTATCGTTTGGAGCTTCCATCTTTACTTGTAAATACTAAGGGCTGTATAGGCACCTTGCGGTCAGCAGAACCCTCCTTATCCGTTAGTCCGAAACGGTGTCTTTGTATTTCAGTAAATCTGAACGGTTTTGGCACTCCTCCGCCCCATATACCTAAGTAGTAGTCAGCTATCATAGAATGGAAATACATGGCCATATTCATATTTTTGAAATATCGCTCCTTCGCTGTGTCTCTAAACTGTCTGTGATACCAGTTCATTACATTGACACCATCCGCCTCGCGTTCGCTAAGATAATTTGGCAAATCGTTACGTATGCGCGTCCACAGTAATGGTGGAATTCGTCTGACGGGTGGCAGATGATATTGATAAACGTCATCCAACACTTTATCATCCAATGATATCAAATCCTCAAGTTCACTCTCTGACAGGCCTGATTTTGAAGCTGTAATGTAGGCTAATGCATGAAATACTAAAATGCGACCATGTTGTTTTTCAATCCTTTCAAACAACATCATAATTGAATCCATCACATTGTTAGCCAAGTGAGTTTCTTGAGGCCGAGTGTAACTACGCCATCGACATATTTCCGCAAAAACTAATTTTACAAAAATTGGCAACGAACACTTGCCAATGGCATTTGCGACTAAACGCCACTGATAGTTATTAAGATCTCTGCATGCTGTTTTCATCCACATCTTTATGACATTCATTGCTAAATCTTCGCCCAACGCTGTAACTTCAATAAAATTCTCCTCCACGTCTATCATTTTTCGCAAGACATGATACTCCTGGGACACAACTGGATTGTTTTCTTCTTTCGCACACGAAATTATTATCTGATATAAACAAACTCATGGATTAATAAAATAAACTGAAATAGTATTATGTAACCTTGGACTATGAACGATGAACCACTAACTGCCTCACCAATAAAACTAAGATTTCGTTAAGTTTATCACAGATTTGCAAGTCAATGGGATTTTATTTGAAATGGGAAAGCAGTTGTGGTACTCTTGTTTATTTAATGCAGTCTTACCTTGCAGTGTTCTGGTAATCGGGTAGGTATCCAAGAAACGCTATTTGAATCCTGTGTACCAGTTAGTTGGTCTACAGAGTCAAGGTAAAGCGTCAAAGGTTGATTTATGCTAGCATAATTTAAAAGTTGCTTAAAGTGTGCTGTCAATGGTACTAAGTCGTCGGGAATACATTCAAAGGGCAACATGTAGTTGTAAGAAATCTAAAACATTTAGGAATCCACAAATAAGCAATTGAAAACCATTGTGAAGGCAGTTAACTCACCTGTTGGCAAATCGAAATTAGAGTTGGTGTTAATGCGCTCGAGTCTGGTGTAGTGCCCAAAAATCTTATTATATTAATTGGCCTCTTTTCGGGAAACCATTCTGAAGCAACAAGTGAAGCACTTTTAGCTAAAAGAGATGTTTTGCCACAGCCTCCTTCGCCATAAAGGACAAGTGGTTTATCTGAATCCCCCAGCATATAACGCTTGATATGCTCTAGACTAATTTCACGCCCATAAAAGACCTTTACAGAATTATTGCAAGCGTGCAAATGCTGAAGGATTTCAGTTACTATCTGTCCCTGTGCACTGGAATCTTCTTTGCGCATAGCTCTATCAACTAATTTGATAATATTTTTGTAAAAGTGTGATATAAAATGATTAAGATATTCCTCATGTGTTTCAATGTCAAGACCTTCGCGGCCGATCCACTCCACAGTGTATTTTTGCGAGTTACTGGCTTCAATTTTGGCGGGCAGCCGATTGTCTCGAAGATCAGCTAGAAGTTTTGCTGATTCGGTATCCAAACTTCTATTTATAATGTCGACAAAAAGGGAGGCCTTTTTTAGATTTTGAAGATTTATATTGTTAATGTAGCGCACGTACGACAGACAATGGTTTTTTGTGTTTTTCACATTTAAAATTCCATTAATGACCTCCCGTTCGGTAACTACAGAGGAAAATAAAAATTATGCAAATAGCTAAAAAAAATATTTCTCTATTCTCTCGAATTACCTGACATGAAATAGTTGTGTACTGCGTCCTTATCCATTTTACCGCCAGTTCCAAGCGAAGCTGCTGCCTTTCGTAACAATTTCTGCATTTTTCCTAATGTATCCCACCAAATTGCTTGATCTTCAGCCTGTAACTTGGGCACTCGTTTATTATTAAAATTAATTAAAATAGAAGAAATTGGCTGAAGTACGGACACGGGGGGAACTGCGTTACTATCCTTTTTGTACCATAAATCCAATAAGGCACGGTCCGCACTCATTGATGTTAATTCTTCGCAGATCATTTGCAATTCTGATGAAACAATATAAGTAGGAATGGGACGATATCCGTATTTTTGACCCAAAAATACCACAAAATTTGGACCCATAGATAATCTCTGACAATTTTTTATCTCCCTCATACAAAGCTCTGTGGTCATGTGATCATCTGTTGCTTCGTCACGCACTCCCCAACGCATATCAACCACCTGTAAATGTTAAATCACACTTAAATACTTGGTCCAACATTACGTCAGATTTTTAAATACCTGAAACTCTAAGCCATGTTTTTCGCGGCAATAGTCTTTAATGCGGGGATAGCATTTTGCCATTAACGAATTTCGCTCCATTGTTGTGTCTACGTTTTAAATGTTTGTTTTTTTTCACAAATATATGGGTGTGCAGATTAAAAAACAAAACCAAACAAACTCTTGTTAATGAACTTTATATCCAACAATTTATTTTAACTTTTAATTTGCAATTTGCGAACATCTAATGTTTACCTGTAAAAGTGGAACTTGTAAAGATGCGAACAATTTTAGAACTTACAGGAGGCAGCGATTCCAATGATCCAGCAAATATCGAATCTATAGTTCGATCATCCATAACAAATATTATTAAACCGATTCGAATATTAAATTGCTTAAAGAAATTGTTTTATTTTTATCTTTATTCCTTGCCACTCAAAATGAACCTTTTTCAATGAGTTCTTAAGCTGAAGAAGCAATGCAAATAACTAAAAGTTTTGGTGTTTGTTTGATCGATATTGTGGCAATCAAATTACCAAAACACCATTTAAATATAGAATTATGAATACGTGAATTATACACAACGGTAGAAAAGACCTACAAAACCCATTTACACTTGAAACAATACATATCCTTTATGTTAACATGCATCCATATATACATATGTATATATATTTAATGTACATACATACATACCTACATAAATTATAAATCTCTTTGTAAGTTTGTATGTTTGTTTGTTTGTGCGTGCGTCAATCACAGCTAAGCGACAGAACTGATTCTGAATAAATTTGAAACACGTGTAGGAATGCATTTGTCCTCATGGGAAAAAAGGGTATTTATATTTTAAAATAACGGATCAGGAGGAGGGAAAAGCGGGCATTTTTATGCCACTAAATCAAATTTTATCTTTCTTATCTGTCTCGGGTAATCGTTTTTTAATGAAATTATAAAACTTAAATATGTTTGTCCTCATCTATATCTGTTTTCAGAGCTAGGAGCTAGAAGAGAGACGAAGAGGAAAAAGGTCATTTACGTCTGTACCCATTACAATAAAATTTTGAACAAAAATATGTTTGTAAACGGTAGAATATTGTACGTTTATTTTGAAAAAAAAGGAAATAGAAGAGGGAAGTGGGGGAGAGGACTAACGCACAATTTTATGAATCTTGAGTGATCTTAACAAAATCAGATTGTAAGGATCTATAAGATCCAAACTGATTTGATAGATTTCTCACGTGTTCGAAATAGAGCCACAAAGGGACCACAGAAAGGCCCCTACATTAGACCTAGGCAACATTGGATACATTAAGCTCGAATATATTATAAACCTCTCTGTAAGTTTGTTTGTTGATGTGCCAATCACTGCTGAACTAATTTTAATGAAGTTTGAAACACGGGTAGGGCCTTTAGAGAAAAATGAGAAAAACGGGAATTTAAGTCAGTACCGGTTTTAATAAAATTTTCAACATAGTTAGATAATTTTGTAGAAGCCCAGCAAAAAATCTTAGAAAAGGTAATAGAACTAGATTACCAATTTAATGATTTTAAAAAGGAATAAGACTTATATAATCAATTCCTGAGAATCGATGACACTAAGTAAATTATGACGATCATTAATACTTATTTTAAGGTATTCTCTTTTAACTTAAAGAGCTATTTCAATTACTACTTCCTGCTTTGCGAACTAATGTAATGTGTTTTGTAAGCGAGTAACAAAAAATGGCAATCGCAGCGGTAAGTCATTATATGGCAAGTGCTTTTTAAGGTAATGTCTAATTTTTTGCTGGGAGGTAGAATATTCTATGTTTATTTAGAAAAAAAGTAATAGGAAGGGGCAGTGGGGGAGGGAGAGGACAAACACGCAATATTATGCACTTACTTTATCACTTGTATAAAATACACTTTTTTCGTAAAATCCTTAAATATAAAATAAAAATTAATCATTTGTATGCTTAATAGTAAAATATCTTATTTAAAATCAATTCAAGGGTTATAAAAATTCTTGCAAAAAAAACCGACTTCAAAACAGGTTTCATCTGCCGGTCTATAACGGTTCAAGAGCATGGCAACATAAATTAGATTAAATTAACTATTGTGACACCCTTATATTCGATCTGTAAACTTTATACTTCTTCAAATGTTCAACAGTTTGGCAATAAACATCAAATTAGAGCAAATATAGTGGGCACGCTTTAATTTCCAAATTCAAATTATAAACTTGATATTGTAGTAGAGTTAGCAATAAGGTTCGTTGTAAATTGCGTCTAACGGTACAACAGTTTGGCTACATACATCAGATTACATCAATATTGTAAAACTTTATAATTTAAAATATTTACACCAAATAAAGTAGTGGAAACTCTGTCTAATTCTTACGTGTTAGTATTTAATGGTTTTAAAGATGTGGCCATAAACGTCAAATTACATTAATTTTGGGAACACCCTTTAATTTCTAAATTTAAATTATAAACTTGTTGTTATAGCGTACTTAGCAATACAGGTCCCTTGTAAGTTTCAGCTGTCTGTCTATAACGGTTCAATAGTTCGGCCACGTACATCAAATTACATCAACTTTTGGGACACCCTTTTATTTCCAAATCAAAATTTTATTCTTGTTGTTATAGCGAAGTTAGCAATACAGGTTCGTTAAAAATATCAAGCGTCTGTCAATCAATCAACATTCTGTCCAATTTGCAAGCATTTGTCTATAACGGTTTAAAAGATAGGCCCATATAAGTCAATTTACATCAATTATGGGAACACTCTTTAATTTCTAAATTTAAATTATAAACTTGTTGATATAGCGGGCTTAGCATTGAAGGTGTCTTTTTAGCTTCAGCGTTCTGTCTATAACGTTACAAAAGTTCGGCCACATACATCAAATTACAATAACTATTGGGACACCCCTGGATTTCCAAAATTGAATCTTATACTTGTTATTATAGCAGAGTTATCAATACATGTTCCCTGTAAATTTCAGCTGTCTGTCAATAACGGTTCAAAAGTTTGAACACATACATCAAATTACATTAACTATTGAGGCACCCTTTCTTTTTTAATTTTGGGTGTTTATACTTGTTATTATAACAGTCATTGTAATCGACATCCTGTCCAATTTTCAAGCGTTTGTCTATTACCGTTCAAAGTCTATTACGGTTATAAGTTAATTTACGTCAACTATGGGGACACCCTTTAATTTTGACATTTATTTCTGTATTACAGTTTATTCTTGGGAAATAAAGTTATACGCAGTTTTTAAAAACTTAAAAAACATGTATGTTGTATGGGAACACCCTTTAATTTTTAAAATTACGAAATGCTTCCAAGGCGCAAATGTTTTATATGTGATGGAGTTACCAGCTAAACCTAAGTAAATCGTGGTCTATCTATCAAAAAATCTCATTCTCATTAGAATTGTTTTTTTGTTTAAAAATGAAGTGATAAACTTTACGTTGTTATTTAGGTATGATATTTTAACGTTAAGGAAAATATAGAAAACTTTTTAATTTTAGTACTCTCAATTGATCTCATCAAACACCCTATGACTCAGCATTGCATCTTTTACTTGCAACTGTGATTTTAGCCTTTTTAAAAGTATTTACATCCTTAATGTTATTTAATTCGTAAAGTGGGATGATTAGAAATAAAACTTAAAAAAATAACTGAATTCCTAAATATTTATTAGAAAATTGTTCTTATTAATGTTTGTTTAAAGTTGTAACACTTGAGATCGATAGGTAATAATTGTTTAGCTTGGTTGGATGCATCGTTTCTTGAATATGAAGTTTTTTTTTCTCGCTGGCTCCCTAAAATAGTATAAAACTTAAACTCGACTTAACTATTTTTTTTAATTTGTTACGATTTTTGAAAAGGTTGTTCAAGTCTTCATAGTTTTGATTTGTACGATATAAACATATATAAAAGGGATGGTGTTGTATAAATATTCATACTTAGAGATAACCCATTAATAAGAAGAAATAGAAAACTATCATTAGATAAATAATTTACCTTTAATGTTGTTCAATACACCTTGACATTTTTTGTTTTTAAAAAACAAAAATATATACTTTGCCTTCCATAAAAGGAAGTTTTTTCTTCACATGTTTCATATGTATAACTCATGGCGCAATAATTTATTATGTGGGTGCAGTTCGACAGCTGGTTCTTTTGTATATATGTATTACCTTTTTTGAACATGCATTTTAAATGTCAAAGTATTTTGTTGCAATAATAAATATTTGAAATAAACATTTGTTAAGGAACTTTTATTAAACTTTGTCTACTTACTTAATTTAACAAACACTTTGAATCTAACACATGGTACTTCTACAAATTTGCAGCTCGATATCAGATTTATTTTCTGCTACTTAAAAAAGCATTTTTAATGTAACTCGTTCAACATTGTCGAATTAGGTTTTAGGTTTGAAGAAAATAATGAATGGTACCAAAGTCAAATATTGATTGATAGCTCGTAAAATAACTTTGGAAAATTGGAGTTTTTGTCTTTTCTTTTTTCGTAATAACATTCCAAGGAGTATCAATGAGATAATATGATCGATATCCATAAATGTGTTGTAATGTTTGACAGTAATAAGTCTTTTAAAATTTAAATTCTAAAACTCTTTGTTAAGATAAAAATAACAAATTTGCAATTTTTTTTCTTTGATTTTTTTTTTTTGTTAAAATGTTTATTTTCATTAAATATTACGATAGGATAATTTATTAATGAGGTTTTAGCTATTTTTAATTTATTTTATGTTTGAAATATTAGTATAAAATTTTTAATGACAAGTAATTTTTTTCGATATTGTAAAAAAAGGTTAAATCAAAAACGATTTATTGGAACATTAGGATTTTCACGATGTAGGATGTGTGATTGATTGGTTAATGTGTTTTTTTTTTTTTGCTTTATTTAATGTTCTTAATAATATTTTCCTATAATTGAATTTATTTAACATTTTAGTTCTGTTTGTCTTCTTTTCTTGTTAGTTTTGTGTGGTGCTGTATAATTTTTTATCGGTTATTTTTGCGACAATCTGTTCGAACGTATATAAAAAATCGATATTTTAAATGATTAATAAATTAAACGTAACTATTTCAATGCATTTATTTATTCATATAAATATATCAATAATAACAAAAATAAATAAATCTAATTTTAAATTTGTAAATTTATATTTTTAATTTAATTTACTTCACTTTAAATAAATTTTGCTTATTTGCTTTCATTTGTAACCATGTTATTTGTTCAATTTTTGCTTAGATATTTTTTTATTGATTAAAAAATAAAAATAATAAAGTAATAAAGAGAAAAAACAATACTTTGATAAATACAAAATCAAATAAAATATTACATAATAAAAAACAATTAACTAAAATAAAATAAAAAAAAAATAATAATAATAAATTAAAACGTACTAATTGTTAAAATAAAATACATATGTACGTAAATATATATCTACACATTCAATACCTTTTGTCTAGTTTTTACTTTAATTAATTTCTAATGCCGTTTTTAATTATTTGATCTAATAAATCGTAAGCAAACAGTATGGAGTTGAAAAGAGTTATAAAATTAGAATTGTTTTATTTTTTGTATGTATGTGTGTATGTATTTATGTATATATGTATGTATATATTTATATATTATTTCTATTATAAAATTAATCTTAGGTGGTGTTTTTTTCTTCTTGTTTTATACTTTTATATAATAGTAATTAATATATATTTCTGATTTTAAGATAAACTCGCATGAATGCTGTATGTATGGATGTATGTATGTTTGCATGTTGCTCTCATTTAACAATAGAGTATTTATTAAACTCAAAATTTTTAATTTATTATATTAAAAGTGATTCATAACGACAGATTGGATAAAATAATGGAAGATCTTTTCATTGGATAAAAAAAATGTGAATAAATATTTTGAGTTAACAATTAATGCTTCTGTTACACAACTGCGACATATTTAATTTTTTATTTATTATTTCAGCAAACGGAAACACGTTTTGCTTTAGGATCTTCAAATTTGCTTGCATTTAATTAAAAAATTAAAACTTGCTTAGAACGTTGTGCCATATCTTTCTTTCTCTTAAATCAAATTACAACCAATTAGTTTATGTACTTGGAGTTATATTCTTTTGTAGTGGACTTAAGAAGTATCATCTTTATTATTTAAATTATTCATGTTTGATGTTCTTAATGTAGATTGTATGGGGCCATCATCATTTAATTTTTTGGCGGATATTGCTAATTTGTGTATATGTGGCGAGGAGGGTGAGGTCAATATCACTCTATAAGAAGAAAATTCTTTCTTTTTTATTCACAATAAAAATTTAAAAAAAAAAAAGTTGAAAGTTGCAAGTAAGCAAGACTTTAGTTAGTTTATTGTAAAAAAGCAAACAAGCGAAATTCTGTTCTTTTTTTTTTCTTTTGGAAGAAGTAGGAAAGTATTTTAGCAGAATGTTATTTGCAGAAAGTTTTTAAAAATATTATCATTTGATTGCAAGTAAACAAGTCAACTTTTTAATTTTCAATGACCTCCAAGTGCTGGCAACTCGCTGCTTTAAAAAAGTTCCAAATAAGGTTGCCCAACACCTACCTGGGACTATTATCTGCTTTTTCGCGGACTAGAGTTGTAGTAGTAGTACTGACTGTTCCACCGTTTAACTTCTGTAGAGATGACTTTCGTACTTGTACTGGTTTAAGGCGTTCTTCCAGATCGCTCAGAGAACCATCTGAAGTCTGCGAATCCTCGCTGAAATAGTTTAAGCTGTGTTTTATTTAAAAAATATATAATAATAAGGCAACTGTTTTACCTCTCTGTCAGATCTTCGTCGCCCTCTTCCATTGCTTGCTGTAAATCAGCAATACGTTGTAAAGCTAATCGTAAATCATTCTTTAAAGCAGATGATTCTGATTCCACTTGCTCGATTTTCTTTTCTAGATCCTTTCGTTTTGTCACAGATTCCTGTTCTCTTCCAGAGACGATATGAAATTCTTCGCGTAATTCTCTTAAGCTCTTTTGACATTTTTTCAGAGCATCTTGAGCTTGTAATTCTCGAACTTTTGCTTGTGAAACTTCATTTTGTAGCCGTTCTAAAGATTCTTTATGGCGACTAACCTGAACTTCTAAGCGAGTTCTGGTAGCCTGCTCTAATTCTAAACGCGATTCCAGTTCTTTGGTACGTAGCTCCAAACTATAAGAAAAACAAAATCATTTTTGCTATATCCTTTAAAACGATACAAAAAATTTTAATATTTACCGTTTTGACATCATGGCTGCTGAAGGGTCCGTTAAATTTTCAATATTTTCCAGCCTATGTTGTAACTCCGTTACCTGTTCTTTAAGATTATTTCGTTCTGCTTCCAATTCCGATAACTTAAATTCATATTCGGAGGCTGCAATTTGTTCGGCATTTAGCTGTTTAACAGTCGCACTATACTTTTTCATTAGTTCAGCCAGTTCTTCCTCATTTTCTTCTATTTGGGCTTGCAGTTCAGTGCGATCACGTTGAGCTGTGTTCGCTCGATCTTCAGCTTCAATGCGCGCTCTGTTAGATTCTTCGTACATTGCTTGAACTTCTGCTAAATCTGCTTCAGCAGATTGTCGAGACTTCATGGCTAAAGTACGGGCTGTCTCAGCATCCTCAAGCTGGTTACGAAGTTGACGTATCAAAGCCTTGCCAGGTGTGTCAGCCTTCAGACGTTCCAATTGAGCGTGTGCATCTTTAAGAAGTGCTTTGTATTTACGCAGATCCCGACGTATCTTTTGATTAGCTGCTTCTTCAGCTTGGCGATCAACACGATCTTGATCTTCCATTGAAGAAACCCGACGTTCTAATTCATGTTTTTCTCGTAGTAGAAGAGTTCTTTCTTCGTGCTCGGTTTCCAATTGGCACTCAAGCGCTGTGATTGAAAAAAAAAACAAATGTCTTATATAATAATTGTTGCAACTTACACCTGAAGTAAAACTCACCTTTTATTTTTTTATATGCGCTACCACGAGCTTCTTCGAGCTCTTCATCTCTTTGTTGGGCCTCTCTTCGTGCTTCTTTGCGCATTGTTTCTAATGCCATCTCTAAACGGAGTTTAGCTTGTTCCAACAGTTGTACTTGACCTGCCATTTCATCCAATTCCTCCTCCTGTTCCTTTACTCGTCTGTCTAATTCATTTTTGGACCGTCTTAACTGTGCAATCTCCTCTTCCGTACCGCCGCCAAATGTCATTTCCTCTAACTCTCGTTGTAACGATGACAACTTCTCTTCCTTAAGATCAAGCTCAAGACGAGTGTCCTAAAAAACAATTAAACATTTTTAGTTGTTTAACAAGAAATCCAATAAATCTTGATTTAATGAATAATTTGCTTAATGCTATACCGGCTGTGCAAAATTTTATGTAGCGTTCACCAATAATGATATAAAGATGAGGCAATGAATGTGTTTCTGTGAGAAAAAATCATTATTTCGACGTAAACCCTCAATGCGTTACCACAAAGCACTTTTTTAACAAATACAGCACCAAGAATAAAAGCGTGGAAGTTTATGGAAACAAATTTTTCTTAGATTTTAACAATTAAAAACTATGATTTTTTTAAGACCTAAAAAAATCCGTTATGTTTTCTCTATTTAGCTTTGCACCAAAATTCTAAAACATGGATCTTTTCGAACTAGACCTATTTGTTTTTCTGTTAGAGATGAGCGGTTTTTGAGGAACGTCGTTACCAGTGAACGTGATTTTTAAATCACCGTTTTTTAAATATTTACCGTGATCACCTGTATGCCGGTGATTATATAGGATGTGTATAGTACTTTTAAAGCAACTGTAAGTAAATTTGGCCAGAAATATAAAATTCGGTAACACTGATTGATTATAGGTCCAAATAAAAAACCACACAAATAGTGTGTAGTATCTGAAATTGTAAGCCTTTGTCTACAATAAAACGCTTCAATAAAACTACATACATTTTCAGATATCAATTTCATTGAACACATGACCTTTCACTTAATTACTTTATACGCAGTTTTTATAAAATTCAAAATGTAGGTACGAGGGCTGCTCTATATATTTCTGGCCTAATAGTGAAAATGTGAATATTTATAATCAAAAATAGTTTCATTGTTTTTAAAAGTATTCTCCAGCATGATTTATACACTTTTGCATGCGCTCAAACCAGTTGTCGAAGTACTTTTTCCACTCCGATTGAGACACCTCTAAAACATGGTTTTTGAACACTTCAACAGCTTCTTCTGGCGACGAAAATCGTTGACCTCGCATTTTTTTCTTGATGCGCGGAAACAAGAAGAAGTCATTAGGTGCCAAGTCAGGCCTGTACGGCGGATGACCCATTAATTCGACGTTTTGGCCGGTCAAAAATGCTCTGGTTTGAGCCGATGTGTGAGAGCTCGCATTGCCATGGTGAACAATGAATTGTCTTCTCTTGTTGGTTTTTCGAATTTCTCCGATGACTTCAGGCAAACAAATTGTAGTGTACCACTCAGAAGTGACCGTCCTACGTTGCTCAAACGGAACAGTCGCCACATGACCAGTTTTGCCGAAAAAACAGGCGACCATTTGCTTCGAATTGCTTCTTCCACGAACAATTTTGGTTGGATTTTGCTCGTCTTTGAAGACCCACACGGTCAATTGTTGTTTCGTTTCGGGCTCATACGCATAGATCCATGATTCGTCACCTGTGACGATCTTATAAACGTCTTTTGAAGCACCGCAATCGTATTTTTGCAACATTTCTTTGCACCAATCGACTTTCAAGTTGTGCGGGATCCAACGAGAACAAACCTTTTTTACTGCCAGGTGTTCATGCAGTATCGAATGTATGCTGGTGGAAGAAATGTCCAAGGATGTCTCTATCTCTCGGTATGTCGCATGTCGATCTTGCATTATGAGTTCACGCACGGCATCAATGTTCTCTGGCACAACAGCCTTTTTTGGACGACCTTCACGGAATTCGTCTTTGAGCAAGCTTCGGCCACGATTAAATTCATTAAACCAATTTTTCACAGTGCTATAGGATGGTGCTTCATCGCCATACAAAGATTTAAGTTCATCAATGCACTCTTGTCGTGATAATCCACGTCGAAAGTTGTGAAAAATGATGGCACAAAAATGTTCACGAGTTTTTTCCATTTTTTTCTATATTAATTTTTTCAAGCCACTGTTAACAACACAAATAATGGTCGTACGTCAATACGTTTTGAGTACGATTATGCTTAAAAATGACAAACTTTCCAATGGAAATGTCAGATTGCACTTGGCAGCACTCAGTGTTGCCAGGCCAGAAATATATATAGCAGCCCTCGTATTAAAAAAACTGTAAAAACTACACATGTATTAAAGCTAAACTCATGCTAAATTGAGTCGGGATGGGCTACAATGACAGCTTAAATGAATTCGGTCTTTCTTATTTTTAATGATGACCTCACTTACTATACACTTAAAAAAGAGAGATGCATAGATTAATTTATATATTTTTTTTCGATTAAATTTCCATTTTAATTAATTTTAATAACTGTTCTTAAATCATAATTAAATTAAACTGAAATATATTTTCTAAGTCAAAATATTCACCACATATCGTGAGGTTCTTGTATTTTAAAAATATTTTTTGCTCTTTTAAATGGCTTTAAGTTTATAAATTTCTTTTTTTTAGTAATGCGAAGAGTTAGCCCGTGTATAAGACGAAGATTGTCTGAAGAACAATCAAATGTTTAAAACTCAAGCAACAATTCACAAACAACAAATAAGAACAAAATTAAAAAAAGAAACAACTGCAACATGAGCTCTTGAACATATGAGTTGCATGCAAACAAACGAACATATTGTATGAAAGTAGACAAATAATGTGTGCGTGCGTCACTTCACTCACTCCTCTTCAGACCACAGTTAAAGATAACACATCCACATCTTATTTCTAGAATCTAGACTTTAGCGAGCATAAATGTACTTTGTACGAACATCATTGTTATAGATCGTCATCATTACGAGTATAAATGATATTTTAATAAGCGTGCGAGCAAACTTAAAATAAAACACAAAATTTTTTAATATCTGTGTAATTTGCTTTTTTAACGACAATTTTATGGCGTTATTGACGAGTCCATAATCGAATCACAACAGATTTTTCACAGTAGTTCACCGATTACGCGCTTTATTTAATGGAGTAAAAGTGAAGAAAACAAGTACAGTGAAAGCTCCGGTCCGTTGTGGAGAGGTGTCCGTCTACGGGATAGTTGATTAGAAATGGTCGACATTCACTGATATTAAATATTCTATTATGTATTGATATGTAAGTGAAACTCCGCAAGTAGAGTTTTCACTGTATATTGATTTCGGATTGAATAGTCTTGTCTCCGTACTGTTGACCCTTGACTATAAATACTGCCCACCAAACGAATGAATCTTTGACTTTGCGTTAATTCTGCTTGTTAAAATTAACATTTGA
Source organism: Gymnosoma rotundatum (assembly GCA_916610165.2). Classification (NCBI taxonomy): domain Eukaryota; kingdom Metazoa; phylum Arthropoda; class Insecta; order Diptera; family Tachinidae; genus Gymnosoma; species Gymnosoma rotundatum. The sequence goes on from OU744336.1 coordinate 180,926,452, forward strand.
GGACAGTCATCAATGGACAATTCTTCAAAGTAATGTTTAAATTAAATAAAAATTACATTCTTTACCCAAAATTGACCTTGACTTATTTCCGTCTAAGCTAATTTGTGGCATATTTATTCTAAATCATGCGAAATCTTTCTCTATCAATACTACTGTATAAACCTATTTTACTAATGTTTTGCATAAACTTAGTAACGAATGAACTCGCTTCAGGTCTATTTAAGTATAATATTTACCTTGACCCAAAATATTTGACCAATGTTTTTTCAACCACTTTCGATTTTTAGTAAACATTGAACACACATTGAGTTCCCGTAACAATAAAACATTTTTGACATACACTGAGGTAAAAAGTCAATAAAACGTTATTATAATTTCAACTTGTCAGCGAGAGTTATCGGTCTAGGACTTTTTTCATTAGTGCTGTTTGGGTTAACGGTTGTACAGCTGCGTTAACAGAAAACAACTGAAAAATAACAGGGATCGTGTTTGCCATATTAGTATGTACAATATTACCATGGCGAAATAATACCAGGTGGTCTCCATGGCGAATTCATCAGTTTTCGTCAAAACGCTAAATGTCAAATTTTTTATATGTTGTTTGACATGGAGTTTGACATTTAACGTTTACGGCAAAAATTAACGAATGCGCCATTGCGACCACCTAGTATTATTTCGGCATAAATATTACAATAGATTAACTTTCTTAACCAATCAAGAAGAAAGAACATTTTTAATAATTATAACCAAATTAAAGAAAAGCATAAATTTTAGTTATAAAATAATTAAAACAGATAAAATGAATTGACACTTACCGCTAATGATTGTTCCAGTGTAAACTTTTCAGCAATTAGTATATCATTTTCTCGGGATAAACGTTCTTTTGATTGACGCTCTTGACGAGCAGTATCCTGTAAATAACACAATAAAATTAAAGTGAATATATGATCAATTTTTCACATTTTCTCTTTTCTTTCAAATCATCTTCCAGAAAGATTGATCTTTTTTTATAATCTAGAACTGGTATACTTTAAAAACACGTAAATATAAATATAAAAATAACCTTCTTCTACTTGAAATTTAAGATATAGCATATGGAACCCAAAAACAAAAAAGTACACATCTAAATACATACTAATCTTTTCGTTTTCAATTTGTTAAATTTGCAACTACATACGTTCATACTCGTATACATAATATATGTATGTAGTGCAGAATTGTTTATTGCATAAAATACAAGTTTTAAAAGCTATTTTAACGTAGAATGTTTAACATTATTAAATTTAAACTGAAAAACGAAGTAGACAGAAGGACTTTGCGCAAGTGCCAAAAGTCTGCATGTTGCGATTAAAATAAAAGGTTTTGTGACTTTGTTGGCACTATTCCCAATAGACGCTTGGTGTTTATTTTAGGTGTCTGTCTACTACGATTCAAAATATAAGGAAAAGTCTAAATCCCTTCGTCCAGAGTTTTCTAAAGTTTATTTTATGGTAACACGCTGTTAGTTTTCAACTTAATTTATTTATTTTTAATTTACTGAACCAGTCAGTAATCATAACGGAATCAGAAAGGACAGAGTTCTGAAGTAAATTAAAATTATAGGGAAAGTATTGAAGTAGATTGCTATATTTTTGGGTTCTGTCCTTTTCAACCCCCTCACCCTCCTCAGTGATGAGCCAGCAATAATACTTTCTTTACATTACTAAGCTCCGTGGCACTTAACTGGCTTTTATTCTAGACTAGGATTTTTGTTCGTTTACACACACAAGATTTAATGTCAAAACTAAATGCCTTTCCACAACAAATGGGAAAAAATATTTTGATGATTTTACCAACAACATTTGTAAGTTTTATCCGGTTTAGCAAATGGTCCCTCCATGAAAATGTTACCCTTTTTATTTCAAAAATAGTTGTGATTACTTTTAAATATTTTATTTACACTACGAATGAAGCCCTAATAAATTAAGTTGCAGACATATCTACAATTAATTTAACACCAACACATACATACATGTATTCAAATTAAAATATTGTAAAATAAATAGTGAAATTACCTGTAATGCCTGACATTCTGCATCGAATTTTCGCTGTTTTTTTTCTAGCAAATTATTGCGGCCGTTCTGTTCCTCTAAAAGCATTCTTAGATCGTTCATTTCATTGGTCATTTTCTGAGCCTTGCGCTTCCACTGACTTACAACTTGGCGTTGTTCTTCGACCTCTTCATATGCGTCGGATAACTGAATAAATTGAAAAAAAAAAATTGAAAACAGAATACATATATTTGAAAGAATGTAATTACTAGTTTAAAATTAAAGTTATTTCTCATTTGACTCCTACTGTCCTACGAAAAAAATACAAATTGTTTCAAAAATTTGCGCGTGCTCACATGTACAACTAAATCAATGAAAAGTTTTACTTTGAATAAATTATAAACTTAAGTTAAATTTATAACGCTAAAATAGGACAGATTTGATTTTAATCCACTTCAAAATATTATCTATTTCTTAATAATTCTTGAATATTTTGAAAAAATGTTTTAGTTAAAATATAAAGTAAATTTTCCATATCAAAACGGTAAACACGAATTTCTTGATATAAATAAATAAAAAAAAAAACAATTTGCAAATGTTTTAAACTTTGTTATTGAGCAGCGTCATGGATTATATATTTCAGGGATGGAATTGTTATATTCGTGAACGTACAGCACGTATCGTAAAAATACGTTTTTCATATTATGACATACGTTAACTGATGATGGCTGAACGTACGTTTTTTTACGAATTGTCATCCGTTAACGAAACTTAGTTCGAATAACTTAAAAAGTGCAACAAATTCGTTAAAACAATGGGAATTAAACAAAATTAATTTTAGTTTATGATAAAATTATTATAACAATAATAAACTATAATAAGTTAAAATCTAAATGAACACAAGAATTTGATAAAAAAAAACATGCTTCGTAATTGAGCGTAAGGAAAATTTACTGCTAACAGACTATAATATGAGCTTTCTAAGCGTATGAACGCACTAGTACCAGCAGTTAATGGTGTAAAGATTTAAAAAAAAGTAGTTCGCACTTTATATTTATTGTAAGAAAGAAATTAATATTTATATTATTGTGCATAAGGCTGACCAAAAGTATCTAGCGAAGAAAAAACTTTTTTTTAATTTTGAAAAAGCAGACTGGAGGAGGCCCTTCTGAAGAAAAGCTGCTGGTGCCCAGTGAAGAACTGTTAATTGAACGAAATTTGAAATACTGACCAGCCTGAACACTACAGCTCTAGCTCTAGAATTTTTTAATTTAAAAACTATTGTGAATCAATCAAAAGATTACGATTAGTTTCAATCGTATGACTAAATACCATTTATTTCATACGATTAACGTATCACATAATTTTTTTTTTCGTACGATTGGCGATACGATCACGGATGTAACGATTCCAGGTTTTTATTTTTTACATTTTTAATTTTAAGTTTAATCGAAAGAAAACGGAAACGAAAATACCTACTTGTTTCAAATTATGTTAAATTTTATTTTTATTTATGGTTTTTTTATCACACGGGGAATTATTCATTGTTATCATTTGGAAAATATTACAATGAAAAAGACTTAACTTCTATTGATTTATTTTAAATATTCATTTTGTTTTGCTAGTTGCAAATAAATATTTGTCTCTATTAACAGAAAATTACAATAACTTGAGCTTTTAACATTTAAGTGTAAAATTAAGAAATTGAATCTGATTTGTAGTGGAACCACAGTAACAGCCATACCTAAATAAAAGAGGAAAGCGGAACGTTTTCTTCCGCATAGCTTTTACGCTGAAATGCCATACCTGAACAAAAGCGGCAACGGTTTGTCAAAATAATAAAAAAAAACAATGTTATTAAAAACATTAAGGCTTAAGTCTAGTTAACGGGCGCACCTCAAAAATGAAATAAAGTTGTCTACGGGGTCTAAATGAAAATCTAAGCAAAAAATTACCTTTCCTATGATTCCCATATTATGTCATTCCGTCATAAAATACTCGATATGTGCCGAGTTATACATACAAACGTTGGAGATCCGTAACTCCGAAACTAAAGGTCAGCCTTTAAAATTCACTTCACTTAAAATTTTACAACCCGGAAACAATTTTTTCATTTCTGAACTAGATTTTTTCCAAAAATATATATAACTCCCCTAAATATTTTAAAAATTTTGTGTTAATTGAAAATGTAAAAAAAAAAAAACCAAAGCAAAGCGTTGCCGCCGCGTTATTTCGGTATGCTCCATACAAAATATACTGGCATGAGAACTTTTGACAGTAAAAGAACGCTTTCTGCCCTTGTTTAGGTATGGCTGTAAAGATGTTTGAAATAAATTGCTCTGAACGGTTGTTTTCATTCATGATCTATGCAACTGTTTGAATTTGCAAATGCAAATCTTTTTCAGTATTTCTAAATAATAAATAAAAATTAAAATAATAAAAAACCGAAAATCCAGTGTAAGTATATAATGAAAATAAGTCATACCTTTTTCTCCAACTGTTTTTTAAGGGCAATTAACTGCTCCAGATCATGTTCGTGTTGTGTTTGCAAACGTCTTTTGGTAAATTCTAGTTCTTTAGCCACACGTTCATATTTTAGCTTGTACAAACCGCCAGCTGAACCACTGTCTTCATTATCTAGATCTTCTTCCTCTTCCGATATACCATTTAAATCGGATTTAGCGCAAATTAATTCAATTTCGAGCTTTTCAGTACTTTCTTGTAGACTCTTTACTTTGCTTTCCTTTTCCGACACCTCTTTTTCTAGACGCAGGCGTTCTGCAGTTTCTGCTTCCAAACGTTCAGTTGCAATATTAGCCGTAGACCGCTCTTCTGCTAAATCTACCGCCATTTCAGATAACTGAAATTTAAAAAAGATTTTTTTTTTTAAATAACATGTTATTTTCTTTTCTTTATTTAATTACAGTTTCACTATAAGTTTCATCATATTAAAAATATAACAAATATACGGAGAATTAAATTTAATGTTGAATTAACAGAGAATGTTGCTCAGAATTACAGACTCTTCATTTTAATTATTTTAAATAGCGTACTTCCACAACTATTCAAAATACTTCTCATTTTTTTTTTTTTAAATTTATAAGTTTTTAATGACAAATTTTATTTTTAATCAAATAAATGTTTTTTCTTTGCTTATTGGTTAAATTTTGTGTGTATTTTATTTATAGTTTAGAAGTAAGATTTTCTATAGAATGAAAATTTAGTTCGCACAATAATAATCTCTCTAGTTGTGTAAACCAGGGATGGGCAACCTTTTTGTAATACGGCCAAAATTGAAAACAACCAAACTTAAGCGTTCCATTAATATGGGTTTTGTAGGTAAATAAAGATTATTTATGTTTTCATAAAACGGTGAGAAAAATTTTTAGAAGTTGAACAAAAATAAATATATAAAATATTTCTGATAATATATTAATAATACTTTTTATTACTGCACTGTTAAGGTCCTTTTTTTCTTGCAGTTCTGGAATATTGTTCATATCTGTTAACAAAAATTGAATTGAAAATACATCAAAATACTGCTGAAATCCATTAATCTTTCTTAAAATTCTTGGTGCAAGGCAAATAAAATATTAATATATTTCTGTTTTTCGTAACTATTTTTAACTCTTTTCGTTATGGTTTTTAGAGACTGTTTTATGTTGTTGTTTTATATCTTCGTTCGAATACAAAACAAAAGAATAAAATTTTTTTTCTTAAGTTTTCTTTTGTTGCCTGTCACTGCTTAAAGGCCGGCCACAATATAAGTTTTAAATATGTTCGCGAGCCGCAGTTTACGTGCACATGGGCCGTAGGTTGCCCACCCGTGGTGTAAACTTATGTAGCAAGGGCGTAATATTATTCTCTTTTTGTTTTTATTGTTAAACTATTTTAAAGATAAAGTTGGGTGCTGTTCTAATTTTTTGTTAATAAAGTCATTCTTTGCCTTTGTTTAGTTTCTATTATTATAATAGTAAGTAAGGAGCAATAAATTATTATTGCTAATTCCTAATAATGCAATACAACGAGAAAGCGAAGTATAAAAATTAAAAATATAAAATTACACCCCAAGATCCAATAATAAACTCAAAACTCAATATTGAATTAAGAAGGGTCCATAAAACAAAACTTAAAAGCATTTCGAGAAATTCAATTTCAGATGAGTTGTGTTAATTGGATAATTTGATTTGAAGAAGGAAAATTGTTTACTAAAATAGTATGCATGAAATATGTATAAAATACATAGATACACATACATATGTATAAGTACACGTATACATATGTACATATATTTTTTGATATTTAAAAATTCCATAAAGAACATTAATATTTCGCTTTTTTTGTTTTTAGTTAAAATAACTTTTCTTTATTCAATGACACATTTTAATTTTATAAATATAAAAATACATACATACATACATATGTATATGTGTGTACATCAACTGATACAAACATATGTGTGTATATAAAAAGATGTATCTAGACTAGAGTTTTATATGCAGTTATTTATATTTAGTGTTTATAGAATCATGAACTTGACATACAATACAAACACATACACATATACATATAAATACGCATATGTATGTTCAAATGTATATTGTCAATTCATGCATTATCTTTGCTTATCTAGATAATTAATAACATAATCATATCATTGTTGTATGGATGGACAAGGTGGATTTTATGAAACGATAAGTATTTTCTCTTCAAAAAAAAGAATTCACATTGCAGAGAAATTATGCAGTAGAAATAATCGGTAACATTTTTTTCAATCTATGTATTTTATTGCAGAGTATACGTAAACAGATAAATAAATTTAAATTAGACTAAACTTCATATAATTTGAAGAGATTAATTTTAAAAGAAAACAAGAAAGGTGAAATTTGATACAGCTGCATGGTATGCATTTTATTGTTGTGAATAAACATAATAATGGATGGAAAAGAGGCTATTATAGCCGAAGAAGAAGAGAAAAATCATACTTTTCTTTTCACGAAGCTTTCCACTGACGCTAAATAGATTCGAGATAGGAAGAAATCGTTAGAAGATGAAGCAATAAAAAAATTATTTACATTCTGCTGGTAAGCAATTCTCTTATCCTGTTCTCTTACAATTTTGATTTACAAATTTGATTTTATTAAAAAAAAGAAATTATAAATTTGAAGCCCTTTATCTATACAAATAATAAAACTGTAACGGGGTCAGCATTTCGTTTAATTTAATTCTGCTGCAAATATAGTAATTGATGTGGAATACAAAACATTTATTTTTGGAAGTTTTGTCTGACTGTCTATCTGTCTGCGTTAGCATCACGTAAAAACTGCTAAATGGATTTGAATAAAATTTTATAAAGATGACCTTGGTTCCTTGGTTCATATAACCCTTGGTTCATTCAACCTTGGTTCAAATACAGAATACATTTTTTTAGTAAAGATAAATCATTTCGTAGAGAAAAAAAAGATACAAATAGAAAGCACCCAATTTTACCGGTATTATGGTACAAAAATACTTCTTACCACGTTTTATTTTTGTAAAGAACTCTGGAATAAATTTTATGAGGATGACCTTGGTTCCTTGGTTCAATAACCCTTGGTTCATTCAACCTTGGTTCAAATACAGAATACATTTTTTTAGTAAAGATAAATCATTTCGTAAAGAAAAAAAAGATACAAATAGAAAGCACCCAATTTTACGGGTATTATGGTACAAAAATACTTCTTACCACGTTTTATTTTTGTAAAGAACTCTGGAATAAATTTTTAAAAACACTTTTTTCAAAATTTGAATTCTGAGAAAATTAGAAATGACACGCAGAAGAATTCGTTAGCACTGATAGTATAAAATATACTTATTCTAAACTAAAAAAAAAATTAAAATAAATAAAATATAAATAAATAAATAAAATTTATAAAAAATATAAAATCATTGGAATTGCTAGTCATTGCACTAATAGCTTTAAATAAAGTTTAAATAAAAATTTTTACGTATCCTATTGAATATGCTGAAAACTAATTGATGCCTTTATCACTGCTGACATATTTTGAATCTAAAGTATAGAAATGCAACGCATGAACATCCAAGAGTATCAGTTTGTAAAAATTAAAACAAATTATCAAAAGGACGTGACAATTACTTAGAAAAACATTTTTAATTGATTCCCTTTAATTTTTCTTGGGACTTTTAATTTTCCACATTGCATAAATTAACTTTTAAATTGAAAATGTACCTGAGCGCTATTTAGACGAATCATCATTTATTTATCAAATACTAGCTATTTCTGGGGCGCTTCGCCACCCCAGTAAGAAATAACGTACCACGACCACTCTTTCATGCAAGTTTTTTTTATTTGATTTAAGTGGAAGTGATAACAGATTTATTTTTATCGGTAATTTTGGGAATAGCTGACTTATTTGTAGATGTACGGCGGTAATTTTTTTCAAATTGACATTTTTGAGAAACCTACTTCGTTTAAATTCGCTTATTTCTTAACCTGAAAACTGCAATTTTGAAGCAGAGTTTATTTTTAACCGACTTCAAAAAAAGAAGGAGGTTATCAAATTATTTGCTTATTTTCGGTTGAAATTTTCAAACAACCTGTATTGCTAAATCCGCTAAAACAAAAAGTTAAAAAAGTTTGGAATTTAAAATTAAAGGGTGTCCCAATAGTTGATTTAATTTGATGAATTTTTGAACCACTATAAACACACAGCAACCAGAAAAAAATGATGAATTTTGATACATTTGCCGATACTTTTGAACAGTTATAGACAGACAGCTTAAATCTGTTTTGAAATCGGTTTTTTTTTCAAGAATTAATACTTCTTAATGCAAATAATTTTTAATTTTTTTTTCGACAAATAAAACATTAGAATGGTGTTAAACAAAATCTGGATGTATGTATATAACAACGGATGTTTTCATACCTCATCTAACTCGTTATCGTTCTCGTCTTGAATGGTGCGATCATCGTCGTCGTCATCATCCATGTCGGAAATTTCTCTGGCCAAGGAGTTCGATCGCGAAGTAGGTGTTTTCGGCAGTGTTTTTGAGAGTTGGAAAGCTTTAGTTAAAATGTTTTGTGATGACTTTGAACGTCCGATGAGGGGGCAGCGTTCCATGCTGCTACGTTCCCTTTGTCTTTCGATAAGACTTATTGTTTCTGTTAATGGGTCATTATCGTCATAAAAGGAGTTGGTGGGCGTTGTTCTACCGCTGTTGGTGAGAGATGTTGTTGAACGATTTCGAGTACGTCTGCCTAAGGCTGTCCACTCTTCTTGAACGTGGTCGGTTCTTTTAAGAAAATTTTGTATTTTTTCGCTTAGAAAAGCTGATGCAGTTCGAGGATCTTCAAACGAAGGGGAAGGCCGAAAGGATTGATGTACAGGTTGTTTGCGACAACCCAAAACAAAAGAGAGATTAGCATCAAAAACTACTGGCGATTTTTCCAGGTTTCTCATTTCGTATGCATCGAAATGGTCATACTGAGAACTCGTTTGGGGAAAAATTCGCCTTGGGGTTGTTTGAAGTCGAGAATATGTTGAACGTGTGGCACTTGTAGCTGTACTGGAACTAACTGAGGAAGACCTCGAGGAACTGCTTTTGACTGTAAAACCTGGACTTGGTGAACGTGTTAACAATCTTATACGTTCAGACGAGGACCGCGTATAGTTTCCATTTGTTAAAGATGTGCTCGACGAATCATCTAGTTTGGGGAAAGGCAGTTTTAGTTTTACTCCTACAGGGACTGTTGATGAATCACAGTTAGTGTTATCAGCAACAGTCTCTGTTTGGTTTAACGCACCCTTAGACGAATGTAAACCATCATCGGATTCGTAGTTTGACGATCGCATCGGAACACCATTGGGTTTGTTGATTTTTTGGACCGGGCTTCGGTCACGTTGTTTTGAAATCAATTTAACTTGTTTTCGTGCATGTTTGGGATCTTTTGGCGGCAAGGGAGGACGTGGTGAGGGAGTGAATGGAAGCGATTTTAAAGTCGAGAGATTTGTGGCATTTGAAGATAAGGAAGAACTACTCTCATCTTTACGTAATTCCAAAGAATTTAATGTGGAATTTGATTGAACATGGGATCTGTCAATTATTTTTGTTGGCTGTTGTATCGAAGGCTTCGAACTACGCATCGCTAAGCGAACACGTTCTAAAAATGTTAAATTTGATATCTCGTGTTCATTGTTTAGTGTATCGTTGTTATTTTGTTTGTTGTTGTTTGTTGTGCAATTCTTATTTGTTTTTGTTTTATTTAAAATTTCTACAGATCCGGGGGTACTGTTGTTTGCCTGTGAGTTGGTTTCAGGTGTGTGAGAAGGTGGCATTTGTGAGGATCTCTCCCTTTCCTGTGCCACCACCAAATCATTTTGCAGTGGGGACATAGGAAACTTTTTTTATCGTATTTCTAACTTTAAACTTTTATAAAAACAAATATACAATAATGATTATTTGGAATAAAGCCAATTAAGTCGTTTTTTTTCAATTCGGTATTTGTCAAGTCGTTAATTTAAAATTTTGATTCGTTTTTAGCCAATATTTCTTTATTTTAAATGCAATTTGTTTCATCTATTTATTTATTTTTTTAAAAGAAACAAAAAATAGTTTCATTTTTTTTATTTCTTATTTTTAATAAAAATTGTTCGCCACGCATTTGCTTCTTTTTTTCCGTTTTTACACATTCAATCTTATTCTACTTGCAAATATTATATTCTTCTCTACTTTATCACAAATACTTTAGTCTGCGGGCGATAACTAAAAATCGATCACGTAAGCACTTAGAGGTTTTTCTTTCTCTACTGGTATACAATGACTGAACGCATGGATTTTTTAGTTCGCTTGATGAAAGTGTCAAATTCAGCAGTCTCGAATGAGATTTAGTGTTGTCAAATTAGGATATTTAACCCCAGATCGGGCATTTTATTTTGAAATGGGGATGAAATTTTCATTTTGGGGATTGAGGAATTCTTTGGGGAAATATTTCACGTTTTGGGGATTTTTTAAATTTAATTTTTGATTATTGTAATTTTACTATTAATATATAAATTTGTATTTTTTGCTACGTACAAGTTTCTCTCCGTAAATTTAATAAATGAATTCGCCTTTTTTTTTAGCAATAAACTCACTGAAAACACATTTTAAAATTAATAATAATAATTTGCTGTGAGACTTTGTTCGTTAAAATGTTTAGATTCATAACTTTTCGATTTTGGTAATCAACTTAAGTAATTAACATATAAAACTTGTACAAATACAATATTTAAGCACGTATGATAATACAGTGGAGGCTCGAAAAAGTTAAGTAGTTTGTTTTCGGGGTGATTAACTTTTCCAAAATCTTAACTTTTCCGTAGTATGAAAACTGCATATGGTTATATGTAAAACAAATATATTTTTTCATTGTTTATTTAGTTTCAAACTGGAATTATACATAAGTATATATATGTACATATGTATATACTGTTTTATATATATTATTATTACTTATTATATATTATGTACATACTTTTTAACACTACGATTAGTTGGTATTTGTTGCGGCAAAATAATCAGTAACTTTATTTTGATGGAGCTTTTTATCTGAATGCCATTTTACGATATCGGATCGTAGCTGGAAGAGCTGTGAAATATGTTTGTCGGAGAATTTCGCTTTGTACTCATTCCACTTGATCAAGGTATTAACTGCGCATATTGCATCATGATATGGCACGAACTCTGAAGCTTCGGCCACATTGTCATCCTCTTGATCCGTGCCTGTGTCCGATTCATTATCATCAAGATTATCGGCATTCCACGCATTAATATCTTCTCTTGATAGAATACAGTCAGGTGCAAGTGTCGTCAACAACTGTTGATTTTCTTCGAGTTGACGATTATAAGAAGGATTAGAAGGAAATAGCACTGATAAAGGTATATCGTCCTCGTTATCATACTGAAAAGTATCCCAATTCAGTAACTTATGCCATGCTTTTTGTAAAACGCTTTGAGAGCACTCATCCCATGCTATTTTCAATAGCAAAATCGCACTACGAAGATCGTGTTTCTTCAATAATTCGTTAATCGGTAAACTCTTTTGTGCCACAATAGATGCTAATAACTGATTACGATAGCAAAGCTTTGTGACTTTTATTGGATTTTGGTCCATTGGTTGAATTGCTGCTGTGGCATTTGGTGGAAAAAGCATGCAAATAATGTTCCCGTCATCAGAGCGAAGCTCTTCAATGGGCAAATGCGCTGTACAATTATCCAGTAATAAAATGGCCTTTGAAGGCAAGTTGTTTTTAAAGCTAAAGCGACGTACCTATTGAAACAAATGGAAAAATATTTAATTTTTTAATAAGTTAAGGCAAAAAAAAATATTTCTTACTTCTTTTACAAACTTTTCATGAAACCACGTGTAAAAAATTTTAGAAGTCATCCAGGCATTTGCTGAATGATCGTAATCCAGTGGATTTTTAAAGTTCGAAAAGCATCTCGGCTTTGCCGTCTTCCCTATTACAAGCGGTTTAAGTTTGTGTGATCCTTCTGCATTAGCGCATAACATAAAAGTTATTCTATCTTTGCGTATTTTTCGGCCTGGTGCAGTTTTTTCACAAATAGAAACATAGGTTTTATCAGGAATGCATCGGAAAAAGAGGCCGGACTCATCAGCGTTGTACAGTTGCTCATTTGTGATCTCCATTTCTTGCATCTTTGCCCGCAAAGCATTAACAAATGGTCCGATTGCTGACATGTCGCTAAATAAAATTTCACCACAGACCTTAAGAATACGTATTCCATACCGACGCTTGAATTTTGTAAACCAGCCTTGACTTGCCCTAAAGTCATCTCTATTTTTATCTGGATAAATTTGCTCAAAAAGTTCTTTAGCCTTAGCTTTTAAAATGGGTCCACTTATTGGACAGTTCCTTTCGCGTTGATCTAAAAACCATTTGTATAGTTGCTTCTCCAAATCGATGTATTCTGCCTTATGTAGAGTTTTTGATTTAACTTCTTCATACGTATTTGACACTGCTGCATAAATGTTTGCTTTATTTTTTTTAATTTTCGAAATTGCTGCTTCAGAAATCTGGAAATCCTTGGCCAATCGATTAGCCAGAACACTTTCATTTAATTTTTTTAAAATCTTGCATTTTTCGGCGACTGACAACCTTTTTTGTTTCTTTACTGTTAACATTTTTGCGATCACAACAATGCTAATTCCACGACTATTTTTCTTTAACTAATAAGAGCAAAAGAACAAAATAGTATTTTCAAAAATTATAACGGTAACTATATGCAGTTTTTTGCTACGCATGCATACATATGTACGTATTGTTGATTGAAATGTGAGAAGTTAAAATGATCTTGGAAACAGAAAACAATATTAAAAACAATTGTCTCAAAAAAGTTAAGAATCACTTAACTTTTTAGAGCCACGCGTGGTCAATAAAAGCTGCTTAACTTTTCCATATACTTAACTTTTCTGTGACTTAACTTTTTCGAGCCTCCACTGTACTTAAATTGAATAAAAAAAAATGTATTTTTTGTAGTGGGAATTTTTAGAGATATCTTTAATTGTTGTTTAAGGAATTACGGGGATAAAATTTATTTAATTGGGGATATGACTTGAAAGAAATCTGGGAACCCTGATGAGTTTTTGTGCGTATCTTTACTCTTTTCTGATATGAATACATATGTACATACAGTGAGAAACAAACTTGTTCACAAAATTATCTTTTCTAAAAATATAACATATTTCTTTTAATTTTTAATTTTTTCAATTGTATCCAATAATATAATAAGATAAATTTCTTTTAAACTATTTACTTATAAATCACTACTTTCAATAGTTTTTATAAATTAATTTACAATATTAAGGCCTTTAACAATTTTTTGTGATATTTAGGTTTGCGATGAAAATCGATCGGTTTGAAAACTATAGTTTTGAATATGTTTTTAAAAATAATACACATGTATGTAATAATGTGGACTAACATCGGCTTTGTTGATACCCTAAGTGGTGAATAATTTCCCCAACAAAAAATTTTTCATTCATGAAGATAGTAGAATTTTCTTTCGCTTAAATTAGAATCTTTTTTTGTATTTCAAAACCATAGAATAAGCAACATCGCTTGCTGCACCTTAATTTCCATTTCTACAACCCTCACTGCGTTTTACATTTGCTTTCATATTCTTATTATTTCGTTTCGCTATACAAAACGCTTAACTTCTTATCGAAAAATCGATCGAACACTTATTTTTTCGATCCCTTTAAGTAATAAAACTGAGGTGACAAAGTTTTGATAGACGTCTGTATTACGTACTGGACCGGCGATGATATTGGGGCTAGAGACAATTTAACCAATTTCTTTTTCGGCACCATTAAAAAGGTATTGCAAAAAAAAAAAGGTTTTCATCCTTCTTAAAAAAAAAAAAAAAATAAAATAACAATGAGTATACTTTTTTTAATGGGATTGGCAAAAAATAAAGCGGGTACATTCGTATATTTCACCATAACTTGAGAACGGTTACCCGATTTGAGTAAATAAAATATTAAACGGATAAAAATGATCTACACATCGTAATTTTTTAAATCCATATTTGAGCTGGTATATTTTTGAAAGTGGTATAAGTCTACTTCTTCAAAAAACTAAGTTAACAGTAATTTTAATGAGCTATAGACTACTTTTCTCCATAGTTACATAAAATAAACAAAAACAGTTTTGCTGATCAATTCTATCGGACAAATATTTCACAGATCAAAGTCCACCTTATAGAACTTCATAGAGTATAACAAGAGAGAAATATAACGATATGATAAGTTTATTACTTTGTATACCATAGATACTTCAATAAATAAGTACAAAATATATTATTTTAGTAAAGCTTATGTCTATAAAAATATGGACTTATATTTGCTGCTGTTTTTATTTCTTCTAATATGTTGTGTTTAAAAGTGGTATAAGTCCATGTGGGGACAAAAAAAAATTGGTAATTTTTCAAATAATTTTAGTAAATATTATTTCATAATTAAATTTAAAAGGTGTACAATGTAAAAAACTTCAGCCAAATTCATTGAATTTGACAATTAAATATCTCAATATATAAAAAATGGACTTATACCACTTTAAAAAAAAACGGCTCATTTATTTATTTATTTTTATTGACAAATTTAGACACTGTCATGCAGATGAAAAAATAGTTTCGAATAACTAATTCCAAATCGTGTTTTATTTATCAAAATCTGATAAACCGTTCTTGAGTTGTAGTGAAATACATATCGCACTTGATCAACAAGAGGGTATTAACTCAAAATTTTAAAATTTTCAGTAGAGTCAAAAAACTGTTTGTGGCCACATTTTAACAGAATTTAAAAATTCAAATACACTATAGGAAGCAAATTCCATTTAAAAATATATTTACATCGTTTTTACTACAAATCTGTGCAAGTATTGCCAAAAAAAATCAATTTTTTGAGTTAATACAATTTTTCTGAAATTTTTCGATCATAAATGAAACAAATTTTATCAACAAGACAGTATCAACTCAAAATAAAACCAAATTGAAAAGAGACTCAACTCAAAATAATACCTTTTTTATAAAAACTTACGAATCAGTGCCATGTTAACTTTTGTATTAACTCCAAATAATACCTTTTTGTTGAAATAAATGTAATCACTACATTATCATGAATATGGACTCAAAAGTGGTTTTCGAGGTGAAAAAGTAAACGGAATACGTTGAAATTTTTACAGAAGACAGATATTGATGTTGTTAGCTGATTTCTTGAAAAAAGTGATATTTTAAAAATTTTGAGTTAATACCCTATTGTTGATCAACTGCGATATGTATATTAATAGAACTGCTTTATTTTTTGCCGCACCCGCACTTAAGCCACCATCATATTTTTTGTTTGAAGAAGGTTTTCTATGCACAACAGTATAATTAATAACTGCATAAGTAGGACAAAATAAATTCTTTAATTTATTTTAAACAAAAAGCACACATTTTTACACCATATATTTTTAATTTTTAAAACAATCCCTCATTTTTGTTTCTCTTTCGCTTTCTCTTTATATTAAGAGTAAAAACATTGTTGAACACATTGATAGCTTTTGTGAAAATTACAAGAAAGTTTAATTCATTCAAGTAGTTCCGAGTAGTTTTTAAGAAAAAATTAAATATATTTTGAATTACACGGTAAACGGACAATTTATTTAAAAATCAAATACATATGTACGTGTATGTGTGTGTTAAATACAATTTTATTTTAATTATGTTATAACTTTGGTACATTCAAAATTAGTATTTGGCATCTGGTAGTTAAGCTTTTTAGTGTTTGTGGGAAAATTTGTTTTTCAATATTTTGGTATTTGTATCAAATACATTTTAAAGTTTACGTTGGCGCGAATTTAGCAAAATAAACAGAAATAAATTTTAAATTTTGCAATGTTTCATTTTTAATGTTCAATACAAATTTAGGACGAATATGATTTGAGTTTATTATTTGTTTATTGCTTTTTGTTTTCTTATTTCTCAATGTAAATAAATACACTGCGCCTACCACTTGAAAAAGGAAAAACAAAAATACAATGGCATGGTCCGACAAATGGTTTAAAGGAAAAAAGTTTACTATTAATGCTCCCGACAGGTATAACTATTACTTCCATAAGAAGTAATTGTTTTTGAGCCGCAATTTTTTTGGTGCAATTTCGTATTACGGTACTAAAGAATTGGTTTTTGTATTCCACAAAATGACTGCAACGACTTACAAAAACAATCTAGTGGAAGCATTTCCAAAATTTAGTGTTTGCTTTGGACCCATACCTTGGACGTACCAATACGACAACGCTCCGATTCATACCGCCAGAGCAGTAAAACAGTGTATTAAGGAACAACGTTAAGTGACGCATATATAGTCAGATGAATGGGTTTAAACTTTTTCCTTGATTTAAAATATTTGTGGGATAAGGTTTTTCATATAAAATATTGCATTTTAGGGACAAAAATAGATTTTTTTTCAAGTGACGCATACTTTTGGATTGGCCACTATATTCACAAGACCTAAATCCAATGGAATAAGCCTGGGTGCTTGCAAGAAAAGTTTATGAAGGAGGAATAGAATCCTTAAAGGATGCAATGACGGCAGCATGGAGCTCAATTTCGCTAAATTAATTAAAATCACTATACAAGTCGATGCCAGATCGCATCTTTGAGGTTATTTATACTAATTGAATGCTGAAGATAATAACTTTAATTTTTATAATTTGAAATTTAAAAATAAATTACAGTTCGCTGAAACTTAAAAGATTCCTTATTTAAGTGACACACGAAAAAGTACCACAGAAATACATGTCTTTAAATAAATGCACAATTTTAATATAATAAAACCATCTATATTTTTTATTTCTTCATGAAACTAAAGCTTGAAACTTGAAATTTAGTTGTGCAAAAATTTTTTTTTTCTGAAGTTTAGTTTAGATAATGTACTTAATTCAAGTTAAAAAAAATGTGATTCCTTATTCAAGTGCCAGGCAGTGTTTTTTATACAATGAAAAACATTTAATTTTAGCTTCGCAAAGCAGAATACTAAGGATTTGAATTGGGGAAATGTTAACTTGTCGTTGCCATAGAAAAATTATGAAATTTGATTTTAAAGAAGTTTTAAGACACGAGTCTATTTGTGTTAATTTAATGGTTTGAAATAAATTAGTATTAGAAATACCTTTGTATGTGGAATGAAATATAGTAATTTGTAAAATTTAACTTACCTTGGATTCCAGCTTTTGATTTTCAGTCTTAAGTTCATTGCGATCATTTTCAATTCTTTCCAATTTAGCACGAAGAATTGAAAGTTCTTCGTTTGCGATTTTAAGCTGTTCCTCTGTACGATGAACGTTTAATAAGGGCATAACACGCACTAGTAGCCTCCACCATGGCCAATCTCTAACAACAAGAAAAGCTTTAACATTACGTTGTATGCAGCGCACTGCAAGCTCCTAAAGAAAGATAAATGTGTTTTTAAAAAACAATAAGTGTTTGGACCCGCAGTAAAATTTCAGTTGTGCAGTAAAAATCAATTCACTCTTTTAAAGGATATACCCATCTCATATTTAAGGTTTTTTTTATATCCTTGAAATTTAATTGGAATTATTTGAAATAAATGCAGTGAACAAAAACTTAACTACGGATTCTCTTCAAATTAAAGTTTATTGTAAAATGACTACTAACAATGCGTAAAAATAATTGTTTCTATAAAACAAAATAAAAAAGTGCCATTTTGAATTGTTTTCACTGCCTGGTATCAGTGAAAACCAATCAGCCAATCAGCAGCGGAAATAGAGTTTGTTAATAGTAATTCTCTAAAAACGTTAATGATTTTGTTTTTTAACCAATTATTAATGAAAACTTTTCATTCAAGATTATTACCATTATTGAAGTTAATTGAAGTGCTAAAAATGCTTATGAAATCGATAATTAATTAGTCGATTTAATTAGTTACTCCCAGCTGTGACCAATATACATGGCAAAAATATATTTGGATGTGTTGATATACTCAATGAACACGCATTTTTTTTAATTTTAGAACAATACTCACTTGTACTCTTCTTTGTGCCATTGCCTTTCGCGCTAAGTAGCCACGACAATACGCCTGAAGCTGAATAATGCGATCCGATAGTAATTCATCGCGTTTCGCTTCTAATTCACCTAAAACGCCTGAACGAAATAAGATCTGAAAATATGTGTAGTAAATGTAATTCATTAATTCAATATTACAGCATCGAAAAGTTTAAAGAAATATTTTAAGTTATTTCTGGTTTTTAGTTGTAAATTAACTAATTATTCATTATAGAATTTAGTTACAGCCAATTTCATTACTTTTTTTTAAATATATTTTAACAAAATTCAAGTCGAAGGTTTATTTCAGCGGCAACTGTAACAATTTTGTAAACAATGTGCCTTTACCACTGTTATCGCTTTAACTGCCATTATCTTAAAAACATTCTTTAATAAAAATTGCTTTTATTAAAGTTATTAAAAAAAAATACAAAATCAAAGCTTTTTAGCGAAAAAAGTCTTCCCGAAATTGGATAAATATTGTAAAATTCCTTCCCTTTAGTACCTTTCTTTAATTATTATATTTCTAATTATTATTTCTATTTATTGTGCAATATTTTTGGACAAAGATTAATGGATATTTTTGCATTTTTGGACTTTAAATCTTACATTTAAATGATTTACTTTAATAACGTGACCGTTTTATTTAAAAGAAAGTCGGCATAATATGAAAAATCATAAATTGATGAAATATTAAATAAGGGAGTTCAATTCAATCAAACTAAATATTTTAGAAAATCTTTATTAAATACATACATATGTTTAAAAAAAAGAATAATTAAGTAAAATGAAAGGCATATTTTAACATTTTTTTCAGGTATGCCATTCAAATTCAAACATTATATTAATATTTTCTTTTTATATTTTTTTTATAATGAGAAAGTTAATTGAAGGAATATAAGGTAATAGATCCATCGTATCGTGTAATTTTTCTGATGTTATGGACCTAGCATTACGTTATATAACGATGGTAGCGGATTTACACCAATTTCAAACCAATTATTTATCTGATTTGTATTTGAGATGTTTTTTTTTAATTAGATAAAAAGCACAGCAGATTGCATTCAATGTTATGATTTTTTTCACAAAAAACAGCTGATATTTTTGACATAGAAACTAAACATTGACTTAAACAACTCGGCAACTCACGAGCCAGCGTGATGAGAATTTTGCGCAAAAATCGCTTACGAGATCAGAATTACTCACGAATTGAATGTATACGAACACTTCGTTACTTCTTGCCAGTTTGGGCCTTATATAAATCTAATCGATCAACGAATTCGGCGTCTACCTACATGGTCATGGTTGGGAAGCTAGTGCATCCACAGAAATCACAGTTTAGTGTGAATTTTGGAGTAGTGCTCCTTTTTCGAAAATGCTGCTGGAAATGCGATTTTATTATATTTCGAGTGCTACAGTTTCTGGGTTTTGTTGTGATTGCCTATCGTGTTACCAAACTAAATTTGGTAATCGTGTTATGAGTCATCTATTCTTCTGGAGTGCCATTAAAAATCGATGATATGCGGATAAGCCAGAAGCGACACAAACCCTTAGACTTCTATTGTCCGGTTCGTTCCTTTTAATTTTTAAAAAGTAAACAATAATTTTTGGTTATTTTTTTAAGTATGTACCGTCATTTAGACAAATAAAAATTTTTAGCTAAAGCTTTCGTTAAATTTTGTTGTGTATTTTATAATTTTAACTTAACTTAATGGAAACTAAAATTAAGTCGGCCAAGTGGCGCATGGTTTTCAAGCTTTTTTTTTTTTAATTTAGTTTTCTTTTTAAATATGTTGGAAGTTTTTAGTTGTGAATTATGAAATTATAAACAAATTTTTTAAACACTTCACGTACCCATATTATATTTCACTTTCTTCAAATGTATTCAAAGAAAGTCTTTCGTTTCTAAAAACAAAACAATACAAAACTACAAAACTACGTGCAGAGTATACAAATAAACAATACTTTATTTTTTTTTTTTAGAAAAACTGCTATTTAGCAGTTTAGTTTTTATATTAATGATACGGAAAGCAAAACATACGTACAATAAACTGCAAAGACCCTTTTGAAGCCACACCTTTAGTATCACGTATGAAGGTACGTACACGTAACAAATTACAAATAAAAGTGTGTTTGTATTCATGTTCAGACAGAGCCAAGTTATAATGCGCTTACATACAATTTAAATTTATTAAAATTGGCAACAGGATGGACATAGTTTTGCGAGATCACGTATATAAAAGTCACTCCATTATACGTGAACTTTTTACAGGTGTTCAAAAACAATTATAAGATTAAAAAAATAAAAAATGATTTTTAAAACAAAATGCAACTTGTAATTTTATGACATCATAATTTTGCGAAGCGAGGATAGTAATCGCTTATCTTAAGAGATGTAAGTTTTGTAGTTGTTAAACAACTCGTTTATAGAAAATAATACAAGTCGCGGCGGCACTCACACTTGAACAAGAGATGCGTTCGGTTTTAAGAAATGTTTATTTTAAAATTGTAAAAGAAATGAAATGCAAATAGAAAGTAGGGAGGGTTTCAGGATGTTTCGAGTCAAATTTCAATTTAAAAGTTTTTATCCCAAAAAATCCTCAGAAACCAGTTTTGTACTTCGGAAAAATCTCAAGATTTATGGGTACACATTTCTAGTTTTAAAAAGTGTTATCATTTCTGGTACACAAAGAAGAAGTGTCAACAATATTGCAAGGTCATCAAATATTCTCGATTCAACCGACGGCATCTTGTAATGTATTTAGAATGAATTAATGTTCGAATTATTTGTTGTTTGAATTGAAAAAACTTAATCCATTTTAGGATAAATCCTCTGATCTGGATAATTATCAAAATAATAAGAAAATTAAAGGATTTGCTGCGAACATTGCATTTCTTGAACTTACGTGACGTCTTTTAGTTTTAAATCAAATTTTTACAGAAAATAGATTTTAATTGTTAAATCTATGTTATTTGGTTTATATCAATTAAGAAAAACAAATGCTAATAATAATAAAATCAGTTCAAATCTGGACATTGCCAAAAAGTCGAAACGCACGTTTCTAGAAAAGTATTGAAAAAGCGCATCTAAAAAAACTTATTTAGTAAAATAACTCCAATAAAAAAAACAAATATTGGAGTGACAGAGAATTAAAAAAAAGAAAAAAAAATAATGGGTTATGCATTTTTAAAAACTTTTAGTATCTCCTTTAAGATCTCTTCAAAAGCTTTAAAATGATACCCATATTAATAATTAAAAAAATTGAAAATAAATGAACTTAAGCCAAAATAATTTCTATTCATTTATAAAATTGAAAATTTCAGAACCCCGTAACTCTGAAAATATGGGCGAGCGCCAACTTAGATATAGTTTCGAAAGACGTAATATTGGAAATCAGCAAGATCGGTCCATGTCCTTCGAGGCAGCAGGCAAAACACCACGCCTACCTCTAATTTTTTCAAGTGCTTTAGAACAATAAAGCAACTCTAATCAGAAAAAATAAATATGTTCGGCATTAGAGAATTAAAAAATAAGGAAAAAACATCAAGTGAATAAATTGGCGATCGCCCATATTTTCTGAAATTTAAAAATTTTTTAAAATATCAATATGGGTATCACTTTAAAGGTTTTGAGAATATCTTTAAGGAAATACTAAAATTTTTAAAAATTGCTTAACCCATTAAAAGCCAATCTCATTTTTGTGTAAAATGAAGTACCAAATTTTTTTTTATTTTTTAATTCTCTGTCACCCCAATATTTGCTTTTTTGATTGGAGTTACTTCAATAAAATAAATTTACATAGATGGTGAAGGATATATAAGATTCGGCATAGTCGAATATAGCACTCGTACTTGTTAATACTTAAAAATACACTGAACAGGATCAGATTGCAAATGTGATTAAAAAACACAATATGAATTAAGAAAAAAGTTATTTCAAAACACTACTGTTATTAACAATATTTCGAAAAAATCTTAAACATTTGTTCAATCGTAACCTATTTGCCTTCACCTCCGAGAAGTTTATAATTGATCCAACAGAATAACTAGATGATATTTATTTGGTTAAGTCTGGATGTTTCGTATTTGTTCAGTTCCGTTACGTTGCTATGTTTCATAAAATAAGTAACTAAAAAATTTAACGAGACAGAAAGCGGCAGAACGCAAGACTACTGAATGAAGCCTTTGTATATTGACAGAAATAATGGTCAACAGCGAATTGCTTTTTAAATTAAATTTGCTTGAAACTTACTTTTTTATTGCGGACCAGCACTCATAACATAACCTTAAATATCTTGTTTTGTGTCAAACAGAACTCGTATTTTAAAAGTGCATATGTAACTAAATACTTAAGGACAATTAATTAAATCAATATCTTTTTAAAGTTTAATGAAGAAAGGAACCCAAGAACCAACTTTAAAATAAATAAAAAAATAAATAAAAAGTTCAACCATTAAAAGCGCCATTGTTTGTTTGCATTTAGAATAAATTTATTTATTTACATAAGTGTGAAAATGAGTCAATAAAATAAATAGTAATAGTTTAGCATAATAATAAAAATAACAATAAAAATTAGAATAATATAAATAAAGTAAACACATTTCTACAGTTCAATCAATCACTTAAACCCTTCTTTTTATTATGATTATTGTTATTATCTCCAATCGTATAATTTAGTGTTTTTCATTGAAGCCTTATAGTTACCTCTTTAGTGTATTTTGGATAAATTTCAAGTTGCGTCCTTATCACACTAACCGATGCAACCTCTGCTACTTTGCATGTAGTACAAATCCGATAATCGGGAGAGTTCTTCGTAATATCAGTGAAATGTGATTGCTGGCAGGAGGAGTCTGCTATTTTGGTTACAGCATTAGTACTGGTTTTACATGATTTTGATTGCGGTAAATCCGATGACTTAGGTTCAAATTTCTTCAAGATCTCGTACATTTTAAGGGATTTTGTAGAGACGCCATTACAACTGGATTTGTCGCATACAGACGCAATGGCTGAAGATGGCAATTGGAATGAATTATCGTATAAACTATTTGATGATGACGCTGAAGATGATGATAATGATGAATGCGATATATTGTTATTACAGATTTTCATATTTTCATTTGAAATGTGCCCAGAATCATCAGAGTCTGATTCCTGATTTTTTGTTACAAGATCCTGAACTGAAGGCCTGCTATGTTTATTTGTCAGTTGAATTTCTACACAAGTTGTTTGTTGTTTGTTGGCGGTTAATTGTGTAGCTTTTGTAACTTGCACTAGGAGCTCTGCATGTTTATCAGATGTTTCTCCCAAAATTGGCGGTATAATTTTGCAAGATTCAAGAGGTGGTAAAGCAATCTTTTCCTCGTTTGCATAATTTAGCTTCCGTAGCCATTGTTTATGTTTTACTATCGAAGCCTCTTTTGAAATCTTATTAAATGAATTCGATTTGGTTCGTGTTGCAGATTTTCTTGAGTTTGTATTAATTTGAGTTTTTTGCGGTTTGAGAGATTCAACTTTTCGAAGAATCTGTTGTCCCTTTTCTAAACATTTATCTAACAACTCATCACCTGGTTTAGTACAGCGGGTGCCAGTTAAATTGGAGTCATATATTGGTTTCTTAGACCTAGAAAAGCTTGGTGTTTTTTTACTTTGGCATTTGGTGACAGCAGTTATAGCTTTTGTTTCTTTCGGAGAACCTAAGCCAACCGATTTGTTTTGTTTATTTATATCATCTCTAGATCTTTGGCTTTTTTTAATCGGAGACAAAGAAGGTACAGTTTCTACTTGACTATTAATAAAAGGCTTTGAGGTGTTTAATGACTTTGAATTGGTCGATAATTTTTCATAATTATTATAACAAAAACTTTTACTCCTCGTCTTCAAAGGAATTGCTTTGAGTATTGGTATCTTTGTCGTGTTCGAAAGTTCCCAAATAGATTTGGAGTTCTGTTGTTGGGAAAAGGCATGTCGCATCTGCCTAAGACAAGGTGAATCAGGTGATTGATAACATTTTTTTCGTGTCAGAGAAAGTGTTGATGATGATTTCTTTAATTGTTTATCTTTATTCACGAGCATATTACATTCTAATTGAAAGGGGCTGTTAGAGTCTTCTGGCTTTAATAACTTTGAACTGGGATTACTTTCCACTTTAAATGTTTTATTGACATTTTCATCTACTAAGAGCAGAGCATCTCCTAAACTACGTTCATTATCAGTTAAAGGCTTTTTATTTTTATCATTATCTGTGTTCAATTCAATGCATTTATTATTGGCATTTGACATCGATGTTCTTTGAACCTGTGATTCATTAAAATCAAATAATATTTTATCAAAGGTTTCTAGAGCGGAAATCAATTTATTTTCATCGTGAGCAACCTTTTCCAGTTCCTGAAATATTTCATCTTCCAATGATGTATTTGCTATTTTTAAACTCAATTGGGTGTCATCTTCGTCGCTGTCCAAATATAAATTCTGCGCCGATTGTGCAAAACACAATGTGTCCTTTGAGGTGTTGTTGTAGCATTCTGCGTATGGATCTTGTATCTGGTTGGAGCAGACACTAATACTATCACTGGCATTATCTTTCAATTTGAATTTTCGACATTTTGTGGAGGGTATATCTTTTTCTGTTTGATTTTCATTTGAAAGCGTATATTTTCCTGTGGATAATCCAATCGAGCTTAATGCCGTCAAGGACTTTGAGTTATATAATTTCCCACTTATTTTTGGTGCTAAATTGTCTTCAATCTTGTGACGGATTCTTGAACAAATATTGCCAACACCCAATCGCCTGACACTTGCGGATGTTTGAAAAATCTCCGAGGATGTTTTGGAGGTAATCGTTGTATTTTTACTCGAGGATAGATTGCCTGCAACCAAATCTCTTTTGGGTTTAACATAAAATTTGTCCATTTTTTTTTTCAAACAAATATGTTTGAAATAACTTTCATTTCATTTGATTTCTTCTTTACATAAAATTTTTTTAAATAGATTCATAAAACTATTTCCGATTAGTGTTGGGTTTTAGTCAGGACTGCACAATTACTTTAACTAGTAAAGTTAACTCATCCAAAACCAAATTTCATTGAGCAAATTTGTAAACTATTTACTTTTATTTTTACGCTTTTAAACTCCGTAATTTGTAAATCGATTGTATTAAGATCGCGTCTTGTGTTCGACTAAGTTAGAGTTTCTTCAATGTTTAAAATGTTTGTCCAACAATTATTTATTATTAATAAACATGAGCAGCCAAATGCAATGTAATGTGTATTGACACAGCGTAACTAAAGGGGCTTTCAACACAGGCGAGCAAAAAAAAAGCTTTATAAAACAAGTTGTGATGAAGTTGTGTGAGATTTCAACGAAAGTAAAAAGATTACAATTGAATCTTTGTGAAAAATATAAATTGTTTTAAATGGCTGCCAACCCAAGACTCTGCTGGACGTAGCAAATTTGATAGTTTTAATGTTGCACTTGCTCTTACGCCACATACAATGGAGAAAAATTAAAATCTTGTAAAATCTACATGTCTCTATTGGAAAATACTTTAAAAAACGCAAAAACACACAGACGCCGCACGGTGAACATTATGTGCGAACAGCTACGTGAAAAAATAATAAACCAGCATTTGATTAAAGAAATTTAAGCCAAACCAACAATCATTTTGTTTTATTTTTTACTTTATTTTTGTTTGTTTTTACAGTGTGAATCTAAATACTTTAAACAATTACCGGATTCTTTAAACAAAAGAAAATATTAAAAAAAAAATACTAAAAAGTGGCATATTAGATTTCTATTAATGTATAATCGTTAAGAATTATATTCTGAATTAAAATACCAATATAAATAAGATTTACTTTGTTTGCTGACTTTGAGCTGTTTTATGCCTTCTTAAAGTTGTAAGAAAGATTAACCATTATTTTTGAAGGGCTCGGGTAAAGTTTAACTGGAAATTAATAATTATATCAGGGATAAGCGCATGTGAAAGAAGAATCAGTGCGACTTTTACAAAAGAACACAACTTCTTTACTAGCCGCTTAAAATGCATTAAAAGAGTTCTATATTCGGCTATGCCCTTCACCATATACATATGGATGTATAACAACATGCACATATAAATTGGCATAAAATAATAAAATTAAAATTTTTTTAACAAATATTTCTATGAAAAATTGTATACACACATGCAGGTAGCCTAATTACTCTTCTAGTTTAACTCGCTTAATTTAAAAAAAAATTCAAGCAGAAAAAGTTTATTGACGAAATTCGCTTTAAATGGCGCACCGGAACTACGTAACGTTATTTATTCTACTATTGTGTAAAAAGAGTAATTATTGAAACTAAATTGCCTGATAATTTGGGACCCTTAATATGTATATTATTATTTACAATAAATTTTTTCAGAATATTTTTTATTTTTTTGTTTTT
Source organism: Gymnosoma rotundatum (assembly GCA_916610165.2). Classification (NCBI taxonomy): domain Eukaryota; kingdom Metazoa; phylum Arthropoda; class Insecta; order Diptera; family Tachinidae; genus Gymnosoma; species Gymnosoma rotundatum. The sequence continues at coordinate 180,953,514 of OU744336.1, forward strand.
TTTTTTTGGTAGACACTGTTGATCATGTCTGCATAAACAAATACAAATACTGTTTGGCATCAAAAATGTTACATGTTTTCCAAACAAATCATTTATATGAAATTTCACGGCTTTAAACGAAAGTTTAACTTTTGCTTCCATAATGATGGTACGTACCTGCATGTACATGCATGTACATACTATTGTACTCTTGTATAATAATATGTACCCAGTTAGCATTTGGAAGATTATTTTAACAAAAATCACCAAAGTGAGTCTTTTAAGACTACCCAAGATGACTTAAAACTGATTAATCAGTTGTGCGTTTAAAAAGAGACTCGAATATTATTCCGACAAACGCAAAAAGTACAGAAAACAAATGCTCGAAATGTGACTGTTTTTAGAATTATTTTAGTCAAATCTAGCGCAGCCTAACGATGAAAAAATGACTAAAGTATTTTATTTTATATTTTTCGTAAAAATATTTCATTTCGTAGAACAAATAGAGATGCAAATGTGAAAGCACCCAATTTTACCGATATAAAATTGTAGATGGAAAAATTTTAACACTATTTACAGAATTCTACAATTAATATTTAAAACACATTTTCCTAAACGAGTATGATAAACAATTTAAAAAAATGATAACTGGTTAAGTATAGTATTGTTACGAAAATAAAATCTGGCAACCCCTGTTGTTGTTATTCGTATGAGCGTGGTGAATAAGTTACTTCCACTGATGGTGTGTGTATAGAATAATGCAACAATTAGCTAAAAAAAAAAAAAGCTGAGCAACCTCAATGCTCTAAAACAGAAGATCGCGAGTTCTGGCCCACCTTCGTACATGCGTACGAGGGAAAATAATGATTGTTATAATGCAATTAAAAATTAAGAAGCAGCAGTACAAACCTCCTAGAAAGGAAAAGACAATTATTGTGTGAAGCCATGGCAGATAACGTAGTGGAGACGTCTAATTCAATAATAAAAGATTAACAGATAATTTTCAAGACGCCCTTAGTAACAAAAAGTAATAACGCTAGGCGTTAGCGCAGGGAAGTGTAAAAGCATAACAACAGTTATGGCAGACTATGTGGCTATTAGATTAAAAGAAGACGGTCGGTTAAGGTTACTAAACAAGACATCGATTAGTTCATGTCTCGCTGGAGTAACACAGTAGTGTAGCTTGGATAGCTGCGTTTGTAATAATAACGCATGTTTAGTAAATACAAGACCATAGGATTCACAAGACCGTAGGATCAAGAAGTATAGCCAGATATAGCCACAGTGGTATTTGCAATCAAAAGAATCCGTACGTTTGTCTAAAAAGCGAAAAACGTACTGTTACGTTAGATAAAGTTTGGTATGAATATATTTGAATTTGATTTTTAATCACTTACAACAATTTCCTTTTATTTAATTAATTCAATATTTTCATTTCACTTTGAATAATTTAATCTTTACAGATGCTGTTCGATTTTAGCAAAAGCAAACATAATAAAAATTTGAATTTTCGATACTTTGTGAAATTTTAACTTTTTTATGAAATATCGATGTTCTGCTATGTTATCGATTAGGCATATTAAATTATAAAATAAAATTTAGCTTTTTACTACTTTAGTATAAAAAAACATCTCTTATGAAAGTTTAGCAAAATAAATTATTTATTATTGAAACATTGAAAAAGTGTTTGTAGAAATTAAAAGAATACTAATAACTTTAGGCGTATAAAATAGACTTTATTTATTTAATTATTTTTTTATTGCAGATAAATATAAAGTTTTTCTAGTTAAGTATCAAATCTGATTAATTGTAAATGGTAAAAAACACAATCTGTACAGATGTTAAAAAAGATGTAAAGTATCTAAAATAAAGTACACCAATACCCCGATTTGCGTCGCTTCAGTTTGCGTCGCTTCGAAGTTGCGTCTTTTTTTAAGTTTCTGGAATTTCAATGCTACGTTGTTCTTGTTTCAGTTTGCGTCGCATGGCTTCGAAGTTGCGTCGTAAATGCTTCGATTTGCGTCGTTGATATGAAAATGTTTTTACAAAGCTAAAGCAGAAAAAGGGGATTTCCCGTTTAGTAGAAAGCAAATTTGCAGGTATGCGTTGTTTACATGTTAAGCGTAGTTATTAGTTTCGAATTACATATATTTCGTGGAGTGAAGTTCAGTCTGAAAGTTAAAAATATGAGCCAAAAACGAAAGCAAATAACTTTAGACTAGCCCCTTCTACAATTAAATCCATTGTTATATTTTTATTTTAATAAAATCTGTTATTCAAAAAATAATAAGAAAATATTTTGATTTAAAACCCCTTTTTCTAAGCTAAAATGTTTAAACCCTGTATTGACTAAACGAAAATCAAATACATACGTAAACAATTGAAAATTCTGCTTCAGTTTGCGTCGTTTCGGTTTGCGTCTCATTTTTTCACTCCTAATTAACGACGCAAACCGGGATATTGGTGTATGCGAATTTATTGATTTTAAATTAACTTTTCTAATTTATAATTTACCTTTCAAGAGGTCAGTAACTTTTTATATAATTAAATATTATTTCAATAAAAAGAGTTGAAAGACAAATTTTTACACCAGCCGCTTTGTTTAATTAAATGGTAATCATTACACCAACAAACAAAACGTATTTAATGGTCAATCACACAAATAAATGGCTACGACAAAGTGCAAACATACTGATATTTTTACATACATATTTGCAAATGTGCTTTAAAAGTTTAGGCTTTTAATAAAAATAATTTAAAAAGCAAAAAAAAAACTTTCAATCTTTTATATTATGAAAAACATTAATAAAAAGACATAAAGCGCGTGAAAGTACCAAGAATAATTTTAATATATTGCAATGATCAATGATCTTTTACAGGTAATTTTAAAAATTTATAAGGATTCTTCTTTGTAATCGAAAAATCGGAATAAAGTCAATTATCAATATTTTTCATATCGACATTTTTTTGGGGATAAAAAAAATATTTTATTAAAAAAAACATCATTATTGACTTAACTGAGGTGTTGCTACGTGACCCTACTCACAGCTCATAGCGTTCTGGAATAGACCTTAGCTTTTCACAATATTTTTATTTTATCAAAATCTACGGCCGTGTGCATACCAAAAACTTAGCATAACGTTAGCATAAGTGACGAAACTAAGCAGGGTCTCTGCAAGGCACTCCACACAATTTGACACCGAAAATAGTCACAACAACAATCTACAATGATTTTAAGTGCCAGTCTGTACTGCAAAACATTTTGAGACGCTACATTATTCCTTCACAAATGCCAAACTCATTCTAAGTTTATGTTATGCATACGGCTACTAATTTGTTTAAATAATGTTTAAGAAGAATAGAAAAACTTTCAACAATTCAATATGAGATAGTTAAATAATTTTTTTTTTAATTTGATTGCCAACTCCTTAGCCCCATCACCTTAGCACGATCAATTTATATAGCATGAGATATAGAAGCACAACCTAGCAAAGATATATTATTACTATTTTATATAAAAGTTATAGAAGCTTTTATATTTGCACAACGATAATGTTTAATCAACTGGTCAATATAATGTCTTTAAAAATAATTGCATTGTAACTGTAATTTTAAAATCTAAAATCATACATACACACTTACTAACAAGAAAAACACTTGCCAATCCATAGAAGAAAACAAATAATCGCCACAATTCTTGTGCAACATTACGTTGGGAGCTGAATTGTAGCAACATGTTGATATAATCATATTGTGTTATAGGCACATTTATTGTGATGTTCCAATTTTGTTCGTTGACATTAAATAATGCGGAAACTGATGGTGAATAACCCGTTGAACATGTTGCTTCATTACTGTCGATGGCTTTATTATCCATAAAATATTAACGCTTAAAAACTGTTGTTTATAACATGCGAACAAACAAACATGTATGTACATGTAAGTATTTGTATCACAAACTATATGTTGTATTAAAAAAGGCGACTTGAGGATGCCGATACATCTTAACTGCGGAAAAAATTCTAATTGACTGATCTGAAATTGAAGTTAGAACAACTTAAGACGCAATTCATGCATCCATATCTTCTATTATATTGAAATATCTACTACATCTTTGTATCTTTATGCATGTAAAATACATACAAAAATACGTCTAGTTTTTCGTTTTCAATTTACAAAAGTCATAAAGTGCACAGTGGAGCCGTTTGTAAACTAAGAAAAAATATAACTTCACACTAGCTTAAAAATTGCGTACAAAAAGAATAAAAATTTTCCCACTCTATTCGGCAACTGAAGAGAAGCCACAGTAAAATAACATAAGCAATATTTTAACTGGTCGAAAGTTCATACTTAAAGAAAGAGATTGAAGCTGGAGTTCATCAAGTCAGTAATCTTATGACCCATATTATACAAGTTGTGTACATCTGATACAGCAACCAGTATTCTTGTGCACATTTCGTGTTTAGCTCATGACACAGCTTTTTTTAGTAAAAACGAAAGTCAAATATGTGTGCAATATTGAAGAGATAAATAATTAAGGGGTATGATCAAAAATGTACACATACAACATATACTTTTCGCCGAGAATCATGATCTCCTACTCAAATACATATTCAAATAATACCCTAACACTTGAAAGTATAACATCTTGGTATATATGTTGATTCGCGCTAAACTTGAAAAAATCTCTAAGAAGCGAAGCTGACACAAATAAAATTACAAATAAACTGACTCATTGAAAGAAACTCTACCCTTAGCCTAGACTCCAACCTTCATTTTATAGTCATTCTAAAACCGATATGGTATTCTGGAGTTGTTATGGAGAACAACCTCTGCATCAAAATTAAGACCCCAAAACAAAAACAGCACCCTGATATACAACAAAATAGTCTGACAAAGACCTACACATGCCACTAACTGAAGCCGAACTCCTGAAACATACAACAAATAATCTAAAGAAAACTGAAACACATTCACACATTCACAGCAATATTCTAAAGGATCGTTTTTACACTCGACTGAGATGGAAAGACATTATCATCTTGATCAAACACCAGTAAAATGAAAACAAATGATTTTTAGGCCAAGCACTAGCTAAATTTAATTAATTACTCTCATAATTGTAAAAAAACTATTTTTTAATTATTTTATTTTTTAGTTTTTAATTTATTATTTAAGCACAAGGTATTTTAATTTTTATTTTTATTTTCTCAATATTTCGCTACTCCCTTGTGTAGCATCATCAGGACAAAGAAATATTTATTTGAACACAAAAAAGCAACAACAAAAATTTTTTTTATATGACAAAATAATTTTATGTTTTTTGTTTTATGTTAAATTGAAAAAATTTTTGATAACTTTTTTGTTGTTGCTTTTTTGTGTTCAAATAAATATTTCTTTGTCCTGATGATGCTACACAAGGGAGTAGCGAAATATTGAGAAAATAAAAATAAAAATTAAAAGACCTTGTGCTTAAATAATAAATTAAAAACTAAATAATTAAAAAGGTCAAATAAAAACTATATTAATATTTTATTTTTTATTATATATTTTAATTTTTTGTGTTAATAAAATTAATTCCTGATGATATTTTCCAATAGAATAGCGTAAAAAATTTTAATTTTAATTTTTAATTATATATTTCCTTTTATATTTAATATTAAATATTCAATCACTCGTTTATTCATAATATTCAAATTTCGTATTTTTTATATCTATTTAAAAGTTTTTATCCACTGTGGAGCCAGTTCATGCATCTTTGCTACATTCGTTTCTAGTACAACTACTTTAGTAAATAGTTTTTTTATTACATACGTATTCAGACATAATAATCTGTTTTATGCCTTTAAGAGTGAGTGTGTTTGTTTAATAGCTGAACATAAAGTTTACATCTGCGATTCATATTGTATGAGAGTGAACTTGACCATGAAAAGAAGATGGAAAACTTCCACAATCGCTTGTAAAAAATGACGTCAGAAATCAAAACAAAACAAGATAAAATGCGCAACAACTCATAAAAATTATCCCTGCAAACATTTCTTTATCATAATTGTTACTAAAGCGAAACTTCGTGTAAGTTAAATTAGTTTAAAGATGTCACTTGCAATAAACAAACAAACAGCTAGATTGACAGGTAAAACTGCAGCGAAGTCAGCCGCGGTAGTCACATGAATAAAGTCGTGTTCCATAAACACTTCGAATATTTTTTTAATTAACAGACAACCCGTTGTAGGAATCTGCGTTTAGTGAATTAAAATTAAAATCTTAAAATACAAAATCAGAACACTTTCAAATAAAGGTCTTTAGCACACTGAAATTGTTTGTTCCTATGACACTTTCTACAACTCCATCAATTCAATGCATAAACAACGCTTTTTTCTTAAAAAATCAGGGCCCGTAACTGTTATAACTTTTATCGTAATAGTCAGAAGATAAAAGTTATTTTTTGACTTTTATTTTTTTGAGCAAAAATAACATTTATTTTTTAACTTTTATTTTTTTTAACAAAAATAAAAGTTATTTTTTAACTTTAAATTTTTCTTGCAAAAATAAAAGTTATTTTTGACTTTTATTATTTTGAGCATGAATAAAAGTTATTTTTTTACTTTTATTTTTTCGATCAGAAATAGAAGTTATTTTAACTTTTATTTTTTCAAGCAAAATTAAAAATTATTTTTTTCACTTTAATTTTTTTGAGCAGAAATAAAAGTTATTTTGTGTTAATTTTTTTTATTTCTGCTCAAAAAAATAAAAGTAAAAAAACTTTTATTCATGCTCGAAATAATAGAAGTCAAAAAAAAACTTATTTTTGCTAGAAAAAATAAAAGTTAAAAAATAACTTTTATTTTTGCTCAAAAAATAAATATCAGATTTTTAAAAAGCATTGCATTTTCTGACAATTTGGTCCAAGACTTTCAAAATGGTATACTTGGTTTCATTCTCCGACATTTTCTTGAGGTTGCTTTTTTTAATCAAAATTGCAAAAATAACAGCTATTTTCGGTCCCTGTAAAAAATTGATTTTATTATAATTTACAAGGAAAATAGCAAGACCGTACAATGGGAAATTTTTGTGTGGAGGTGAGAAGAAAAAGGACTTTCTTAAAAATATAGAAGTTTAGTGACTAATGATTTAACAAAAAAAAAAAAAAAAAAAAAAAATAATAAAGTCCTTTTCTTAACGATTAGCTAAAAGGTGTTAAAAATTGTTACTGAATAGCAAAATCGTCGATTTTGTTGTTAAATTGCTTTAACGATTCGATGGTCGTTAAAACAGAATAGCGAATGGAACTACAGGTCAAGCAATAAAGTAATATTCGTCTTAAAAATCTCAGGTTTCAATAAAAGATACCAATTATTACTTAAAAACGGCAAAATGATTTAGAGTCGGATCAAAGCAATTCTATTTGATTTCATTGTAACCGTTATTCCGGAATCTGAAAATACCATGGCATATTCCATTAATAGTATGTTGTCAATTTAACTTATTTAATATATAATATTAACTTTTCTTAACAGTACTATTTATTTACAAAGCATTGCCAGTTAGAAATAAAAAATCTATCTGAGAGTAGAAATACAACCTTACGGATGCGGACCCGGATTTCTCATCTCAGTTAAAAAACAAATAAAATTTGTTTACTAACTTTTTATTCTTTATAACTATTTTTAATTTTATGCAATCTAAATAAGCAATAAATGTAAAAATTTTTTAAAGTATTTTAATTATAAAAATGACTTTCTTTTTCGGTTGCATCCGCAACCGTGAGTTGTATTTGTTCTTTGAAAACAAAAAAATATTGAATTGGAGAAAAAACTTCTTCTGTAAAGAATTTCTTTCAAACACAAAACATTAAAAACATTTTTCTTGGAAATAAATTTTTTCTGACATTTTGCATTTACGCGCCGTTAAAAATAAAGTATACTAGCGAAAACAAAAAATCAGTTCCTAAATACATTCATACATACGAATAATATATGAACAAATCAATGATTGGAACAAAAGCAAAAAACAAATGTACAAGACGAAATACAGAGAGAACAGTGAAGAAATACTTTGGTTTGTGTTTGTTTCGTCTAACCAAAATAATATGGGTATGAATACTACTCGTATTCTTATTTACAAAGTTAGTTGGTTAAATAGATGATGTTTATAATTACACACAACAGTTGCAAAACTGTTTCAAAATACTCACTCCATAGCCAAAGTTTAACTCGTAAACTTTACAATTTAAACTCGAATCTCGCTCGATCATATTTTCTCTTGGCACATCCTTATGTCACCTTTATGTGTCCTTTTATTTAAATTTTTGTGACAAAATAAATTTGCTATCGGACACAAATTTCTTAAAAAACATATTTTGATTTTTCTCTTATTTTTTTAGATTTAATGCATCTTTAAGTCATTTGTAAATATAAATACAGTAATACAAAGTGTGACGATTTCGAAAAGAGCAATATTTTTAACTTGTGATGAGCTGGTTGTATATACATACATATATCTACAAATCAATAAAGTTTATATTCAAAGTCCCTTGAATCTAACTTCGCTGCTATTTTAGGCGGCTCTCATATACCAAGATAATTCGTTTAACTACAATTTGTCAGAGTTGATAAGTATTTAAATGTGTATTAAACATTTAATTTTTAAAAGTTATAAAGAAATCTATAAAAAAATTTTAAAACTCACGTCACATTAAAGAATATTACTTGTTTACATTAGCAACTGTAATTAATTTTAAGGAAAGAAAAAAAACTTTTAATAGCATTAGCCTTATTAGCCTTAATTTTTTAAATTAAGCAGTTTTTTAACGATTATATATATGTATATATATATATATATAATTAGAGAACATTAAAATTCTTTATGCATTATGCTCGTAGATACTTGCAAAAGGAGGGAATATTTAAAAATCAAATAAATGCATTTGTTCTGAATGATTTTATGACATGATTTAGGTTTGCCTTTTGTATTTATTTTATAATTTATTAATAGTGAGTTGACGACATTTTTGTGATGATCTTTATAACAGAGTTTTATAAGAATCATTTTTTGATATGTAAAAAAAATAATGGCACATCATGGAATCAAATGTATTAATACGAGCGTTTAAAATTTAAGTATACCTTGCCCAAACATGTCCCAATAATCTGATAATAGTAAAATAATTTTTATGAATTTATAAGTTTAACTGCTTGATATTATAAGAAATTAATTATTATAATTCTTATTTTAGTTTCTAAAAATTTTAAAGGAAGAAAAATAATTTACAAATGTATAAGGATGGACGTTTTCCAAAGAAATCGGAAAAAATTAGATACTAGCAGAATGTAGTGCTACATTTTCTAGAACGCTACATCCGGTAACAGCATTATTCGCATCTATCTATTTATCTATCTTAGGTTGTTTGCGTTGTAAACATCATCTATTTAACAAACTAATTTTGTAAATAAGAATACGATGATAATCCATTATTAATCAATTTTAATTATGGCAGCAGCATTACATTCTGCTGATATCTAATTTTTCCTGTTTTCTTTAGATACCAAAATAAAAATGAACTTGAGCCGAAATTAATTTTAATTCATTTGTTGTAATAGTAAAAAATATATATTACTTTTCATGCTCTTGTAGGGTGTTACACTTTTTACATTAATTTATGTAATTAGTTGGATTTTTTTTAATTTGAAACAATAATAATAAACAAAAAGAATAAAGGAATTGCAAATGGACTATAAATAAATTCAGTAATTATAAATGGTATTCAAATAATATTCATATTCAAACCATAATCATGTATTTTATTTATTGAATATGACAATAAACGTTTTTCTTGCGATAAAATTATGCCAATTTTTCATGTTTTAATACTAAATGTCAGACAAACACCATATGCTCTAATCATTTGTACTAACAGTAACGTTGCATTTACATACAACAGTTATTCAATGAAAGATCTGTATGCGTTGCTCAGTGAAATTAGCAACGTTTTTTTTTTTAAATTGTTAGATTAAAGGTACGTTTTTGAAATAATTCAGAGATCAAGAATATCACAGACACAAACTTGTTATTGTAAACTTTTTAATGAAATTATTATTATCAAGTGATTTCTGTCAAAGATGAAAGTAAAAAACATTAAATATGTGCATAAAATAAGTTAAGTTTAGAAACACATTGTTTCACACTTGAATATAGTGCAGTAAAAAATAAACCAATTTTTGAAAAAACCGAAAATAAATAGAATTTATAAATTTTTTTTTTAGTATTTCTTTTAGAATTTGGTCAACAGATAAAAAAATTTAATTCTCTTAACTTAAAAGCCTTAAAAATATTGTTTTTTTAGTCAGAAATAACTTGGTTAAAATTTTGTTTGTTAGTAAAAATGTAAAAATAATTTATAAACTATAGTTTTATATTGAATCTATTTTGTAACACCACGTTATAATTTAACCACAATTCTGCAGACTTGCGTAGAAGAGAAGAAAAAGAGTGAGTGTATTGCAAAACTTTCACGTGTAAATTACAGGTAAATAACAAGTGAATGTGTTGATATGCCTTAAACACACTAATGTAGATCTCTGGTATTTATCCGTATGGAATTTCGAAAACATTGCGTTTGATTTTAAGCTGGGTTTTAAATTAAACAAGGAGAAAAAACAAAACAGTTTTTCGGAAGCAGCTTTTTCTTTTATGATAAGTTTTTTCGTAGAATTATTTTCTAAAGACTTAATTAATTTTAAATTTTGAGTAAAACCAATTTGAAAATCGGTTTTTTTTTTTCTAAAAAGTCAGAGAAAAAGTGTTTTATTTAGGCGTTAATGCAAAAATTTTTAAATTATACGAAAAAGTATTTTCAGTAAATAAAAAAAAAACGAGCAGTTAGTAAGTAGACTGTGTCATTTAAAATATTTAGTATATTATTTTAAGAACAAATAAAACCTGTTTGAAAACCATAAACGAAAATCAAGTATGTTTTAATGCAAATAAATATGTATGTGCAAAATTATTGAAAAAAAAAATTATGGTGCAGTAAAGTTCAAAGTAATTTGAAAGATTTTGCAACTAAAATTAACCAGCGTCATGTCCTTCAACAGCATGCTGTCATGGCTTTTTTATATTTGTATTAGTTTTTAATTGCAGTAAATGACCGTAGCTGAGCAATCAATTTTTTTTTTTTTACCGATAACAGGCAATGACCACAAAACTAACAAATAAAGTAGCGTTTTAGTTAAATGCAATATAAATTTTTGTTGTTTTTGTTTTTGGTTTAGACAAATGTTAAGAAATTGATGTTTAGGTTTATTGTGCTGCATGCACATCAATATGACGGGCTAAAGAATTGATACTTGTATTTTCGTTAAATGCATCTGTGCACTACGACCAGTGTTAAGCATGGACAAGGAGCTGTTCTAGCTCAAGTTTAATGCCTTGTTAAACACTTCAATACTTGTTCAAGTTGTAGAATTTGTCTTCAGTAAACTGTAAATGAACATATGTATATGTGAGTATGTGTGATTAATACATATGTAGTTTTGTGAGTCTGTGATTTTTTTTCTTATTTTTTTAAAGAATTAACTAAAATCGAACAATCACATTTACAACTTTTTATATTGTTTTTGCTATAAAACTGAATTTTTATTTGCTACAAAGTCTCCACAATATTCTTTAAACTAATGTTGTCTTTAAAATTAAATGCATTTGTTGTCAGAACGCACAACGCAAAGGTTGTTTAATTTGTCGCAATAAGTTCTAATAGTGCAAGCGGAAAATTTTTCAAGTTGGTTGGATTTGTGAGCTTTGCTACTTTTGTGTTTGTTGCAATCGAAATCAAGTCAGAACCATGAAATTGGTATTTGTTTATGTATTTTTATTAGGAGCGTATGTCAGTGGTACGTTTGTAATTACGACTACAAAAAATTGGCAAAAAGCCAGCATTATATTAAGAATGCAATGTTCTTTATGTTTTTATTTGTTGTTGCAATAGTTAAGCTTTTTGTGGTAATGATACTAGTAACTTGTTTTTGCTTTTTTTTCAAATGTAGAATCTTTGGCTGCTGAATTATCGTATAGACGGGGACACTGTGACATTTCAATATTTAGTGTTGTACAGGAAATGTTCCGGAAGGAGATTAAAGCCCTACTGAATCCAAGTCTGCGTTATTTCGGCAACCGAAGCATATATTATGATCTTTATACTCCCGAAAATATATATGAACGACAAATATTGCGCACCGGAGATGTAAGAACTTTACGGAAGTCAAACTTTAATCCAAAATGGCCAGTCAGGTAAAGTAAAGTAGTTAATCGTTTTGTTTTATACACATTAACGTTAAATATTTTCAATATTTTGCAAGATTTTCTATTCATGGATGGGCTGGAAAAAGTACATCCTGTTCTAATGCCGCTGTTAAAGATGCCTACTTGGGTGTGGGAAAATTTAATGTCATTTTAGTGGATTGGAGTGATATTGCTCTCGATATCAGCTATCCAAGAATATCGCAACAATTTTCAGAAATAGCTGCTCAAATAGCCAAGTTTATAAGATTTTTACAAAGAGAAACTAATGTTGAGATGAAAAGCATATATTTAATAGGACACAGCGCTGGAAGCCACATTTCGGGATTAACCGGAAAACTTTTAAAACCGGAAACATTAGGAGCCATAGTGGCTTTAGATCCAGCAGGTTTGGCACAGCTTGGATTATCTGCAGATTTTCGTTTGGCTCCTGATGATGCATTGTACGTTGAGTCGATACATACTGATATTTCTCATTTAGGAAATCCTAGTCTTGAACTAAGTGATGCGTCATTTTTCCCCAATTGGGGCCAAGGCCAACCACATTGTCCAAATTCAACAGCAGCTGAATTTGATTTTGCATGTGATCATTTTTCGTCTTTGTATTATTTTGCTGAATCTATACGCGAACCAAAATTGTTTGGTGCTGTAAAATGCCCAAATGCATCTAGCTTGAAATACAATACTTGTACATGTAGTTCAAGGGCAACCGAATGTGATGCTGATGTCTACATGGGCGGAGAACCAGTGGAGCCAAAAAGAGGAATTTTTTATTTAAGCACAAAACGTAATCCGCCATATGGCTTGAAAGATGTGGTACAAATACGTAAAGTAAAACCACCAAATTTTTTGAAAAGCAGTTACTTTTCAACTCAATTTTTGGGAGGATTATATCAGGGTACCAGGCGTTTACTTTGAAAAAGAAAAACATTATCGTATTTACATTCATATATATTTGTTTAATTAATATTAAAATAAATCAACATTTCTGTGAATAAAATTTGCGATATAATTCGGATTTTCCCTCGGACACTATCATTAATTATTATATTCATATGTTTAAAATTTTAACTTACCTGACTTGGTCCAATACGATATGTGGCCGGGTCAACTTCATTGCAAGACAATATTTGTTCAACTGTAATGTCTTTATTTGATTCAGCCGCCAGTAACCCAAAACGTCTTACGAATTCTGCTAGTGGCACAGATTCTGGAAAGCCTAATCGATGTAATCTGGCAGCATCCAAAACCTGGGAACCTCTCAACTAAAAAAAGCAAAAGCGAAACAAAACTTTAATATTTTTTTATTAATTTATAAGTTTTACTTTGTGAATCATACCTGACTACGCAATAGAGGTACATTGACCAAATCATCTTTGGAATTTGGAAGAAATAATGCGTTAGGAGAGCCATTAGAGGTAAAGGCAGAATGTTGTCCAGCGTTATGTTGTAGCAGATAACAATGAACAAAATGAGTTCCCGTTCTTCTTAAAGTATCAATTATCCCATCAACTGTAAACTTAACTTGTAACATAATTGAATTCCGTTTTACTCCTGCCGAAGTAAAGGACCTTCTAATACTTGATACTCTTCTTAGTGATTGGGTTCCTTCAAGACCCGCAAATGAACCACAGAATACAATACCGCCTGAACTTCGGGTGAGGGAGCCAATATAAAGGCGGCTGATTTCATCTCTAGATGAGTCTTGAAGCAAAGAACCGGCGTTACGAATGGCGGGGTGTTCTCGACTGTGACGTACCCAACCATTTACACTGTACAATACGGGATTCGTTCCTTGTAGGTGCTGTAGAATGAATTGTTTTGGACCTGTACATTTTCGTAAAAGATTTTGATGTTCCCGATCACCATAATGGGAAAATAATCTCTCAAGGAATGTGTCATCATTTGAATTTGGATATATTGATTCTTCATCCAATATCCACAGCAAGCCACGTCGATCTTGTTCACGCAGATCTCTTTGAGATGAACGCACCACATGATTTTGAGGAGCTTTATCTATAAGTGAAACCAAAGGTCCAGGATTTGAATCACCCACACACTCAGTATCAATTTCAACTAATTCCTGTGCATACCGGTCTCTAGGAGCAACCAAAGAATTGTGGTGGAATAATAATTGTAGTCGTTCTTGCAGATAATTGTGTTTCAAGTCCGATAAAGTTGCTCCAATTTGAGAGCCACAGCTTGCAGGATTTTGGAATCCTGGTGTATCTACTAAAACTATGGACGCTATTGTATGTGCGGATGTACATATAGCTTTGTTTATTAAAGCTACAACAGCAGCCAAAGCTTCAGAGTATAAGCCGGTAACTAATGCATCTAAGCTTTCCCACGCACATTCAACACTATCCCCAGATGTTTTCGATGGACTTGTGCTACCAGATGTATTGACACTGAAAACAGCTGCTGATAAATCTTCTAACGACACTCCCAATAATGAAGCTGCCTTTCTGGCTGCAGAGGGATTTGCAAATTGAGTTCTTGCGGTGGGACCTGAGCCTGCAGCAGTCACACCAGCTAATCCTAAATGATATATCGAAGCCAAAATACTCCATATGCCTTTAACAGCTTTTGAATCAATATTCAATGTGTCAAATGCTTGAACGACTCTCAAAAATTCGGAAGCAGAACGCTGCCTGTCTTCAAGTTTTTGTGACAATGACACAAATGGATGATTATCTTCGGCGGGAAGGCTATCAATTAGCAACTCCTTTTGCAATGTTCCAGTAGCACCAGCCAACAAACGGGACATAATATGGAAACAATGCTCATTATTAAGTCGACGTGCAGCTCTTTGGCGTTCTGGCAATAAAACCTGTTGACATTCTATTAATTATTTTTATTATTATTTTTTTAAATTTGTTTCCTACCTGTAATGACGCTGACGCTATTTGTCCTGATTGATCAAAATCTACGCTCAATAACTGTGTTAAACGCGTAGCATTTGCATTCAAACATGTTTTTGCGTTTCCAAATGCTTCCACAACAATATTGACCGAGTTGACTTTTTCAGCATTTAGGAAATTATTAACGGAACCTAAACAGAGGTAGAGAAGTATAAAACAAAATTCAAATGTTCAATACAAAATAAAAACATAAACATTAAAGAGAATTCTTGAGGTTAATCCAATTTTCTTTTAAACTATTTATTTTCATGTTTAACTAGTGTAGCCCTGCCCACAATGCTGGAAAATACAACAATATAAATTAACGTCTTGAATTAAAAATGAAAGAATTGACAGTGTCAGGCGAATGAAACCACAGATAATGGGGACTTGCTAGTATTCTAAATACCACGAATGTCATTCCTGATCTCTTAGATTATTGCACACCAGAACCCCCTTCAAAGAAAGATTTCTTTTCGCACTCTGTGTCTATGGGAAGAAGAGGGGTCTAAAGAAGCAATCACGTTAGTGAATGACGTCACTGAATGTTGCGCATTCTTGAATGTGATGGCGGAAAAATTCAACAGTCACCCTTAAATGGGTGCGGGGACATGGGACTACCTTTGGCAACTCTGTTGCGGATGAACTAGTAACTGGATGCCAAGGCTGCAGATGCGATATCTGACTTTTGCAGAAGCTGATAGGACGAGGAAGAATAAGCGACAACCGAAAATTTGTTCGCCTTTGCACCGCATTGGAATACCGACGACTGTGGTGCCCGAGGTGAAGTTTCGTCATTGAGATCGGCCACGATCGGTTAGAAGAACTATGCTTGGCTTTCCAACCCACTGCTAAATTTTGCAACTCCATTCTTTAGTTGATGCGTATCCCGGCACCGGACACTTTTTGGCAGTTCCTTTTCTGCACCTCCCTCCCACATACCACCCTTTTCTCTCTCTTGCCATTCTGGCCTTATTTGTATCTCTTTCTTATATCCTGACATTCTTCTTCCTTCGCAAAGGGGTCATGAAATGGACCCAAGTGTGTTGTAAGCAAATAGCTGCCTGCCGAACATAACCTAACCTAAATGACATTCTCCTGAAAAAGAAGTGCAAACAAAAATCGAAGTGATAACACAAAAAAAACATCTTTTGCAGTGATTGATGGCAAGCGATATCTTTAGTAATGCCACTTTCCCTCCCAGCACCTGAACATGAATTAAAGGTGACCGTATGAAAATAAATACTAAATTAATACCACATCTATACTGATAAAATGTATTTCTTATAAGAAAAATTTAAATGAATTTAAATAAATTTTATATTCAAAAAACGCACATACGAGGGCTTACCTATATATTTCTGGCCTAATAGTGAAAATGCGAATATTTATAATCAAAAACAGTTTTATTGTTTTTCAAAGTATTCTCCAGCATGGTTTATACACTTTTTCATGCGCTCAAACCAGTTGTCGAAGCACTTTTTCCACTCCGATTGAGACACTTCTAAAACATGGTTTTTGAACACTTCAACAGCTTCTTCTGGCGACGAATATCGTTGACCGCGCATTTTTTTCTTGATGTGCGGAAGTAAGAAGAAGTCATTAGGTGCCAAGTCAGGGCTGTACGGCGGATGACCCATTAATTCGACGTTTTGGCCGGTCAAAAACGCTCTGGTTTGAGCCGATGTGTGAGAGCTCGCATTGTCATGGTGAACAATGATTCGTCTTCTCTTGTTGGTTTTTCGAATTTCTCCGATGACTTCAGGAAAAAAATTGTAGTGTACCACTCAGAAGTGACCGTCCTACGTTGCTCAAGCGGAACAGTCGCCACATAACCAGTTTTGCCATTTGCTTCGAAGTGCTTCTTCTACGAACAACTTTCGTTGGATTTTGCTCGTCTTTGAAGACCCACACGGTCGATTGTTGTTTCGTTTCGGGCTCATACGCATAGATCCATGAATTGTCACCTGCGACGATCTTATAAACGTCTTTTGAAGCACCGCAATCGTATTTCTGCAAAATTTTTTTGCACCAATCGACACGAGCCCCTTTTTGGAGCGACTTTCAAATTGTGCGGGATCTAACGAGAACAAACCTTTTTTACGGCCAGGTGTTCCTGCAGTATCGAATGTATGCTGGTGGAAGAAATGTCCAAGGATGTCTTTATCTCTCAGTATATCGCATGCCGATCTTGCATTATGAGTTCACGCATGGCATCAATGTTCTCTAGCACAACAGCCGTTTTTGGACGACCTTCACGGAATTCGTCTTTGAGCGAGCTTCGGCCACGATTAAATTCATTATACCAATTTTTACAGTGCTATAGGATGGTATTTCATCGCCATACAAAGATTTAAGTTCATCAATGCACTCTTGTCGTGATAATCCACGTCGAAATTTGTGAAAAATGATGGCACGAAAATGTTCACGAGTTAATTCCATTTTTTTCTATATTAATTTTTTCAAGTCACTGTTAACAACACAAATAATACGTCAAAACGTTTTGAGTACGATTATGCTTAAAAATTACAAACTTTCCAATGGAAATGTCAGATTGCACTTGGCAGCACTCAGTGTTGCCAGGCCAGAAATATATATAGCAGCCCTAGTATGCGAAGGCAGCTTTTTACATACGGTATCATCAAAATAATTGAAAAAATATATTTTCCATAAAAGTTAGTTGTTCGTAACAACTATAAAGAGCTTAAATGAAAATAACTGGTTTAATATAAACAAAACTATTTTAATACTATGCATTTTTTAAGAGAGGAACGTTTTTCGTATTAGAATTTAAGTTTGTCAATTTCTTTAAATCTTATTAAGTTATTACGACTGTTCCCTTTTTAAAACGTTCTTTAAAAAAGTACAACTACTTTCAACGCTCTATTTTTGGATATTGAAGACAAACAACAACTATAACCTTTGAGTAAATCTATTTATGTATACGTTTGTTTTACCAAAGTTTAAATAAATTTTTCCTTTTTGTGCGTATTGAAAACAAAAGGTGCGATAAAGTAAATAAACAGTACTTTCTGTTGAGCATTTTAATTCATAAAGTTGCATGCAAAAGCTTATTTGGTTCTTTTACTATTTGTTACCTCGCTCAGAAATATTTACGAAAAATA
Organism: Gymnosoma rotundatum; assembly: GCA_916610165.2. NCBI lineage: Eukaryota > Metazoa > Arthropoda > Insecta > Diptera > Tachinidae > Gymnosoma > Gymnosoma rotundatum. The sequence goes on from OU744336.1 coordinate 180,971,815, forward strand.
TTACAAAAATGAAAAATTTTTATTTAATTGATAAAGTTTCTTCAAACAACTTTATAGCAGAGAAACACTATGTTTTTTGATATCCACTTTTTCAAACTTATAGAAATATTTTACTATTTGTAACAAAATACAAATTTGATAGGAAGCATATTATAAGGTTTTTGTTGTTTTTGTAAATTTTACCAATTATTATTATTAGCGCTGTGATATTAAATGAACGTTATTAAATTCTTGTTTATTAATTTATATTTTGACAGTTTTAAAATATATCATACGTTTCATTCGTACTGTTGTTATTACGAGGGCTGCTATTTATATTTCTGGCCTTGCAACACTGAATGCTGCCAAGTGCAATCTGACATTTCCATTGGAAAGTTTGTCATTTTTAAGCATATTCGTACTCAAAACGTTTTGACGTACGACCATTATTTGTGTTGTTTACAGTGACTTGAAAAACTTAATATAGAAAAAAATGGAATTAACTCGTGAACATTTTCGTGCCATAATTTTTTCACAAATTTCGACGTGGATTATCACGACAAGAGTGCTTTGATGAACTTAAATCTTTTTATGGCGATGAAGCACCATCCTATTGCACTGTGAAAAATTGGTATAAAGAATTTAATCGTGGCCGAAGCTCGCTCAAAGACGAATTCCGTGAAGGTCGTCCAAAAACGGCTGTTGTGCCAGAGAACATTGATGCCGTGCGTGAACTCATAATGCAAGATCGACATGCGACATACCGAAAGATAGAGACATCCTTGGACATTTCTTCCACCAGCATACATTCGATACTGCATGAACACCTGGCCGTAAAAAAGGTTTGTTCTCGTTGGATCCCGCACAATTTGAAAGTCGCTCAAAAAAAGGCTCGTGTCGATTGGTGCAAAGAAATGTTGCAAAAATACGATTGCGGTGCTTCAAAAGACGTTTATAAGATCGTCACAGGTGACGAATCATGGATCTATGCGTATGAGCCCGAAACAAAACAACAATCGACCGTGTGGGTCTTCAAAGACGAGCAAAGTCCAACGAAAGTTGTTCGTGAAAGAAGCACTTCGAAGCAAATGGTCGCCTGTTTCTTCGGCAAAACTGGTCATGTGGCGACTGTTCCGCTTGAGCAACGTACGACTGTCACTTCTGAGTGGTACACTACAATTTGTTTGCCTGAAGTCATCGAAGAAATTCGAAAAACCAACAAGAGACGACGAATCATTGTTCACCATGACAATGCGAGCTCTCACACATCGGCTCAAACCAGAGCGTTTTTGACCGGCCAAAACGTCGTACAGCCGTACAGCCCTGACTTGGCACCTAATGACTTCTTCTTGTTTCCGCACATTAAGAAAAAAATGCGTGGTCAACGATTTTCGTTGCCAGAAGAAGCTGTTGAAGTGTTCAAAAACCATGTTTTAGAGGTGTCTCAATCGGAGTGGAAAAAGTGCTTCGACAACTGGTTTGAGCGCATGCAAGTGTATAAATCATGCTAGAGAATACTTTGAAAAACAATAAAACCATTTTTGATTATAAATATTCGCATTTTCACTATTAGGCCAGAAATATATAAAGCAGCCCTCGCAAAACAAAAGTGCGAAAATATTAAATTTGAAAAAATCTAATTTAAAAAATTATCATTAATAAAATAGTTAAAAATTTTCCAAGGTAACTCATGGACATAAAATTTTAAAACTTAAAAGAAATATAAGATTATGGCAAGCCATCGAATTTTTATTGATGTTAAATTTTTTAATATTCGAATCGAATTTTAAGTTTTTTGTATTTTTCTTTATTTAAATTTTTAAACGGTAATTATCTGTTTTTATTACTATTTTTTTAGTGCTTTTTAATTCAATTTTATGGATATTAATTAGCTTTTTTAACTTTAGAATTATTTATTTATTTTTTAAATATTTTTATTTGTACCTTTTATTTGGCTGGGGAACTATTGGGTAGTTTTAGTTATAAATTATTTTAAACTTTATTTTTTGAATTTTTCATTGGCCTACAGAGGCTTTTATACATTAATTGAATCTAGTTAAATCTTAAATCTACCTTCAGGAACTTTGTACTTTAAAAAGACTCTTAAAATAACTGGCTACCTTACGGCGACAATAGATGCTTAAGTTTTGCAATCATAAATCAATAATCAATCAATAAATTTTAAATTATTATACAAAAAAGAAATGTATAATCAAAACATATCGTGCTATTATTTATTATTAAATCACTGAATTAATTATTAATTAGTAATTATTGAGGGTCAAAGCACATTTCGATGACCATTTCGCTACCGTTTACTTAGCTCTTCGAAAAACTTCTTACAAACATTTTAAATAAACTAAAGATTTTTATCCAAACAATTAATTTAATTTAATGATTTAAACAGGATAAAAAATAGAACGTTGTTTTAAAAGAATTAATTTTTTAATTCTATATTCCGTGGTTTAATTTAATTAAAAAAAGTCTGTCAGCCGTATACAGTGGATAAAGAAAAATAAAATCATTGTTGATTATTGTGGTTTTTTTTGCTTAAACTTTGATTTTTTGCTTTACTTTGTTGTTTGGACAAGCTAGGTAAGCGGTAACGAAATGGCCATCGAGACGTGATTTAATAATTTAATCGGGATAAAAAATAGCACGATATTTCTTAATTTAATTTATTTAATTCTATATTCCTGTGGATTAAATTAATAAAAAGTATTTTCTTTTGTTTTAATTAGATTTAGTTCGACTTCCCATCAAATCCCAAACCTTAACAGCTTTTAACACAGTTTCGAATGCTTAAATTCATTCGTATTCAATACGGAGACGACATGATTGTTGTGAACAAAAGTGAAAAGAGGTGATATGAATCATATAAACATTCTGTTTAACCGATAGAGAAATATAGATGAAACAACGAAAGTGGAAGGGCCATTCTTGATTTGTAGGTATCGTAAATTACTACAGGAGAGAGATAATCAATGATAACGAAAACTTAATTCGAGAAGTTAAACTTAAACAACAAGTAAGATCTTTGACACTCGTTTTTTTGTATTCTATTAAATTGACATTAAGTATTAAGATTTGTTTAACTACGTGAAAAGGCGGTTGGCTTCATGTATCAAGTCTAATTAAAGAAATGACAATTTAATTGTATTTGTAATCATATTGCAGAAATACGTATAAAAGTAAAATGTTTTTGAAGACAAAATTAAACAGAACAACAAAATATGGATATGACAACTTACCAGCTGCCAACGCCAAATAATAAAGTGCGTGTTTAAAACTGGTTGTTTTGCCAGAACCAGAACGACCCATGAATATTAAACTTTGATCACGACGAGATTCCAGCATTGCCCTGTAGGCAGTTTGAGCCAATGAATATATATGTGGAGGCATATCTTCTGTCTTACATCCGCGAAACATTGACACCACCTAAAGAAAAAAGCAAATGTTAAAAAAAAGAAAACAATTGCACAACACCACATGCTTAGAAAAGTAAAAAAAACAAAATAAATAAAAAAAAATACCTTTTCAGAATATAATGATAAAGGTGCCATTGGGTTGACTACTAACAGCGTCGGACCTGCTTTGGTGTGTATAAGATTGCTAGCAAAACGTTGGCGTAAGCAATGCAATACAGACGCCTCGTTTAAATGTTTTAATTCACAGATGTCTTCCACCAAATCGAATGATGGAGAATTTTGTTTTTCCACATCGTCCTCGTCTACGGTCATCTCCTCACCATTGTGTAACAGTTGTATGACAACCTTGTGATTATCCATATGAGCTTTGGTCTGAGGCAAACGCAAAGCAGCACAAAATCCACCACGGTGTACCAACCACACACGGTCACCTTGACTATTTCCATCATTTGTTGCACAGTTAGAGTTTTCCTCTTGCGATCTTTGTTGTTGTAATTGATTTGCATTGTGAGACTTAAAATAAAAAATTTAAATATAAATTAAACATAAATCAAATATTAGTTGTAGTTTATTGCACTATATTTTCTAATGAGTCATCTGAAATGTTTTTTTTTAACACAATCACGATGTTACAGAAAAAGATATTTTATATTTAATTTTTTTCCGAAAACGTTATTGTTCATTATTTCATATTTAGAAGCTGATATATCTTAATATTATTTGTTATTTTTTTTAAGATGAACTGATTAAATTGCAATTTTTGTTTCCGAATATCTAGCGGTATAAAGAAGAAATAAGAAGGTCATTTTAGTATTCTTATTTTACACTTTTTAGCAGTTGCCACTGAGGAGTATGATCTCTACGCTGGCTTCTTCTAACAATAACACTAGAGCTTTGCATAGTAGGCTACAAGTGGCATTAAATAATTCAAAATGAAAGCTTTTTTAATTTAATTTAATTAACTAAATTTACAGCTATTGATCATTGCAGTTGAGAGAACATTTGGATTATTTTTTCGCTACAGCTTCCTTTTAGGTTTTCAGAAAACTTTACACAAATTTGTAAATAAAAATTTCTTTCTGTTTATACAGATAAACTAAATTAGAAAACAACCAACGAATAATTTTAAATTTCTTTGTCTGCATATTGCTGATTTTCTACTTTGGACAGAAGAAGGTCCAATCAGACCTTAACAAATGTCTAAAATGTTAAGGCCTTTTCAGCTTTACTTATAATAAATGGCATCCTGAAGGCAAAATACAAATATTCATTGTTATTTCGACTATAACATTGTGTCATTCATTATTTAAAAAAACAAAACAACCACAACAACAACAAATCATAAATTGTGGTGTTAATGCATTTTTGTGGAAACAGCGATTCAAATGTCATATCAAATGTTGAGTGGCAAGAGTAAAAACACATTTTCATCAAAAACTCTGCTGCCGCCACTGTCTCTAAATGTTTATGAACTTCTATTATAAATCTAGTGCATTTAACTAAAATGATGGAAAAAGTGTATTTCTATTTTTGGACAAAACTTCCAATTGCCTCAGTATTAATGCACAGTAATTATACTCTACATACACATGGTAAAACGAAAAAAAAAAAGAAAAACAAAACAGAAAGACCCACAAATGTCTGCACATAATTTTTCTTTTTTTTTTTTTCAATTTCATATTCTAATTAACGAAATAAAAATCAAAAATAAATATATATAAACCATTACATGCATTAGGATGGCTCCAAAACGGTTTTCGATACTTTTAAAGAAATAACATTATAGTTGTCACTTTTTAATTCGGTTAAAAATTTAAAGCTATAAGTGACTGAATTTAAACACCCGGCGGGTATTTTTGTTTTTGTTTGTTATGCAATATATTCCAAGTACAAAAAAAATAAAAACATTGACATTGCCAAACTTTGTTTCCAAGAAAACTTTTCATTCATTTCCATTCGTTTAAGGGTTCCAGAAAAAATCTCTAGATGTGACCACTTCTGCCAATTTCACTATTTATTAACCCGTTCATAGTTTTTTTTTCAGAAGACGAAAACTATCGGTTTGGACTCGTTCGCAAAAGAATTAAATTCGAACAAATCTTACACATAATATTCGCGAATATTATTTTATAAATCAAGGATTTATTTTTATTCCCGTAATAGAACTTTTTCCTACATAAAGACATACTGATCTACGGCTGCCATAAACACAAACGTGCTGTGTCATTTTTTTAAATTTTTGGCAAAAAGAAAAAAAGGCGCACGATTTCTTTCGCTCGTTGTTTCTTCAAAAAATTCCAGGCAATCTAAGTAATGACTAGTAGTTGTGTTTGAGCTGTTTGTAGCGCTTTTAAATATATTCACTTTAAAAATATTCTTAAAAGCGAGTTTATGACATCGACCTTTATTACACATGAATACTTATTAAAAACTCATTTCATTCGTTTTATAACATCTTTTTATCTCTACGTCTTGAGTGTTATTGATGATATTTAAACAAAAACAGACATTGCTATATTTAAGATTAAATACTTTTTTAAGATCAGGTTAACTTCCGCTGGTGTTGAGGTTTTAATTTACTATTTAATAAACCATGCCAATAAGTGCTATAGAGAAATACTGGAAAAATATTTAAATGTTTTAATAGGCAAACACTTTAAATTTAAAAGTCATACCAATTGAATCAAGGAATCAGTAAAGCTCAAATAGTTCTTGACTTTGCCTAAATTTTATGGATATGTTCTTTACAGACGAAGTCCTACTATGGTTTAATTTTAACACTCACTATTTTCGTTTGGTGCACAAAAAATTAAAAAGTCCTATTTTTAAGATAAACTGTTCAAGCTGTACAAATTATTCTTTAAGAGATATCTACTTAATTAAGAATAAAAAAATAGTACCTGCAGAAATAATAATTATTTTTATTATTTCTACATTCGTGTTCATTAAAAATTGTGTAACACAAAAGAATGAATGAATGAATGAGTTACATAATATTCAATTCATTACCAGAATTATTATTTTTTCATTCGTTTTTGCTCATTTTATATTCTTTCGTTTACGAATATTAAACATTTTCGTTTGTCGGCGAATAAGATAAACAATAGCAAATAGTAGCGAGAGTTAAAAGCCAGAAGCGAATAAAAATCTTAAAATGAACGAATAAAGTTGTAAATGAGAATAAAACTTTTTTTACTCTGCTTTTTATATACGAAATTAAAGTTTTCATAATGTCTTACAAATTGTCAGAAAGAACAATTTGTTTTATCCTTAAGTTGGGGAACTGAAAACAGGCACCTTAAAATGAAAATAAAGACTTGAAGTTGAATTTTGCCAAAATTTCTTTTTAAGGTTCCTAGAATCAAAATTAGGCCAAAAAAAGTTATCATAAATAAAATCGTGAATCGAAATAATTATGACAGCGACAACCTTAAAGTTCCTTAATTACTCTCTAGCTGAAAAGTTACAGAATCGGAGAAATCAAAATTTAATTTTATTTTATGCCTTGAAAATCTTCAACCAATCCTTGATTTCCAAATGGGTGCGGGCGCTTTAATTAAAAGTTAGCACTTATTAAAACATGATTGAGAACGTAATGTACGTTATTCTTGCTTGTGATGTCAAAAGAAGTCGCACCGATCAAAAATTATTATGTACATATATCGTGTTTGGAAAAATAAAAATTATAAACTGAGGTCAAAAATTGAGAAAATTTTTTAAATTTAAAAACTTTACTTAAACTCTTCTTCATATAACGTCTTTAATCTACAATATTAGATTGTTTATTTTTATATTTGTTTTTATACAATGCATGCATAACTTTTTTTATATTATTAATATTTTCTAATTGTTTGTAAAATATTAATTAAATTGTGCAGTGCGTGTGTATGATTACCAAACCTACTTAATATATGTATATGGGGAATAAGGCGAGTCAATGACCAGAAATAAGTCAAATATAGCATAATGTGACAAAGAAGGCAGAAACTAAATAAACTAACACATAAAGTAAAACGGTAAATACGTTGGTAGTTTAATGATTATAATGACAATTAAAGCAAATGCTTCTATCAAAATCATAAGAAATATTATATTCATACTACAAATACATTTACACACATTAGGGCGGCTCAATTTGGCTGGAGGAGTCGTTAATAAAATTAATGCAGTATTTGGTTCTTTTTAACCGGCCGCGAGAGATTCAATTTGTTAATTGTTTGGTTTAAGTGATAAATGAATAATTTTTATGAAAATTCACCATTAGGGATCTCATATTATATTTATGGAAAATTGCTTGATCGTTTAGTACCATATTATTAAAATTTCAGATTTTAATTGCCACTGCACTGGGCAAAGCGCCAACTTACTTTAAACTCATATTTTAATACGTACATACATACATACATACATATATAGAACATTTCTAACACACGGTTTTACGAAACCAGTTTTTGTTTAGTTCTTTTAATAAATGTAATGGAAATTAAAATTTTCTCTTATAAGCAAATATGTACTATGTACACGCATATTTATGAGATGGGAATGTATGTATGTATATTTGTATAGATATATTTGTATTCAATATATTCATAATTTCATACAATTAATTTTTTTTTTCTTTCAATCAAGTAAAAACCGTACGTTTTAATTCATTCAAAAATTATTATAAACGAAATGTATTTGTTTCCTTTTGCGAAAGTTCTATTTAAACGGCCATATTCATGAAAAAAAACTTCCTACTTTAGATTTAGAGTATCAAATAGTTTTTAATGAATCATTTTTTATAGTTTGCGTGTAAAAAATGCGTTGCCAGTCAATAAAAATTAACCAATTCGATCGAAATTAAGTTCTATGACCTGCCTGACTATATTATTATTAGCGGAATTCGTAAGTTCTATCATACATTTTTAAACATTTAAGAGTGAGTAACATTTAATTTTGTATTGTAAAGCCATCGAAACAACTGAAGACAGTATGACGCCAGATATGGCAGCAGTTTCACACTTTAAATAAAGTCAGTTACAGAATTTACAACAAATTTTAGCATTGCAGATGTGGTAACCGTAGTTAACTGCTGTCCTGCTTGAATTTCTTAAAACTGATTAAAGCTACAAAACGTAAAATATCTACAAAAGAAAACCGTAAATTCTGCTATTAATAAAAAAATTAAAATACATATTTGAAATATTTAATAAAATAGGTAGAATCAAATTAAAACTATAATTAGACTTTTGTAAAAATAAAATTGGCAAAAAAAATAAAAAAAGACGATAAAAAATCAAACCTTTTTCTTAATAATTTCATCAAAGTTTTTAAAATATCCGCTGTTCATAGATGAGCCCGAACCTCGCATGTGTAGCGATTTTTCCCACACTGTTTGCCATGAAACGGTGTCTTTGCGTCGACGTAATGAGGAACGAAACACACGATTATTAAAGAAAGTGTTTGTTAAAGGCGACATTGTTTTTAAACCAGCAGCAGCACTATTCCAGGGAGGTCTAACGTTTCTTACCGCACTCGAAACATTTTTGTGATTTGTTCGAAAGCTTCGATATTTTTGTGTGCGTTCAAATGTGGAGAGATTCGAAGGTACTGGAGAGTGAAGATCACATTCGGAATTTTGTTCTCCTTCACTATGCATACGGATTCTAGTACTGGAACTACTTAATGATCTTTTAAGAACAGGTGATAATACGGATTTATTTGCCCTTCTAGGAGGCAATGGCGATCTTTTATCTAGATAGGTTTTATTAACTTGTGCCATAAGTTCTTTAGGATTTTTTCTTAAAATACTTTTTTCGCCATTGAGACATGCGGATGAATTATGATGTTCGGATCCACTATCACTTATGTTCTCCGAGCTAATACTGCTTTTTCGTTGATATTTTTCCCCTCGAGGAGGGGCTATTGGCTTTATAAGTTTTGATTTGATTGTGCCGCAGGCGTGAGCCTTTCCAGTACAACCTTTGTGAAATGCAGGATTGAGCCCCGAACCTGGCTGAGCAGGGGTTGCTGGAATAATAGGGGTTCGTAGGTTGTGTTCAAAACTTTTTGGCAATAAAAACATATTGACAAAAACTCTTTATTATTTTTATCCAAATCTTTAATATTTCTTCGTTTCAATTCAAGTCACACTTATAGTCTTCATTTCACTGATAATTTAATTTTTTTCTCTCGATTCAAAGTAAAATATCGTTTGTAAACTTATTTTTTATCTGATTGTCATTAAATGTTGGTTGACCATGTACATACATATATAAAATATTTTTATTGTTGTATTATTTCCTACATTGTTAATCTCGAGCCGATTATTCGAAAATAAAAAAAAAACTTAAATATCAACAGCAATTCACCCTTATGAAAAGCACAAACGCTTGAGGCATATCAACACAGAGATTTATTAAACTTATTTATTCAATTATTTAATCTTCCAAATATTCATTATTTAAGTACATATACTCGTAAACTTAAAAACAATCATTCTCTATAAACTTTAACGATATTTGAATTTTACATGCGTTTTTTATTTTCCTCAAATATAAAAAAAAAATTAATCCGGTTAAAAAAATAAAAGTATCCGAATTTTAGATTATACTTTGTGCGAAAACTAAAAATATTATAAGTGAAATCACACGCAAGTTAAATAACAAATAATTTTAAGTACAACTTTGCAATGATCGTAACCTTGAGAAGATTAGAGTTAAACAACTGTGTAATAGAAACAAAAACTATAAGAATTTTAAACAAACCTACTCGCTTGAGGTGCTGAATGCTGGCTGGTTTGTTGGCTGTTCATTCGCCTCGATCTTAATAAAAACCATTTACGTGTATGCATGCATGCCTACGTACTTAAACACATGCATATGTACGGATATAAGTACGTACATTAATCCAGCCCCCAAACATATGATCACATTCACATTCACATTTACGTTTAACTTCTTTAATTTTTTAACTGCTTATATTTTGTAACAACAAAGTAGTTTATCAACTTTAACATTAAATCCATTTAATTAAGAGAATAATTTATATCTGGGTTAAACTTAATGTTTTCGCTAATTTAAAGTTTCATAAAAAACATTTTTATGTTATGTATTTGCATTTTTTAGATCGCTTTATCCGTCTTCGTAAAATTCTTCTTTACATCTAAGTACTTGATTACTTGATAACAATATTATGTGTCGATTTTTCGCAAAATCCCAATAAAACACTCTTGTCGAAAAACCCGATATATGAATGTTGAAAAAAATAAAAAAACGATTGTCTCATTTATTTCATTGTTTGTTTATCAATTACGCCTAAACGGGTCAACCGATACTTATGAGAATTGGAAGGGAAGGGAATGACTTAATTAAATCCAAGCGCACTTTTAGAAGTTGGAAGAAAACTCTTCACATGTAGAGGTCAACATCAGTCAAGTCTATGAGTTAATGTTTAATGGAACTTTGTGAAAATAAGAAAAAAGAAAAAGACTCAATGTATTTAAAACATAATGCACAAATCAGACAAAGTCGTGGGCAAACAATAGAATAATTGTAAAATCTAAAGGCGAAATTACTTAATAGTTTAATTATAATTAAAATATATAAAGTTAATACTTTTTATATTAACAATTAATTTTTTATGAATTTAGAAGACAAAATCAAAATATTATAAATGAGATGTGTATGATTGTTGTTTTGTTATTACTAAACTCCGACTTGTGGTCAAAATTCGACCAAGTTTATTATTTGACACTTTTTTTATTTAATGCACACTTGTGTTTTGAATTTTTGCAAGTGTAGTAGTAGCAATGTAGTGTGGCATTTACTCTTCAATACTGAACAGATTTAAATAAGATATACAGTATACCACGGTTAAATACTCCACGCATAATTGCTTTTTTCGTTTATTTACCTTGCGCCGTAAATCCCCGAATATTTATTATACATTTTCAAACAAAATTCCACGGCTTAATAACTTTCGCCTAAATACCCGATTCGGGTAACTACCTCAAAAAAAAATTCCCAGCACTGGCATATTCATTGATTTAAGTTAGTTTATTTACCCAAAGTACTTTTTGACAACTGTGTAAGAACTTTATTAAAGCACCTGTTAACTTTACGCTTGTTTTTTGTTGTCATTCATTGTTGGTGGTAAAATTAAAAATTTCTTAGTTTTTGATAAGTAAAAATATAAATTTTGTGGTCAAATAAATCAAATTTTAAATATTGCTTAAAGATATGCCTCCTAAAAAAACCAAAAATTTAAATCTCATTCAGGCAAGATTCACAACAGGTGAACCAGCAGAAGAAGTAGAGGAAGTTCAGGAAAACTTTATGGAGGCTGTTATTTTACCTAACAACTTTAATGAATAGGTATATCAGATGCGATGAGAACCTTCAATGTTATGGCTTACTAACAGACGCAGAAATACTTCGGGTCTCCTAAAGGAAAACGGTGGCGATTCAGAAGACGATGAAGATCTTTGTGAGGAAATCACCGTCAGTCCAACTTTTAAAGAGGCTTTAATAGCAATTGGTGTATAACATCGATATTCCTTAAATTGAAATGTGGAATTAGAAGAAATTGAAAATTTTGAGGCTACATTTTTTAAAAGCGAAATTTCAAATACGACGCAATCTTAAATTACTGAATATTTCAAATAATTGACATTCAGTATTTTTTTAGTTTTTAAAGTTAATATTATTTTTTACATGTGGTATGAATTATACTGTTTTTGTTTTGTTATAAAATCGTTTTTGTTTTGTCCTTCTTATAATACGAATTTTTATATGTACAATAAAATGTTTTAGTTGATTTAAAATTCTGTTTTTATATTCAAACTGAAATGTATGAGAATTCTGATAATTACCTTTTAGAGGCATTTAATAGTTTTCGTATAACTACCTCTGCGGGGTAAATAAACGTGGACCTTTAAATGCCTTCCCCGGATATATACCCAAAACAATCTGGTTTTATTAGTGAGGCATTTAACCGTTTAATACTGTAGATGGTGCACTAAAAAAATATCATCAAACAAAATCGCTTGACAAACAGAGGAGAAAAGGGGTCGCGAAGTTTTGTCTTTGCCTATTTATAAATAAATTACTTTTTTAATTTATTTTTTTTTTTATTTCGTTTTTGACTGCAGTTACAAATATGTCTCGAAGAACTTTCGATTAAACACCCTTTTTTTAATTATTTTTCTTATTCACTGTCAATTTAGATTGCGGTATAATAAAAAAGATTTTAAGAGCAGGTCTAATACATATATAAACGTTTAATAACGTGAAAAAATATCACATTTCATGTAGGTATACGTATGTATGTATGTGTGGACATTTTTTTTTAACTCTTGGTCAAGTACTGAACACAACAGTTAAAAAAATATCTTTGCTCTTCCACACCTTCATTATATTTCTAGAAATATATATCTACTAGATTTGAAAACTAACACTGTAAATATTCACACACATGCAAACACATACATAGTATACGTGAATGCACGTACATTTGTAAAAAGTAATGGTACTTGAAAACAATGTCCCTTAAAGAATTAAAAAATCACGATTTTATATTGTATGATCTTCGTTGAGCCTCCAATCAATCAACATACATATTTTCACCGTTTGATTATTTTTTTTTTCTAAAATGCAGACATTTTTATTGTGTCGAATTTTACAAAGGATATAATATTATTTAAAGCATAATAATATTTATGTATGTATGCTGAGAGATGTATGTATGTAAATATTTATTTGTTTGAATAATATTTACAATTGCATTTTATGTTGTTTGCGGCGTTCAAAATATTTTTATTATTTTTGGTATTTAGAAACAAAAAAAAACCCGAATTTAAATCCAAATTGTGTTGTATGCGACTAATGTTTGTTATTTGATAATGTGTAAAACCGCAGCTCTGAAAAGATAACACGTGATGCAATGCGTTACAAAATGATATATTTTTAAAAGGTTTAAACCCTATTTTATATATTTATTTAATATAAAAACAATCGTAGATACATGTACATGGGTACATGTGTACAGGCATAATAGGTACATATTTACTTTTAATTAATGCTAATTTAAGTAAATATTTTTTTAATATAAATTATTGAATATGAATTGCATTTCTGGTTTCTTCTTTTAAAATGTACGTATGTATAAACACACATATGTGCATATGTATATTAAGTGTAAACAATATTTAAAAAACTTCACGCCGCGGAAAATTATTCTTTGTTTTGATTTGAGTAAGAAAAAAAAACAAAATCCAATAAAAATGAATTTTTGTTGACTTCTAACAGTAAAATATATATACATATGTGTGTATGTATGTATATAAGAATTTATGATCAATCATAGATTGACTTAATGAATGATAAATATTTGAAGTTTATATTTGTATGTACGTGATCACTGCGACGACGTTCGTACGTAGAAACGGTTTGAAACATACTGGTGATGTCTAGACAAATGTATTTTTCACAAACGGCCAAATGACTTTAGCTGCAACAACACAAACAAAAACAACAACATCGAATAAGCTTAATACCTAAACAATGACAACAACAGCAAAGTTATATGGGGAGTTTTAGAAAAGATTTGTTGTTCATTTGCCTATTTGTGTATTGTAGGTTAAGTTGGTTTTGTCAGATGTAGGGAAGAATAAATAATATGTAGGTACATACATACATACATATGTAGCATATATGCATACATACATATGTATTTATTAACATTTTCTGCTTGCTGGCTTGCTTGCTTTTTGTTATTGTTTTTGTAATTTTCGTTTAAAGTTGTTTTATTTTATTGCAAAGTAGTCTAACAAAATAATTTTTAGTTTGTGTGTCTTCATAATATTTAATTTTTTTTTTAGCTATTTACACTAGGGAACGTTGTTCGCTATTTACATTACGAAGACAGTCGGATAGTTACATTTTATCATTTTAAACATTAAAATGAAAAAATTTGTTGGGAAGTTTATTTTGTCGAACTAAAACGATCATTAGCTTGAAAATTGGAAGCAAGTTGGTTAGTTATTATGTAGAATTTGTGGCTAATCTTTAGCTTTTTTAAATAAAGGGAATTAGACGAATGATGAATTAATTAAATCCCTTAATAAATATCATTGACTTCACTAAAAGCTTATATTATTAGTAGTTATCCACAAAAACCAGTTTGTCGAATCATAAAATTCAGGATGTAGAAATTAGTCAATACATAAAAAAAACCGTAACGGGGTCATCTGTACATGAAATATTTTTTGAATATTTCGATGTTATATGTACCCATAATTATGAAAGTGGTCTAAGTCATATATTTCTTGTTTCAAGATGTTTAATGAATAGCATTTGAATAAATTAAAAAAAAATATTTTTACATTATGCGATGACAATTTCGTAAAAATTGCATTGAATTAATTTAGTTTAAAATAATGTGGTATGAAAATAACGGGTAAATTATTTTTTTTTTTAATTTGGACTTAGCCACTTTCATAATTATGTCGTTCACAATTATGTGCTTAATTAAGCATGTTTTAGGTGTTTAAGTGCAAAACAAGTTGTTTTTGAGATGTTGCAAACACGCCGCAAAGCACTTCAAATTCAGAGTTCAGATAGATATACTCGAGAAGTGTTGTTTTTTCGATTTTGGTGTTTCACTGAACAGGACTTTTAATGGCGGCAAATCAAAAATTAACCGCCTTGCCAAAAAGCGTAAAGAAAGTAATACATACAAACATATTTTTTAAGACATTTATTTGCAATTAGAAAAATAAACTATATTATTTTATTTTTCCTTAATGAAAAATGGGCCTAACAATTTCTAATCTGGGGGCTAATTCTGGGACTCGTGATCGAAATAAATTCGTATCGAAATTAATTTCGATCGTGCGAGTTTTTCTGATGATGGCACTCGTTACCTTGCGAATCGATTTTTTAATAAAGTGTTGTAAAAGATAAAAAAAAGCCTTAACCAACACTAAAAATCTGTAAACAAAAAACATATGCTTACAAAGAAAATTAAATAATTAATCAAAATAATTGCGAATTTGTTTTATAATTTTGAAAGTTTTTCCGTTTTTAATCGCAGTCATGGACGTAAATTTATTTTTTTTATTCTTCGTCATCAGAGTGAGTGTGATATACATAAGTTCAAAATTTGTTTCCAAACTAAATGTTGTACTCTCAATTTATATAAGTTCCTATTTATAGAAAATAAAACAAACAAATTAAAATAATAATTTAAAACTAATTCATTTATAATTATTGTAAATTTTATTTACGAAAAAAACAGAAAGGTAAACTTCAATATGAAAAAAACAAAAACCAATTGTTAATAAATTAATAGCAGTAGCTTTTCCTTGTCATGTATTTGGTCAAATTGCTGTGCTCACACATAAACTCAGAAAGAATTTGTTTATGTCTAAAATTTATTTTTGTTATATTTGACCTAATAATTAATATTAGTAATTTAATTTGCATAAAATTTATTAAAGATTTAACTTACATTTTTTTGTTGTTTGCGTGTACCAAAATATATAAAATGTGGTTAATTTTAAAAAACTGTTGTGGCACTTGTAAAGCGTTCAAACAAGAATAATTATTTTTTACTTTTTAACAAAAACAATAAACCTTAAGTTACGCGTTAAAGTTTGTGAAAAAACTAATTTACAAAGGTGCAAAAAAGGGAGTAATACTAAAAAGTGCGAAAATCTATACGAATAATTAATTAATATAACAATTAAAATCTTAAATAAGCACTTGTTATCCAACGAACTATTTAAAAATAAAATTTCGACACCAAATTTGGTATCGAAAAAAACTCGCACGGTTACATTCGATCGTACACTCGCTATCGAGTGCCATCATAAGAAATTTCGATACAACTTACTCGATAGCGAGTGCGAGAATCCCAAAATTAAAAAAAAAGTCCAACTTCGAGTAAATTTCGCACAGTATCGACTGCGAGAATTAGCCCCCTGTTTTGCAAAATTCTAGCAAACGTGCACAAACTGTGTGTTATCTTTAAGATCCTTTGCCGTCCGAAATTGCGTTTGTTATTTGTACAAACATCTTAATTTGTTGCAAAGTACGTGAAATGTTTGTCGATTTACCCGAACAAATTTTTAATTCCTTCTGCACTTAGCATTTGGTAATCGAATTCCCAAAATGAATTTGTGAGAGATAATAAAAATTTCCACAATAAGACTGCTCTGCCAACATTAATAAAATTCACTGTTGCTCAATTCTCAAATCCATTACATTTTTATTTAAGACACCACCGTCTCCAATTAGAAATCGTTTTTCTTGCTTAAATGTAACTCTTCAATATTTATTGCTGCATTATTTATATAATCCCAAATTTAAAGCTTTTATCACATTTCTAAAAATTAGATGCTTTAATTTAATAATGTTCCATCTGTCTAAACAGCTGACCAAATGTCAAACTAAAACACTATAAGTACAGTGTGAACGTTCGTGTTTAGTTTGTTAAACATCTCGCTTAAACACGTTGTAAACATATAATTGTTAACGGCATATTAGTTTCGAAAGTAATCGATATGGAATACAAAACACCTATTTTTGAAAAATTTTGTCTGTCTGTTTGTCTGTCTGAGTTCGTATCACGTTAAAATTGCTGGATGGATTTGTAAAATTTTGTTAACAACGGTATTAAACAACACACACTTTATCACATATGTACATGTAACGTTTTGCTTATAGGCGACTTTCAACGTCTAGATTGTGTTATTATGGAAATATCTGGAAGCGTGTTCTAAAAAAAGAAGCTTTAAATTGTGAGGACTAGTTGAGGAAAGGGTGATACAATCGAGTCACAACCTCATGAATTTCAACTCCGATACATTAATGGTAAATGGAACAAAAAAAGAAACAGTGATAAATAAGATAAAATCCACCACACAAAAAAAAAAAGAATACTAGGCAACTAACTATCATTTACAAAAGAGGCTTTTGTTCAGTGTTATTGAGCCGAATAAGTAAGGAAGGCAAAGAAACAGCCCTCTTTTACCGCAAAAAATGGTTTTTCATTAGCACTTGAAACTTTTCATGGAATTTATTCTCTAGATTTCCAGTGGAAGTTTCCCGTTCTTTGATTCGATGAAATGCCTCCTCGAAAACGTTTCTAGGTTATGCCTGCAACAAAAAATTAGTAAATAAGAACCACAGGAGGAATATTATACAGCGATATGTTTACAATACTATAAACGCATTAGTTTCTTTGATAATTTACATAGGTTCCATGGTGTGCATTTAGGGTGGTAACAGTCTTGTTTACATGTACATACATATAAATATTATGACACACAAACAAATCGCTTCATAGGATGGTTTACTCTTATTATGGTGCTCCGATACTTTAAGATTTTACAATAATGCATGGAAATATAAAGTACAGGTAAAAGTAGAGGTATTTAAAATTATGATGTCCTTCGCCATCATGAAATTATCCATCCACACTTCCAATTTTGACTTCTTCAAATATTTTTTTTCAATCAGCTTTTGACGAATTAAATAGTTTATATTTGTTTATATTGACCTATTAAGTTCTTTTGAATGATAAATTCTATTAAATGCTGGTGTTAAATATTTAAAGAGCAATTATGACCCACTCTCTGCTGCTTGAGGCCACATAATTGCCTTGAGCTATGTTGATGAGCGTCGACTGGAAAGTGCTCTTTCAGGGTTTGTAATAGTTGAGGTTCCACTAGCATTTACGTTCTGAACAAACATAAATATTTACAAATGTAAAAAAATGCTTTTATACGATTATTTTGGCAAATCTTTTTTTAAGAAACTCGAACAATTTTATGTCACCATCGAACAGACTAACTCAATACACTAAACTTATTTCACAACTCAAAATAAATCAGCTAATTCATCACGGAACGGAAAGTGAAGACTTATAGCAGAATGAAGCACTTGCTTCGCACTCTGAATCATAATTGGGAAGCATACCGTTTCCACGACATATACTACATTCTTCGCATTGACTTCTGTTCTAAAATTTTATTTTTCGTTTAAATTTTTGTGTTTGTAATTAATTAAATTTTAAATTATAATATATTATTTGTTTTTATATTAACATATATTCACACAGCACTTTTAAAAGCAAGAAAATTGGGCTCCGTGGAAACATAGTATTAGTTTTTTCAACACTAGAACCCGTGATCTTAGATAGTTTCGCTTTCAGAAAATACAAATTTATTTTTTTCACTATACTGGAAGCAAAGGACGCCAACGAGTATTGAAGGGCGTTGTTTTTGTCTTCTTTTTTTTTTGGTTTAGAGGGGAATCACAGTTGATCCTCTGTGTCTCCAAGTAGATCTGCACAAACCTAACTTTAACATTTAAATTAAGATTCAATTCTTAATATTTAAAAAAAGTTTTATAATGGATAATCTAAATTATCTTTATAATATATATACCCCTAGGAACGATTATTATTAACTTGCCTTTAGTAAAAGCAGAATTTTGCTGGACAGATTAATATTATTTTATTCATTAAATATTATTATTAATAATAATAATAACAATAAAAAATCCTATCTTTAACTAACACTAAGTTGTAATAATGGTTAAAATTGTTTAACATTTATGAGTAATAAAATATATGAGACCAATGAACGCTTACCTTTATTCGCTTACTAGCACTGCGCTTTAGAGTATTACAATTATTAACGTTGAGGTAAACCCGATCAGTTTCATCATTTGTAATGTTTTGAGGCATACACCGACGACTTAGTTCAACTAGCTCTGGAACAGGTTGGACCTGAGATATAATAATATGATCAATGGCCAAATTTTTGTATTCATTTATTATTCAACTTACTTCGACAGTAACGGACTCCCCACTATTTCTTATCATTTCAATAATAAGTTCTCGCGATAGATGACAAACTGGGTTTCCATTTACTTTAAGCAAACGATCACCGGGTAATAAACCAGTAGAACTACCACCAGCACCGGGTTCAGCAAAGATTACCGCTCTAAAAACAGGATTTGCTAAAGACTCGGAACGGTCCAAACAAATAGCTTTACGTAAACTAAAGCCAAAATCTTGTCTCGGAGACTTTTTGCGACGAATAGTTAATGATCTTGGTGGTGGTAGTTTAACCAATTTTATTGGAGGAAGTGGTAAATCAGCATCTTCAAATGCCTGTACCCTAGACCAACGTTCTACGCCTTGAGATTCTCCAATTGGGCTCAGTGAGAACGGCGGTGTGGCAAATGAGGAATTTGTAGTATCTGTAAGACTATCAGCGCTGGGGGAAGGTGAGGTCATAACTCTGAGATTTGAATGGGGAAGAACATGAGTTGTATAACGGGCATTAGATGGCAATGTCATAGCGCGTTGAATACCACCTTCGTCACTACGTAAACTTTCTACTGATGTAAAAGAGGTTCCTTGCTGACTGGAGCTAGACCCAAGAGAACCAGCACCGCCCATACTTCGATTACCGTCGAAGATTATTTCATTTTGTATTGTGTTACGAATGAGAGCATCTGGAGAGGGAACTGTTATTTCTTCGTGTATATTGCTAATGTTGCTACGTGATCCCTTGAGTATTCCACGTTTAGGCGGTTTCGGTGGAACAGGAAGCATAAAGCGATTCTATTTCAAAGAAATTAAGGATAAATTAAAATTAAAAAAAAAAAATATTATAGTATCTACCTTAGATAAGTCCCCAATGCCGCTCATATAAGTAGCTGAATCTAAAATGGAATTTTTGCTCTTATTGCCATTACCATTATAGCGGCTTTCTATAGTCGTGTTTACAGATGCCACAATTTCCTCATTTCCCCGATCTAATTCGCTGCCGCCTGATGCGTCAGCATTCAGTGCAGCAAAAAACTCGGCACTATAGTCAGCTGTTATTCCACTAGGCAACTTTTCCTTTTCCTTTCTACGTCCTCTTATTTTTAGAGACCTTCGAACCTGAATAGTAGAAGAAAAACTCTTTAAATAGTCTTAGATTTTCTTGAGTTCTTACATGTATTGCCTCATCCAAACGTAGTAATTCCTCCGTGCTCATACTGCCAGATACTCCTGAAGCATTTTTACCCTCCTTGCGTTGTTTCTTTTCACGTTTACGTTTCTCCTTTTCTTCCCTTTCTGCTTTTTCCCTATCGCTAGCATTTCCAGACGCTACTGATACGCCTTTTTTCATAAAATTAAACATAGTCGAAATAGTTTCTTGCAAAGATAAATATATTCAAATCTTTCAGTGATTTTACACAACCCATATATGCTTCTATATTGTCCTTTGCCTGAAAATAAAGTCAACATAAAATTGATGTTAATTTTTCTTAGTTAGTTAATAATAACTATTTTTAATTAAGTTTTCTCGATATTGTTTATCGAAGTCACAACATCTATATTTGTGGGTGCGGTTGTTATTTTTTTTTTTAACAAAATATATTTTTTACTAACATGTGTTCCAATACGTTGGTCTGTTTTGTCTGGCATATAGTGAGCATATCAATATTTAACGGCTTATTGTTTTCTCTTACAGCTTTTTCTATACCTCACATAGAAGACTTAGATTTTTGTTCGTGGGTTCTTTAAAAACTGTTTTCACTTTTTGTATAAACACATAAGAACACACAAGCACTGATACATAAACATAGAAACTTACAACTGTTTGTGCAAAAATTATTACAATTTATTTTGCAGTTTGTAGTCAAATGTTTTTTAAAGAACCAGAGGGGAAGAAAATATTTATTTTTTATTGGGTGGATTTGGAATAAAAAATCAATTGGAAAGGAATTAAATTGATATTTGCTTAATTTGATAAAAGCTTATTCTTATAAGTTATACCTACATTTGTTTTCTTTTTTTAAAACTATACATTTTAATGAAAACACACACACAAAAGAAGATAACAATATTTTACAGCTATTTCAATATATGTACTTATTACTCTGTTGTTATATTTCAGAAAAGGATAACAAAAATTCTTCATTGACAACATCTGGTAACAGCAACTTTTACTTATTTCATTTCCTTGTTTTCCGGTACGGTAACTCTTTTAAATTTGTTACATTCAAATTTTTCATAATAAAAATATGTCTTAATAATTAAAATTAGTAATATACAATGGAGATGAACTGTTTATGTGAACAGTTGTACATTTATAAGTATTTTTAGCATTTTAATTATAATGTTAAGTTTATAATTAACAATTATGCCCAATCTGTCTTTTACAACTTTGTAAGTATGTGGGAATACATTAGTTAGTTCACTTATCTTTTCTCTTTAACTTTCAATTTTTTCATAAAAAATAATATAAAAATTGTAGAAAAATATTCATATATTTAGTGTGGAAAATAAGTAAAATAAGGAAGGAAAACCTTGATTCAAATGCAAGAAAAAGTTTTTAGTGCTGACAATATCTTATATAATATCCGAATATTAAAAAATTTTATTTCAATGCCTGAAAATGAGAAGTGCTTATGGAATAGGAAAACATAATTTACGTTATAAATACTTGTGTTTAATATAAAATCTAAAGTACATAACAAATACAAGTTGGTTAAAGCACGCCATGGCTATATTTCGACCAATTTAGTTACATCAATATACACAGAGAATTTAGTTTTAAGCACAAGAATCCACAATTTGAGTTGAAACCACAGGTTTAATGAGAATATCACAAAATCGTTTGTTGTTAAAAAAATCTTTAATTCAAATAGTTATGGCTTTTATTAATTTATTTATTAAAAAAATTAAATGAGTGATATTTAATTTTTTGCTAAATTTTCAATTTTTTATTAAAAGAAATTTTCAATAATTCAGACGAAGGATAGATCTAAAATTTTGTTTTTGGAGTAATTTCAAATTGTGCATTCATCTAAAAGGTGTGCAGGTTTATTAACAGGTCTGTGTAATGTGTCCAGTTTCGAAACTTGTTATGGTACTGGATTTGTATCGCAAGCTTTATTTTTAAAAGTGAACAGTTTTGAAAAAAATATATAAGTAATGTTGGATTTTTAACACAAGACAGATCAACATCAACAAGAAGTTTGTCATCGGAATAGTGCAAAAAACTCAAAAAAGATAACGGAGTACGGCGTAATATGAATTTACTATGTAATAAAATGCCTTTTTATTAGGCTAACAATATCCATAGTAAACTATTTAGATTCAAATGCTTTTGATCAATTCTATTTTAAATGCATATTAACATTCAATTACCTGGTTAATGCTTCCGATCCTTTAAACGCTTAATAGCGATTTTACATTGAATATTGATAAAAAATTTTAATTATTAAAATGTAACTTTAAAAACGCGAGGATATCTTACGTATTCCTGGTTATTTAACTGTAAAAGTTGTGATTTACTTCGTATAATTTGTTTTTTTGTAAAACCGATTATTAGTTCAGTACATTTTTTAACATCACTGTTGTCCACGTAAATACTGAAGTTATAAGCACATACATATAAACAAACTACATTCATACAACAAAAAAAGGAAAATCAATGCAAACAAAAAATACTAACTAATAACCAGTATTACACAAAAATTGGTAAATTTTATTTTGCCAAATACATTTTCAACTCGTTATGATTTTTTAAATCACTTAGAAATCAATAAAACATTATAGGATTTTAATAATTATTTTCATATTGATTTTTAGCACAATATTTTTAACAATAACAAGTCAAATTTCACCTTTTTGTTGTTGTCATATCTACCTGCAACACCTTAAAATTGATTAGTTCTGTACACTTTTTCTATAATGCATAGGTTATTTTTTAATTATAAATGTCACTTTTTCTTGAAAAAACATTACATACAATTTGCTCACTTCATAAAAATTCTATACAATTTTTCTTGTAAATTAAATTAAAAAATAAAATATGCGGAACTAAAACTGAGAATTGATTTCTATGAGTAAATAATGTTGTTTCTATTGCACAGTAGTAAAAAATAGTATATAGTACGGATTCATTATTGCTCCTAATTTTACCCCTTTTCCCATCACTGGTTCAACGATTTTAGAGGGCAAACCAAGGCAAATTGAACAGGTTTGTTTGCAGTTGTCAAAATTTTTGTGTTTTGTGTGTATTGTAAGTAAATGTTCAATTGCTTGCCTATTTTTCACAAATACATAAACACATATTGCCAGACGTTTTTGACAGCTCAAAAAAAATTCACGTAAACACTAATAAAGTCACCTTTATCAATTTGCCTTGGGGCAAACATTGTGTAATGAGCATAAAACTATTAATTAATAGATAATTGAGAGTTATACATCAATACAATAAAATATGTATAATTATTTTAATATGCTGTTTTACATTTAGCGTTTACGGCGAAAATTAATGGATTCGCCATCGAGACTACATGCTAAAGATCAATATACAAAACAACAATACTTAAAAATAAAAAAAGAATGCTAATCTGGCTGCTAGGTCCAAAATTAAAACTTAATTTGACAAATAAAGTAAGCCTTTTCAAAGCAATATTAAAAACTGTATGGACATATGGGATTCAGCTCTGAGGTACAGCAAGCATTTTAAATATCGAAATACTACAACGATACCAATCTAAAACTCTTAGGCTTATCACGTAGGCACCATGGTTCATATGTCCAAATTAAATTAAATAGAAAGTATCCATGTGAACACACCAGCTATTTCCTTGTTAGATGACACAAACGAAACCACAAGACTGAAACGATACCGGATTTCAGATTCACCATTTCGAAGATAGCCAACGCTAAATTTATATATATAAACAATAAGAAGCTAAAAGGAATTTAAAACTGACCTTTGTTATATATATAATATAAGAAATGCATTTATTTTATTTAAGATTTTGTATTTGTTACTAAATTTTAATATTAATTCATTTGGACATATGTACCTATTATACCTATTTATAGTTAAAATCTAATTAGAATTGTTTTTGAATTTTAAATTCTAAAACTTATTCATGTTATATATAAATCCTTCATCAATTTTGCTTATTATATTATATTGTATTATTTTTTTCATGTTAATCTTTTTGTAGTTTTCATTTAATTAATTTGAAGTGATATATATTCCTTTCAGACCCGACGCAAAACGACCGAGAATTTTTTTTATAATTTTTGGAACATGTGGTCTCTACAGAGTATGAAAATATAATCAATGATTAGGTTTTATCATTTTTATAACATTTAAGGATTTTCAGGACACGAACGCCTGACGCGCACAATTGATGCACTCATTAACATTTTTAACTAAAACACATTTGTATTGCATGAAACGATTTCAATTAGTTTGAAATATTAAAACTTATAATTTTTTTAGTTAGTTTTTTAGTTTTTTTTTAGTTATTTGTAAGCGATTAATACTTTTGTAAATAAAGACACAACTTACTTCTACGGCTCATTTTGCCGTAACGGTAAACAGAAGTGAAATATGAAAAGCAAATATAAAAAACAATCAGTACAATCGATGCATTCCAGTCTATTTTACATTGGGCACACAGAAGTAAAAATATTGAGACCGAAAACCCACCCGCACAATCGATGAATCTTGAATTCTCTGTAACAAATTTGGCTAGAGTGGATTCTAGCTATATGAACAGTAGCGAATTCTCCATATAAATATGCTTTCCATGCAGTAATATATTTCATGTTATTTTAAAGGAATTAAGCCTTTTTTAATTAAAAACAAACAAAAAACGAAATCTAAAAAGCAGATTACAAACTATAGGAAACTATAAAAATTTGTTCAACTGAGAGGCCACTTTATCATTCAAATGATAATATGTTTAAGTCACAGTGGGAATAATTTAATTTTTATTTCAACATGTGACGATTTTTCACCCATGTACTGCTTTTTTGCTTTTAACGTCTTGTTAACGTAACGCAACGATTTATCATACTCACCCATTTTCCCTGTTTGCAATCAAATCAGTCTGAGCTGCAAAATTGTATAAGAAACTCGTGAACCACATACAAATTTATTGAAGAGCAAAAGTTTTTACCCCACCTTAGTTACTCAATTAATATAAATGGAGCCTTGCAAATAATTCATATGTACATACTTAAATTCTTTAATTAGTTTAAGCATCACATAAAAGAAAATAATGTACAATAGTATTATAATTATTTAGAAAAATCATTCAATTGCGAAGAATTAAACTTAAGGTTTGACCGATTTGTCAAATATTTAACAAAAAAGACATAATTATGGAAAGAAAATTTTGTCCTCTTCAAATACTTATTAAGAAATATAAGATCCTACTAAATATAAAAGGTAAGATATCACTTTTAATATATTACAAATCGTCATTTGCAAAGATACGTGTCGGGAAAGATTGAATAAACATTTATAAAAATAGTGTTTATGCTTGACTAAGCTGACCGTATCTTAGTTTTATAATTTTTTATCTTAAAAATATTGAATCCATCGGTACTTTTTCGAATAATCGGTTTGAAATTTCTCGAAATATAACTCCAAAACTCTTGGCGTAGCCTGATTTTAATTCATCAAATACCGTTTTCCAATTGTCGTTTAAAAATTGATTCATTGTCTGCGAGAGGGTGGCATCATTAAAGAGACTCTCAAAGTTCATGTAGACACGTTTTGGATCAAACGAAACTTTGTAATCGCTTAAACGCATGTACTTCAAGCCATCCTTTTCAAAGGGTTCTCCAATCAAACGATGTTCAATTTTAGAGTTTTCAAGTGTTATATTTGCACGTCCTTTGCCAGTTATCGGCAGTAATAGTATTCGACCTGTCATTTCATAATCTCCCAACATTTCAATACGGTCAGTTACGCTGTCACAAACAATGAGATAGTTATCCAAGTCGGTTCTGTAAATTAAACGCAAATTAAAAAACTATAATTAATAAATTTAATTAAATATTCCCGTGGTTTATTTTCGTTGACGTTCTGTACTCGTATTACGTATACTTTTAAAATAATTATTCGTGCTAAAGATCATATAAGTCAGTTCTGTATTATTTTCATTGCAAGGTATTTACTAAACTAAATAATAAACTTAACTATTATAACTTAATTTTTTTATTTTATTTTTTTTTTTAATTTTTTAAATTCTTTCTGCCGTATTCATAAAACAAATAAAACACATTTCAATTCAATTTTAATCTTTTATGAATTCGGCAGTATATTTTTTATCTGTCGTATTCATAGAAAATCAAAATAGGTTTATAATATATTTTAGGACAAATTTATATGAAAAATTTGTCAGAAAACACATTTCATGAAAAAAAAACGTAAAATAAACAAAACTTCAAGTTCGAATAATTTTTTAAAAGTATCTTATCGAACATAATTTTAAGTTGC
The DNA here is from genome assembly GCA_916610165.2 of Gymnosoma rotundatum. Taxonomy (NCBI): domain Eukaryota; kingdom Metazoa; phylum Arthropoda; class Insecta; order Diptera; family Tachinidae; genus Gymnosoma; species Gymnosoma rotundatum. The sequence goes on from OU744336.1 coordinate 180,998,539, forward strand.
TCCAACCTGTATCTTTTTATTTTGCTTGTCGATATCATGTCATTTACTGATACATTTTTCAATGTTTGTTGCAGGATTATAGGGGGTGTTCCAGCATTTATAACTATGGATTTCACAGTCAAAGGTTCAAGCGGTGGAATGCCAAATTTTTTGTTTCCTAAATCAAAAATATTATTAAACAAATAAAAATTCATTATTTACTTATATATGTGTGTATGTATGTAAATTCTTTTTAATTTGTTACCAGTTTTTAATACTTGAATTGCCTTGTTTACTGCATCTACGAGACATTCATCAAAATTTGAATCTCGTTTACATTTTTCAAAATTTTCAGCTGTAAAATTTAATTAAAAAACAATTTATTAAAAACCAATTATTAGTTTTTAGTAAGACCTAAGTTCTTTATTTTTTGTAAATAGTTGTAAATAGAGCAGTAAATTTGTTATAGTAAAATAATGTAATGCTTTTACTGGCCCTTTCCATCCCTTGCATCGTTCTTTATGTCTGTACAGAAGGTTTGGATTTATTAAAAAGTAAGTAAAGTAGCAATAAATCAGACAGTTTCGCTACATGCATGGTTCGGCCTTCATTTATTAATTTTATATTTGTATTATTATTTGTTGTTGACAACTTAAACTGTTTGTGTCGTACGGTAAAAATAAGGGCAACCTTTTTGCCATGCCGGCCTAAATTAAAAACAACTAAGCGTAAGCGGGCCAATAACATTCGTTTTGTAGGTAAATGAAAATTATGTTTTAATAAAACGGTGAAGAAAATTTTTAGAAGTTGAACAAAAATAAAATATTTCTTGTTTCATGTTTATAACAATATTTACTACTGCACTATAACAAAAAATTAATAAAAGGTAGTATAATTATATTAATGAGACACTTGCCACTGCTTATTTATGGATGAAGTACTTATGTCTGATTCAATTTTAGTAGTAGCAACTACCAAACTACTTTCTAATTCTCGTCTGTAATTCGCAATCAATATTTTGATTGTAAACAATTTTCGGGAATTTTGTTCACAGATGTTAACAAAAATGGAATTAAAAATACATCAAAATACTGCTAAAATCCATTAATCTTTCTTCAAATTCTTGATGCAAAGCAAATAAAATATTAATATATTTTTGTTTTAACGTAATTTTTTTCGTTATGATTTTTAGAGACTGTTTTATGTTGTTGTTTTAAGTCTTATTTCGAATACAAGACAAAGAATGCTGCCTAAGTGCCGGTCACCATATAAATTTTAAATATGTTCGCCGCCCACAGTTTATGCGCAAGTGGTCTGCAGTTGGCCCGCTGGCCGCAGGTTGCCCACCTCTGGTTTAGACAAGGATTATAATTGCAAACTTAACAAAAAATTAAATTATTTTTAGTTATTAAAATTATTATTACAATAAGTTAAACATAAGGTTTATGAAAACACAAAAATTTGACAAAAAACATACTTCCTAATTGATCATAAGGAAAATTTACTGCTAACGATGTAATGCTAATGATGTAAAGATTTTAGAAAAGGTAATTCGCAAGTTTTATTTTTTGTAAGAAAATAATATTTATAATATTGTGCTTAAGGCTGATCAAAAGTATCAAGCGAAAAAAGCCTTTTTTTTAATTTTGAAAAAGCAGAGTGGAGTGGAGTGGAGGCCATTATGAAAAAAACTTGCTGGTTCCTAGTGAAGAAATGTTAATGAAAGCAGCAGTCTCAAGGACGGCAAAAAATCGGTTTTCACCTTTAGAAACAACGAAATTTGAAGTACTGACCAGCCTGAATACTACAGATCTAGCTCTAGCTCTAGAATTTTTTAATTAAAAAACTATTGTGAATCAATCGAAAGATTACGATCCGTTTTCGATCGTATGTCATAATGCCATTTAGTTCATACGATTAACGGATGTAACGACTCCCTACTTTAATTAAAAATCTCTTATCTTTTATAACTATACTCGGTGATTAGAACACAGTAACCTAATAATTATAACCACGTCGCGCACGTGATCAAAATGCTTTAAATATTTGTTTTTCGCATCCTTCAATCGGTAAATAAATTTTTATGTTAAAAGGAAGAATCAATGAAATTTTTTTGATAAAACGTTTTAAAAAGGTTACGAGTAATTATTATTTAATGATTAAACAAACACAAACAAACGCGCAAGGAAATCTGCGCATAGGCAGAAAAACCGGTTGAGATAAATATTATAGTACGAGCACATACATATGTATGTAGAATATTGATGAGAGTATGGAAATATTTTTTTAAATGCTGTCATCTTCATTGTATAAGTTCTCGCTACATTTATTCATATATGTACATATGTATGTTTGTATGCAATACGCATATTCCTACATCAAATTTGCATATTAATTAAGCAATTAAACAAACAAGAAACATGTCAGTTAACTTAGGTCAGTTTTGAACTATGTTAATTATTTTATGCTAATTTGATATACATATACATACATATACACGTACATATTTAAATACAAGCATAGATATGAATTATTTTCGTGTGTATGAAATGTCCCAGTTGGCCAAACTGATCTATACGACATTGTCTTCGATTTCGTATTCCCGATTTGTCTTCTACTGTTTTCTCAAGACAATTATAGGAAATTTACGTTCACGACAATGTCTTGTCTTCTAAGAATGTGAATGGAGGAGATTGCTCACATATTCCTTGATGAAAAATGCAGCAAATTGTAGCTTCTTTGGTGTCGTATGACTTCGTGGCCATTTGTTAGAAAATCTCTTCAATGATTTGTTTAAGCCGTTCGCAATGTGCCATCCGGGATTTACTATCGTTTAAAATGTCTTAAAGACATGGCCAACTGGGCTAGTTTTATAGATAGATAAACAACACGGATACATTTTGATCTTGTTTGATTAGCATCATTTTAATAAATACCTTATTAACAATATGTATTATTGTTAATTTAGATTTAAAAATGACTTTTATTATTTCCTTTTTAAAGTAACGTTTTTTAAATTTTTTGATTATTTTTTAACTTGACATTGAACTATAGTTTTTATTCGTTTTGTTTTTATTATAATTATAATAAAAATTTATTAGTGAATAATATCAAAAGCTGGCATGCCATTGATAAAATTGTATCATTGAAAAATTTGCGTTTAGTTAAGTGTTTGTTTAATATAAAATAATAATGTTGTAGGAAAAAACAAAGACTTATAGCATCAAGCAACAAGTTCTAAAATTTTATTCAAGCCGAAAGTCTAGCTAGGACAAACAAATAAAATACCAAAAATAAAAATACCAAAAAAGCGTAAGAAACTTTTGACTTAGAAAAGCGTTTAGATGTTTAGAAGATTGCAAATATCGTTAATAAAGGTAATTTAACATACATATAGGAAAAGGAGAAGAGACGACTGTTGAAGGTTGTACTTGGACAAAGGGATTGACAGAAAATGAAACCGAACAAGTATATAAAGGATGAACGTTTCAACAAAAAGGACAATCAGTAAAGAAATACTTATAGTTGCTTAGCCTAAACAATAATAAATTAGTATGTTAAATAAAATTTAATAATATAATGAATTTAAATAAATCTATACATATAACAACAAGTAAGAGTACTAGATTTTAGTGAAGTAAAGTGAAAAAAAAAACAAATATTGGAGTGACACAGAATTAAAAAAAATAAGTTCCACATATACATATATAATTTTACATAAAAATGTGATCGGCTCTTAATGGATTAAGGATTTTTAAAAATTTTTAGTATTTCTTTAAAGATCTCTTCAAAACCTTTAAAATGATACCCATATTAATATTTTAAAAAATTTTTAAATTTCAGAGGCCCTTAACCCAGATAAGCCTACTGTCCTATATTTAGGACAGTAGAAATAAAAAAAAATATCAGAATATCCTCTTTATCTAAGATTATTTAGTCTTATGATTTGCAGTAAGAAACGTGTCAGCTTTATTAGAAAAAATAAAAAGACAGTTATTTTAACAGTGTGTAATAAAAGTGCGTTGCAGACATGGCAAATGACAGGTATTATAAAAAGTTATATTTTACTCGTGAGTTGTTTTTTTCTGTGTTAATATCTAGTTGATAACCTTAACTTTTGTACTAAATAAATATTCTAGCAAAATAATATAAATAAATTACGTAATTACGTTACTAAATAATGTAACTTTTTTCAAAATTTTCAGAAAATTTTAGTTTCAGGCTTATCTGGGTTAATATGGGTAAGCGCCAATTTTTTACTTGATGTTTTTTTTTCATTTGTTTTTTTTTTTTTTTTTTTTTTTTGATTGAAGTTACTTTATTGTTCCAAATAATATGGACAAATTAGAGGTATGGGTAGTGTTTTTCCCGCTGCGTCTAAGGACGGGCATTTTTATGCCCGGATTTTAATAAATTATAATGAAAGTCCTGATCTATAAAAACCATACTTATCTGTTTCCTAGCTAGGACCTAGATGAGCGGGGAATAGGACAGACGCGCATTTTTATGAACCTTAACCGATCATATTAAAACCTGATTTTAAAGATATATGAAATATATGTATGTCCTCATCTATAAGGTCCAATTGGCAGAATTAAATCTCTTTGAATATAGAAATACTGTGGTCTTATTAAACACATGCTTATTAGTTGTATTTTATAACTTGCAACAAATAGAGCCTTTTTAATTCCTTGAATATAAAATAGACGGAACAGGCTTATATCCGAATTATTTAAATTTTGCAATAGTGGAGGCTTTTTTAGTTATAGCTTCCACTCCTGCGTATTTTCGGCACTGTTTAATATACAGTATTTAAAATTGGACCCAAACAACACTGGTTACAATAAGCTAGTTTGATAATAATATTGAAAATATTATTTTAAAAACCTCCTTCTGCAGAACGCTAAGTTTAAGGCGAATTGGGAATTCGCAAGTTGGCTAAAATTCGTTGCGGAATCATTTAAAAGAAATGTGACTAAATAAAAGCCTTCAAAAGAAAACCGTGTCATGCAACTAAAAGTAACCCAACAATAGTTTTAACGAAGACTTGTAAAAAGAAAAGTTGACAACTCTAGCTGCTCGAAACGTAGCTGGCGATTTGGAAACTTCTTATTGTTATTCTTCTTGTTGAGGCTAAAATCAATTTTTGTGGTTCAAAAGACGCAGAATTATTTAGAGGTAAAAATCTAAATATTCTGTGGCATCGTCGAAAACATATTAAACAATCGAACTAGAACAGGAAGTACAAAATAAATTAATTTAATTCATGTTGAGTAAGAATATGTAAAGTGATTTAAATTACACTTTCTTAAAATTATTTAAAACGAAAATCTTAATTTACGTTTTATTAAATTAACTCTTTTACTTTTTATTAAATTTGCCAGGCATTTCTATCCGTAGCAGGTTTTACTGCACCATAGACTTTTTTATAAAGTATATAGTTTTTCTTTTACTACAAGTTAAGAAGTGGTTATAGACTTACGCAAATCATTTACAGCACAAGTTGCAGCAATTGAAAGCAACAGTGCAATACCCTGGAATATTTTGTTACACATTTTATATGACAAGTTTTTGAATTAACTACGATTAATGGCGTTTTATTAAAATTTGTTAATAAAAACCAGAAGATAAATTAACTTCTTTTTTTAATACATTAAATTTTAACTATATTTTAACCAATTATTTCAATTTTAAATATGTTTATTTATTTATTACACTACCGCGGTTTAATTCTTTCGGTTTATTACCAACTTAAATCTTAAAATACAATAAACGGGATGCTCACTTGCTCAGAGCTTTTATACAAAATGCTTTTATAAAAAACAAATACATACAAACAGATTGTTTATTATTAACTAATTATTTGACGCATTGTCGACAAGCAGTGTAGCCGAAAACTTGTCGAAAAAAAATTTCTAACTTATCGTCAATATAAAAATTAAATTATTATTTTTACTTTTCGAATTCAGGGGGCAAGTTACGGCAATCGATATCGATCGTAATTTCAATAGAATATAAATGTAAATTTCGATCGATATCAAATGCCGTAATTTGCCTCCAGATTTGTTTCATATCGTTATGGAATAACAACAGATAGTTGCAACACATTCCGTTAGGGAATTTTGTTGTAAAATGGAAATCTACACAAAAAATTACCTTTCCTATGATTCCCATATTGTCTCATTCCGCCGTAAAATACTCGATATATGCCATATTATACATACAAACGTTGCAGGCCCGTAACTCCGAAATTAAAGGTGAGCCCCACCATTTTATTTTTATTTCTTAACTAGAATTTTGAACTAGACTTTTTTCAAAAATATACATAACTTCCCTAATTATTTTAAAACGAATAACAATTTTAGTGTTTGTGTTGTGTAAATTGAAAATTTTATAAAAAAAACATTAATTTGTTTTGTTTTTGTTTATTTTTAAATATTATTATTAAACGCCGTGTAAAAATTGGATTTTACAAGTGTAAAGCGTTGACGCCGCGTTATTTCGGTATGCTTCATACAAAATGTACAGGCATTAAAATTTTTGACAGCAAAAAAAAACGCTTTCCGCCCTTGTTTAAGTTTGCCTGTAGGTTAAAACTTTATAAAACAATAAAAAAGAATTTTTTAAAATATTGCTTATATTTAATTATTATTATTATTAAACGCCTTGTCAAAATCGAATTTTCCAATTGCAAAGCGTTGCCTTGCGTTCATACAATATTTTCGGGCATGAGCAAAAAAAAAACGCTTTCCTCTCGCGTTTAGCTATGGCTGTTACTTTAAAGAATTGGTTTATAAAATATATGTTACTTTTAGATAATTTTTTTAGAATGGCACATGTTTATTTACCATCAACACTATGAAAATATAAAATGTGGCTTTGTTTTGCGATTATACTTTTGGAAGTGCTTTGATTATGTAGTCGAAATGATGAGTATGTTCTTGTGTGATGGTGCATCCTCTAAAAATGCTTTATGATTGTGCTGCTTGTAAACAAGTTCAATGCACCTTAAAACAAACAAAAAAATGCAGCCAGAAGGACAATATTTAAAACAGCGAATTTAACGAGCGGGTGAACAGCAATGATAAAATGATCGATAAGTTGTGCATTTCGTTTAGTCAAGGTAACACCAACGTTTTGCCTGTTTATTGAAAGTTAAATATTCAAAACAAAAACTTGGCGAACTTTAAGAATTTTATTAGAATACTTGTTGTTAAAACAATTTCAAGGTCAACTAATATGGAAATTATCATACTGATTCAAATTTCAGTAATGGCAATTTCTACTTTTATAACAAAATTTCAATCTCAAAATACTAACTGCCATATTCATACAAAAAATATTTAATATTGAAATGCGTTTTATGACAAATTTTCCATACAATTTTGTCCTAAAATACATACCAAATCTATTTTAATATTTTATGTATACGGCAGTAAGAGACCAGACAAAACCTACAAATTTCATTGTTTTCAACTGTTTCTAATATTTGCTTGAACATTTTTTAGTTCAAAGTAAAAAGTAACCGCAGCATCTTCAATACTTCTGCCAGCATTTTGCAGGGCATTTTTCGATAGAAGTCACTTCTTCGTAACTCCTGTAGATTAAAAACTCAATTTTACAAAAACAAAATACATTATTGTCTAATTAAGGTCCTTGAACAATCGTTAATTAGACAACAACCCATGTTA